>JAUESR010000202.1:16725000-17060000 GCA_030914345.1 Drosophila koepferae
ATTAACTCGAAGTTCAGCATCAGCAGCGAAAGCATCGCTTCACAGACAATCAATCCGAATGTCTGGGCAAACGAGGTGGACGCAGATGCTCCACATGGCAACTGTCTGGCTGCACGTGACGTGGACAATCTGCGTCACTTTGTGCAAGACTATGCGGTGCGCGCTTTGATACCCTACATTGAGCATCTGGTGGTGACACTCAGCGAGGGAGTGACTAATAAAAAGGGCGTAAGCAAATCCCTGCTGAGTGCCACTAAACGTTGGTTCGTCACCAGCAAGCCAGGCGCTGGTGCCAACAATCAAAATGCCGTCATGTAAGTCGATTAAGCAATGAAAGAGTTATATATATTATCTTAATAATTATCTCCGGCCTCTCCACAGCTATACGAACGAATCAGCGGAGCTACAAACCCGCAAACTGGGCGATCTTTACTTTATGTTTGGCCATTATAATCTGGCTTTCCAGGCGTACCACCAAGCCAAGCGAGACTTCAATGCGGACTCTGCTTGGCAGTATTATGCGGGCGCCTTGGAAATGGCAGCACTCTCAGCCTTTATGCTGGGCACAGCGCATCGCAAGACATACGACTACATGGAGGATGCCATCGTTAGCTATTTGACTGTGTGCAAGTGTGTAATGCACTTACTGCTACTCTTACCTTATCTAATTCTTCTCTTAATTATTTATAGACTTCAACAATTTGCGACACGTGCCACGCTCTTGAGCATGGAATGCTTGAAGACAGCGCGTCTGTATGCTGAGGTGGCCAAGCAGCTGATACGCATGACCAGCGAGGAATCCGATCTGCGTTCGGCCTTGCTGCTGGAGCAGGCAGCTTATTGCTTTCTGGTCACACAGCCGCCAATGCATCGCAAGTATGCTTTCCATATTGTGCTGGCCGGCAATCGGTATTCGCGAGCGGGACAACGCAAGCACGCGTATCGCTGCTATCGCCAGGCCTATCAGGTGTTTCAGCAGCGTCAATGGAGTCTGGCCGAGGATCATATACAATACACTGTGGCCAAGCAGGCTTATATGCTGAAACAGCTGGAGGAGGCGAGTCGTTCATTTGCTCATTTATTGCGCCCAGGCAGCTTACAAAGTGCGCAGCAACAGAGCAGTTTTCTGAAGGAGTATATACATACGCAGAATGTAAGTGAAGCAGCAGTCTTTATTTTACATAATTAATAATTATTTGTTTGCCTTTGCAGGAGCTGCTCAAGCGCAGTCCGGATCTCGGTCTCTTGCCACACGCTCTGCCCCAGGTGGTGCAGTCGTCGGTGCGTGTCTTGACGCTTGTGCAGCCGCCTAGCGTGCAACCACCACAAGTGCCCGCTAGCAATATAGACATTAACTCAAATATGATTGCTGATGAATCGATTTGGCACAAGATTGAGGAAATGCTCGTCATCACTGCCGCATCCAATAAGCCATTTGTGTTTAGGCCTTCGCGCTATTTGTTCACCAAACAGCAGCCGGCCATAGAGAGTCCGCTCGCTGTACAAGGCGAACCCATTGAATTGGCTGTGACGTTATCAAACAGTGTTCGCTGTGCTATTAGTTTGTCGGACATTGATCTGCTCTGGCGGCTGACGTTGGACAACGAGGAAGTACTCTCCAATCTCTGCATATATGAACAGTCGTCAGACAGCGCCAGTAAATTAGCCGTTAGTGCGGCCATTAAGACAAGCTGTTTGTCCGCATTGGAGCTGGCAGAGCAAGCAAAGCAATTGCTGCACTTCAAGCTCACACCCAAGCTGACTGGACGTCTATCCATACTGGGCGTGGTCTGTCGTGTAGCAGCCAAGGCGGATCCAACTTCCAGCTTATTGGGTCTGCTACAGTTTGAAACACAACGCATTAAGCCCTCAATGGCCAAGCAATCCTCACAGACGCTGCTAGACAACAGGCTGAGCATTAAACTAGTGCCCCAGGTGCCTGCCTTGAGTGTCAGCTTTAGTCCTGTGCCCAGCGAGCTGCTAGCCGGCGAAATAGTGCCCGTTTCAATCACGCTGCGCAATTTGGGCATAGCACCGATCGAAGAAATCTATTTGGGCTGCGATAATCCGCGTTGCATAGCTCTACACGAACAGCAGAATAACGAAATGCCTCTGACTATACTCAGCTGTAAGTGGAAAGAGTAAATCAATTGAGAGAATCTAAATATATATCCCTTTTCATGACAGCCCTGCGCAATCTCTCGAACGACAAACTGGTCAAGGATAAGGAAATACGACGTCAACGCGTATTTCGTCTGCTACAGCGCACTGGACAGGCTGCTATGGAGGCACAACAGGGTCACACAATATCCATGTGGCTGCAGGCACCACAAACCGCTGGCAGCTTTACGCTACGTCTGCTCTTCTACTATGCACTGCCGGCATCTGTAAATGCACACATTAAATACCGTCTGGTGCGTCATATTTGGCAGGTGCAGGTGCAGAGCTGTCTGCAGGCGGAGGCCACTTGTGTGGTCAGCAATGCGGTAAACCGCGAACTGGGCTTGGATGTCAGCTTGAAGAATGTAAACGTGGCGCAGTCAACGGAAGTGTATATTAACTCATTGTCCTTATACTCCAGGGATTACTCATTGAAGCCACAAAATTTGTATAGTAAGTTAACATTAGCAGAGAAAACAATTGATTATCAACTTATCAAGTCGTTTTTGCAGCCATGAATAACATGGAACTGAGCGCTGGCCAGGCTGGTGTGCAATGTCTTAAGTCTACCAAAGGCTGTAGTTTTCAATGTCGCCTGCAGGAAAAAGACTCGGAGCAATTGGAAGAGAAGTCGGCGCTTAAGGACCTACTGCAAAAGCGTTTGTCCCGCTTGGATATTATGCCTGCACAGCATGCCCAGCAATTGGAGCAGCATGCGCCACAGCTGCATGATGCGCATAGCTTTTTGGTGAATGAGGAAACAAATTATTTTAACACAAACATAAGCACGGAGGAGTTCAATGCCATCATTGCAAACTATGAACCACATGCCACCATCATACTCAGCTGGAGTGCTCTGGTGCAAAGGGATGATGCGCAGCGTTTAGCCAATGGGCTGCACTTTATAAAACTATATAATCTGTACGAGACGGGCAGCTGCCCTAGCATTGGGGATGCATTGCATAGACGTCGCCTGTATTCCCAGGGCGAGGCAAGGCACAAGCGTGAATTCCATATACCCGACGATACTGGCCTAGAAGCGGCTGGCGAACCGTTGGCGGACGATGACATGGCTGACTTCTGGGAACCGAATGAACACTATGTGGCTCAGCGCTGTCTGCTAGAGGACGAGACATTTGTGCTGTCAGCCAGAGCCTAAGATACCTTCTTCTGTACTTTCCACAAATGGTGTCTTTTTGCATGTGATGATACAGATCTAGCTAATAAATTGATTGTTAATCTACATGAGTTATAATACAATTATGAGAATCTTTTTGATCTTTGAGTTACTTTCTTTTATATTAAATCTTATATTCATTTATTTTCTCATGTCTTTTATATATTTATATATTAAATAAATACTGTAATTGGGATCGACGCGTTAAACGAGAAAAATAAGTGGTTTGTGGCCGAAGCTTTGTTAATTGTTAGTTTATTAGTTGATTGATTTAAAAATGAATTAGTTATATATGCTAATAAATTGCTTAAACTTGTAACATTAAAGTATTGTTAATTGCTTTTTTGGTATATGTATGTGTGTAAGTATGTAAATCATAAGCTGTTGACTAGACACAACGATGCGGGTTGCTTCATTAGATGTGGATGTGATGGCAGCGCAACGTAAATTTCTTTTTCTTTTCTGTGGCAGGATTTATTGATTACATTATTGGGCCTTAAGCACGTTTCTTACTCATATAGACACGTCCACAGGCATATAACACATGCGTACAGGCATATATATTGCCCAGAGCGCTGCCCAGCAAAGCTCCAATCACATTCGGTATGGGATAGGCCTGCCAGTCGCGTCCCCAGTCCAATGGGGCCACCACACTACCAGCCCAGGCCCCCAAAATACCGCCGAGTGCATTGTACTTGAACAAATGTAGTGCCGTGTCCTCGCACTTGGTTATGAAATCCGGCTTCTCACAGAAGCATACCTGCAAAGCTCCACCGCCGCCGAGTAGGAAAACAGTCGGTGAAACTGTGAGCAGAGTCATCAGCAGCGACAATACGAACGTCTGCTCATAATTGGCCAGCACAGGTGCACCCAGAATGATGCAGATAAATGCGTAGAGCAAGGTGCACAGAAATTGCAACGTTAGACCGCCGAGCAATTCACGTGGCGTGAAGTATGCAGCCTTTTTCTGTCGTTGTTTGGCAGTGAGCACGCCATCCTCAATGCGCCCAAAGAACCGGGCCAATATCACTTTCAACAATTCCCCAATAAACACAATCGGCACAATCAGTGAATCCCAAAAGCTTCCTAGGTGCGCCCAATTACGCCGATATTGCATGTAGGCCATGCATATCAGTATGGTGGCCAAGCTTAGCGACACATGGAAGAGCTGGTGCTTGGTTTTTTGCTGATCAAAACGCGATACCATTTTGTCGTCTGAATATGAAAAAAATTGCACTATTTTCCTATTTACTTTCGATTTTGCTATGGATGTGCTGTTGGCGACAACTCGACAATTCGATTGCTTGTAGAGATGTGTGAACTAAGCAAACTATCGATGGAGCATTTACCTAGGTTTGGGAACAAATATAAGTGCTAAGAATCTAATTAAAATATAATGAGAATATGAATAACCACATTTATTTACATAATGGGTCTAATAAATAAAAATTAAATAAAGTTATTGCAAAATTTCACTTATAATTGAATACTCAATGACATAATAAAAACGAAATAATTGTTAATTATCTAATATCGATATCCGTATCGATTGCTACTCAGCAGGTTTGTCGCGCGGTGCTGTCATTTCATCAGCGCTATCACATAATCATTTTACACTTTAATTCTTTGCGGCTTCGGCTCCAGTTTTTGTTAAATAAATTGCCGTTCGTTTGTGTACAGAAATAATTGGAAAATGCTCTCACGTGCCGTACGTGTTCGCGCCGCGCTGCGTGGCCTATCCACTGTAGCTGCCTGCGCTCGCCATCGTCATACACAAAATTGCATGGTGGAATATTTTAAAGAAGTCAGGCTGCTGAGATATAATGGTGCGGTCTCTATGATGCAGACACAGCGCTTCTTCAGCCGCAAGCGCAACGATAACGACGACGACCTAATGGCCGAGGGCGAGCCTGAACTGATGGCCGATCATCGTGACACGCAACAGCTGCCGGCGACCGTTGCCGTCCCCGATGTATGGCCCCACGTGCCGATGTTAGCGATGCGACGAAATCCACTGTTCCCGCGATTCATGAAGATAGTCGAGGTTGATTGCTTATCTAGAAATTTCTTTTATATGTATGCTTTAATGTCTTATTTTTACTTAGGTCTCTAATCCAATTATAATGGATCTGTTGCGTCGCAAGGTGAAGCTTAATCAGCCTTACGTTGGCGTGTTTTTGAAGAAATCCGATGGGGAAGAGGAGCTAATACATAATTTGGACGACGTTTATTCGGTGGGCACCTTTGCTCAGATACAGGAACTTCAGGATCTGGGTGATAAGTTGCGCATGGTCGTTGTGGCTCACAGACGCATCAAGATAACCGGACAAGTTGTGGACGATGTGCCATCGAAGTCAGGTAAGAGGCACACTTATAAACACTACTCAGATATTGTGACAATTGCGTTGTCTCTCAACTCCCAGTGAAAATGACAACTTTGCATTATCCACTCTTTAATATAAAATTACGCATCCCAGCTGAAGATCAATCGACTGATGGCACCAATGCAACTGGTAAATTAAATAATCGTGGCGTACGCAAAACCCGAGGACGTGCTCCACGTCGACAAACCCATAAAATAAACGAAGCAACCAGTGCTGAGGAAATGGTCCAGCGCCAAACGCAGGAACCACCATTGCCCAGTGGGCGGGTTGAGCAAACGACAGCAACGGCAAAAAAGAATGTGGAAGATGTGAAATCATCTACGGCTGAGACAGCAGACGGCAGCGAAACATCCACCGGCGGCCCAACAACGCCACCTGTGCTTATTGTAGAAGTGGAGAACATTAAGCAGCCGGTGTACAAGCAAACGGAAGAGGTCAAGGCTCTGACACAGGAGATTATAAAAACCTTGCGCGATATTATAACCATGAATCCATTGTACAGGTATGTGAAAACGTTTAGATAAGGGAGACTCTATATATATAATCGTATTTAAACATCTTACACAAAATTAAATGCCGCTTCTAGTTATTTTTTAGGCGTTACATAATGCTATTTATGGTAAACAATTTTGTTTTCTTTTCTTATCCAAGCAAATATATTTATACATACATATATTTAGTATGTATATTTATATATTGCTTTTCAAGCATTTCGCACTAGAAGCATAATACAAAATCATTTACCTAATAGGCATGCCGATTTTTGTTATTATAGAGAAAGCTTACAGCAAATGCTCCATCAGAATCAGCGCGTGGTTGATAATCCCATCTATTTGTGTGACTTGGGCGCCTCCTTGTCCGCTGGCGAGCCAAGCGAACTGCAAAAGATTCTGGAGGAAACTGATGTAAGCTCTACATTACTCATACTATATAATATATCATATATTCTAATAGACTCTTTCTTTTTTTTAGATACCTCAACGTCTTCTGCTAGCATTGGCACTGCTTAAAAAAGAATTGGAGCTGTCGCGTTTGCAGCAAAAGATTGGACGTGAAGTGGAAGAGAAAGTCAAACAGCAGCATCGCAAATACATATTGCAGGAGCAGCTGAAAGTGATCAAAAAGGAGCTGGGCATTGAAAAAGATGATAAGGATGCCATTGGCGAAAAGTATCGCGAAAAACTCAAGGACAAAACTGTTCCAGAGAGCATCAAAACTGTTATTGATGAAGAGCTCACCAAGTTGAACTTCTTGGAGAGTCACAGCTCAGAGTTTAAGTGAGTTAGCAATGCCTGTCTCTAAAGATCTGAGCAATAATATATTTCTCTTTCTAGCGTCACTCGTAACTATCTAGACTGGCTTACCTCTTTGCCTTGGGGCGTTATTAGTCCCGAAAACTTGTGCCTTGACAAAGCCACTGAAATTTTAAACAATGATCACTACGGCATGGAAGATATTAAGAAGAGAATATTGGAATTTATTGCTGTTAGCTCACTGAAGGGCACCACGCAGGGCAAAATCTTGTGCTTCCATGGGCCACCTGGAGTTGGCAAGACGAGCATAGCAAAGTCCATAGCGCGTGCTCTAAATCGCGAGTATTTCCGCTTCAGTGTGGGTGGAATGACGGATGTGGCAGAGATTAAGGGCCATCGCCGCACCTATGTGGGCGCCATGCCTGGCAAGCTAATACAGTGCCTTAAGAAGACTAAGACTGAGAATCCGCTGGTGCTCATCGATGAAGTTGACAAGATTGGAAAGTAAGTAGAACAAAGATGCTAATTAAGAAACAGCTATTAATTTATGTATATATCTCTCATTCAATAGGGGCTATCAGGGTGATCCCAGCTCAGCCTTATTGGAGCTGCTAGATCCTGAACAAAATTCAAATTTCCTTGATCATTATCTGGATGTACCCGTGGATCTGTCGCGTGTGCTCTTCATCTGCACAGCGAATGTGATTGATACCATACCCGAGCCGCTGCGCGATCGCATGGAACTCATCGAAATGTCTGGCTATGTGGCCGAAGAGAAGGTGGCGATTGCCCGTCAGTACCTGATACCTCAGGCCATGAAAGACTGTGGCCTAACGGAGAAGCAGATCAACATTACGGAGGATGCGTTGAACATGCTTATACGCAGCTATTGCCGCGAGTCTGGTGTGCGTAATTTGCAGAAGCAAATCGAGAAGGTCATACGCAAGGTGGCCTTCCGCCTAGTCAAGAAAGAGGGCGAAGAATTCCACGTGAGTGCCGACAATTTGACATCGTTCCTGGGCAAACAGGTTTTCAGTTCCGATCGCATGTATAATGTAACGCCTGCTGGTGTCGTCATGGGTTTGGCCTGGACCGCAATGGGCGGTTCATCATTATACATTGAGACGTCCAGGCGTCACATACGCACCGAGAAGCCCGAATCCACTGCTGGAGTATTGCATTTGACTGGTAATTTGGGCGATGTAATGAAGGAATCGGCGCAAATTGCTCTAACCGTGGCACGAAACTTTTTGTACACTTATGATCCAAAGAACAAGTTCCTGGAGCAGGAGTAAGTATTATTATAATTTATTTAATATGTCTGTTTTAACTGATTTATTTATTTTGATTGACAGACACATTCACCTGCATGTGCCTGAAGGATCGACGCCCAAAGATGGACCCAGCGCTGGTGTTACTATAATCACGGCTTTGGTTTCGCTAGCTACCGGAAAGCCAGTACGTCCGGATGTGGCTATGACGGGTGAGGTTTCACTAAAGGGCAAAGTTTTAACTGTGGGCGGCATCAAAGAGAAGACCATTGCGGTAAGCTCAATTATATTTAAGTTAGCTACAGCTATACAACTTTCTAATATAACTTTTGATTGTAGGCCCGTCGTAGCGGCGTCACCTGCCTAATTTTGCCTACTGACAATAAGAAGGACTTTGAGGAGCTGCCCAGCTTCATCACTGACGGCTTGGAAGTGCATTTTGCTAGTGAATACGAAGATGTCTACAAGATTGCTTTCTCTGACCCAGACTTTACCGTCACGAAAAACGAAACAAGCAGCACAACTGAGGCGGTGCGCATGAAGATACCAACCGCTGCCACAGCTGCTGCAAAGCCGACCAGCTCCTAGAACATATTCACTAAGTTAGGCTAAGCGTTGGGTTGGGCCTGGGGGACAAATACGCACACACACTGAGTTCATATAGATATATATCCATATATATATATATACTGGCTAGATATGACGTATGTTAGCAAGTTTATTAGTATCTAGGTATATATATTTAGACAAAAGCATTTGTTAACCTTATGCCAAATTAAATTGAATGTAAATGTCATCAATTGTTCATTCTCCAATTATATATCCGCATTGGATATGATCCACTCCAGATAGCGGTCGACGCGCGTGTAGATGCCTGGACGCTTTGGTTGGCCACAGCCCAGGCCCCAGGAGACAATGCCAATGGTGACCCAGCGCTGATTGGGCAACTGGATGAGCATGGGACCACCGCTATCGCCCTGGCAGCTATCCTGTCCACCTTCCGGTAAGCCGGCGCAAAAGGTCGTCTCCGGTATGTGGTCCACAATGGCAGCTTGACAGTCCGATTGCTTCCAGATCGGTAAGCTAGTCTACGAAGTTCCAAATGCAATAATATTATTGAGTGAATACAGTGGAGTAATTCAAGATAGCTTCACCTCCATGAGTATCTTGGAGTGTGGTCCACTGAATTTGAGTGTGCCCCAGCCCATGACGATGCCATTGCGTCCGGTCCAATCTTCATTTAGTGGCGGCATACAAACTGGCCAGATATATGTATTGAACAGCGTTGGCCTCTCGATGCGAATGATGGCAATGTCGTTCTCGTACGTTATCGGATTGTAGTCCACATGGAGCACCATATTGCCAATGCGGAAATCACGTGCGCGCGTCTCATTCACTTGCTGAGGATTTATTTTTGTAGTAAATTATCTTTCATTCCAATTATGTTAAGTAACTTACATGCGTATTGTACTCGCCCAGACGCACAACTAACTCCTCCTTAGGACACTTGTGGATGCAGTGGGCCGCCGTGAGTATATGGCGATCTGTGATCACCGCACCGCCGCACCAGACATAGGGATGGCCCTGTCGCAGCAGTGCCGCCATCCAGGGCCACTCATCGGACTCGGCTGGACGACCGCCCGTGATCCTAGGGAATTGACGTGTTGTTATGCCGCATCCACGTTGCTCTGGTCGATTGACAATGCGTGGCGCCTCGTCAGCTGAACCTGACACAATCTGTGGACTAAAACGTGATGTGGTTGCCTGTTCTGTACAGCAAATGCCAATAGAACTGTGGGAAGACGAAGCGGAATTATAAAATTAAATGGATTTCTATAGAGTTTGTCGCTAACCTCTTCTCGATTATGCATAGCTGAGAGACCAGACGCCAGACATCATCCTTCAGCTCCGGCATGCGGCAATAAAGTATGTGACGACAGCGTCCGGCTTCGCCAAGAGATGTGCGACATGGGCCATAGTCTTTGTTTTCCTGTGCAGAGATTGGGGCATACAAGTTGTACATATACATATATACTCTATATAGAATTATGTATGTATGTAAAGTCAAGCAGATTTTGTTTAATCGTTGGCTTGTCATTCGAACTTGGACTTTGTTGAATGTGCGCATAGTTCTATTTATTTATTAGTTTATATATCCTTTGCAAATATACTTATAGATGTATTTTGCTTTTTTATGCGTCTATTTTAGGCAACTGCAGACATGTTCGATTCCATGGTTTCTTGATTTGCATAAAGAGCTCAGTAAATTGATTTATGCTCATCTGCTCGTTTACTTGTCTGCTGCTGCGTTCAATGTCTATTACATACATGCATATCTTCTACGTGTCTTACTCTACTCTACATGTCTTATACTCTTTTACTTTTGTACTCTCTAAATGTCTTCTACACGTCTTACTCTCCTTAACATGTCATCTACTCTTCTACATGTCTTCTACTATCCTACATGTCTTCTACTCTTCTCAATGCTCAGTAAATTCTTCTTCTACTCTTTTACATGTCTAACTCTACTCTACGTGTCTTATACTCTTTTACTTTTGTACTCTCTAAATGTTTTCTACTCTTCTACACATCTTACTCTACTTTACATGTCTTCTGCTTTTCTACATGTCTTCTACTCTCCAACATGTCTTCTCAATGCTCTGTACATTTATGTATGCTCATCTGCTCGTTTATTCGTCTGCTGCTGCGTTCAATATCTATTACATACATATATGCATGTCTTCTACTCTTCTACGTGTCTTACTCTACTCTACATGTCTTCTACTCTTCTACATGTCTTCTACTCTTCTACTTGCTCAGTAAATTTAATTGTCTGGTAGTTTACTCGGCTGCTGCTGCGTTCAATGTCTTCTACGTACATGTCTACTACTCCCCTACATGTCTTCTACTCTTCACAATGCTCAACACGAATACACTCATTTTATTGGCGGCTACCTGTGTTCACTCTCTCCAAGCTTGAGCCTCAAGCGCTGTAACTCCCTTTGGAGCGACTCCCTCAGCTATAAAATGCCAAGCCTGTCGCTGCACAGCTTCAGTTGTATTCCTGATCTGCTGCTGTTTAGACATAGTGTGCAGTGTGTGCTGTTTTTTTTTTTTCTTCATATTTATTGTTTTATATATATTTGTATATTTATTTATATATTTATTTATTTTAATGTGTTTATATTTATTTGTATATAATTTTTTTCCATTGATTTTATAAATATATATATTAAGAATATATATATTTTTAATATTTTTTATAATTATCTTTTATATATTTATTTTCATTTTTAACTAATGATAATTACTATGAGAATAATGAATGTGAAGATGCTAATTGGCGCTAGCTAAGGCATAACTCCTAGCACTTTACTTTTTACTAGAGCACTACAAATGTCTATGTTTTGCTTTAACAACAAAAATGCATATGAATTTCTATATCGTCTTAAATTGCATTTAAGCGATAACCAACTAGCTTAATTATGGGTAATTAAGTTAGGCCACCGATCCGGCTTAAAGCCAACTCTGACTTATAGAGAATATTCTCAGTCAACTCACCAGTAAGGGGGAAGCAGTGTCAGCAGCCTGTCGCTTGCTTAAACGATGACGCGCTAGAAAATTACTTATGCCGGCATTATCATTATTATCATTATTAGCCTGCTCAGCGCTGGCATTAGCACGTTCATATTGCTTATTCTCAGCAGCACCCCAGACGAACTCATCATTGTCTTCCAAATCAAGGAGATCTGTGGCAGGATTTGCAATTAGAATTGAAGATGCTGCTCCAATCTTTCTACCCACCTATATAATCCGTGCCGTAAGTTTTGGCCAATGCCTGGCTATAGCCGCCGCTGAGCAGCGCTACGAAAATTAGCTGTAAACACTTCATCTTTGCCTTGAGAACTGAATGCGAAAAATAAACATGTTTCTCACCACTGCAAAATGGGAATTTCAATTTTTATCGCGTGCCGCTTCCGTTGCGAGCAATCGAGCTTTATTCGCTGAAGCTGATCTCTCACTCTCTCTCCTTGGTTCTCTCTCTCTCTCTCAGTCTCAGTTTTTATTACAATGGTTTACCTTGCAGTTGAACCTGTTGACACTTTTAAATTGTTTTCCTTATATAAAATATCCAAGTCGCGTACTCTAAAGTTTGCAAACTGACAAGAGCTGAAGCTCTGGAGAGTGCACTGCGAATACCTCTTTATATATATCATATTTATATTATAATATATTTATATATAAATGCTTTATCAGCTGCGCTCTGACATGCCGGTCCCTTTTAATGCTTTGGCTGTTAGACCTAGTTTCAAATGCACATTTATAGAGCTACCCATATTAGAAGTAGATAATACGTATCCGAAAATAGTATTCCAGCTGACATTGTTTTTTTTTTTTTTTTTTTTTTTTTTTTTACACTGTGTCTCTCTACGTGCCGTGCGTTGCTAATGATGCGGTTGGGCGGGTTTTAATTCCATAGAAGTTGGCTCAACTGTTACCAAACTTAATATATAAATATATTATATAAGTAGCCAATTGAATACTACATACATCATACATCAATAACTATCTATAATTGCCTTATATGATACTAGCCCAGTGTCAGTTGAGCATCAAATAATAGATAAATCAGTCAAACCGGAATGAGAGAGAGAGAGGGAGAGAGAAACAAATGTCGTGAAGAAGATGCGACTAAGCATAGCTAAGATTAATTGCATTAGCTTATAAATGCCCTGAAACTCACTCACTCATTACTTATACATTCAGGTAGGTAGAATTTCTTGGTATATTATTTTAGATTGTCACAGAAATTTTCTGGGAAATGAATATCTAGAATATCCATAAAAAAAAAACATTTAAGGTATATTCAAGTTATCCATGAAATGAAAATTATATATTTATATATTATATTATATAATATAGCTGTTCATTCTATTCACTTTTAAAATATTTTCATTTTCAATGAATTATTTAATCATTATTATTTCTCTTTCAATTAATTGGTTATTAAATTTTCCCTTTAAAAATAATAAAAAGTAGTACAAACACCTTGGAAACATTGTTACAATTTATTGCTGATATATTTGTTAACTAAATACAACAGTATTTATTTATTAATTACATGTTACACATATATTTATATATATCTTTATTTTTTAAGCAACGCACAAAAACTTAGACTATAGAAATATTTCAACTTTGTTTTTATTGCAGGCCTAGAAAACGAAAAACAGAAAATCAAAATTCCTACAGGCTTTTAGAGTTACAGATCTTATATAAAAAATCATTTTATCAAGATTCTTAGCTTTTTTTTTTAATTTTTGATTGTTTTTCTTTTTTGGTAGATTTATAGGTTTATAAAGTTGGCTCCAAAAGGGGTTCTCACAAAAATATAATGAATATAGAGAGCGTGTTATGTGGAAACCGATGTAGAAAGTTGTTCCATTTTTTTTTGTTTTTGATTTTTTTTTTTTTGGTTTCGGTATTGCGGTGTAAATAACTAAATATATAATCTATAAGTTTCATATAAGTACATATACATATACACATGTATATGTGTCTATAAAATCAGTACACATTTATTTGCTTGTATATGTTTATCGAAACATTCACTACTAATACACAGACACACGCACGCATACACATACAGACATACATAGCTAAATAGATATAAACTACTACAATATGTTAGGGCATCGATATCCAATTGATATATAGTTATATGTATACATATATTTATATGTGTATATCTGTATATATATATTTAAATATATATATTTATATGCAAGTATTTTGTAAAGTTGTAATTAGGTGGAGAGTTTGAAAGGCCTGTTATTGACTGTGTGCGCTCGACTCAGTAGCAAGGTGTTCCTTATGAAATACCCTACATCGATTATGGATAGTTGAGAGGGTAGTATGCAAAATGAGTTAGTTTTAAATGAGTTTTTCATCATCATCTTCTTCTGCTTTTCTTCATTAACCTCTCTCTAACCTAAAGTTCTTTTTGTGCTTTTGCTCTTTTTGCACTCGAGTCAATATTATGTTTAATTTGGATCACATTTAGGTTAACGAAATGATAGCATAATGTCAATTATATATTTATATCAATTTAGATTTGTTGTGCCATTTCCGAATTCAAAGGGGAAGACTTAAAATTGTGTTGAGCAAGGCAAACTGAAATTATTATTTTTAAAGTAATATTTGTGCTTAAGTGTGACCATATTTCGTTTATATAATCTAACAGTTATTGCTCGATTTTTCGAATTTTATTTTTGAGTTTAAATTGCTTTGAGCTTTAAAATAAATAGTTTTCTGCTGGCAAACTGCAAGTGTGACCGATTTTTTTCGTTATATATATATTTTTAGCTTTAATTTTTCTATTTTCAATTGTTGCTGAAGTCATTTTTTTTTATAAACAATATTTGAACTTAAATATTTAAATGTTGTCTAAATTAATTATATAAATAATAAAATAACAAAACATTAGCACAAATTTAAAATCAAATTCCATATAAATATTTAATTATTTAAGTTCAGACAATATTTAAATATTTGAAAATTAAAATTCTAATTTTAATTATTATTTAATTATTTTAATCCCAAAATTATTTAATTGCAAACAAAATTTCATTTTTTTTTGTTTTAAATATGAAATATTTAAACTCAAATATTATTTTAAAAAAAACTTCTGCATAAATTGAAAGTCGAGCAATTAATGCTCAAGCTTTTAATTGATGTTAGAAAAAAAGAAAAAAAAAGAAAGCATTTTACACGCTTTTTAAATTATTGCAAAATTTTAATTAAAATTAATTAAATAATATTTCAAATAATATTTGAATTTAATTGTTCTGTCAATCAGTAATTGCTGTAGCTGAAATTTTGTTTTTGCTGTTGTTTTTAAATTTAAAAATAATATTTTTAACTTAAACTTGATCATATTTTGTTGTTTTTGTGCTAGTAAGATTTGTTTTTTTTTCAAATAATATTTGAGCTTAAGTATGAAAGCATTTCGTTACTCCTTGTTTAACAATAAATGCTGATTTTTTAGTTGTTTTTTTTTCAGTTGAAGTTTTAAACAACGAAAAAATTTTTTTTAAATTTAAGTATGCTCGTAATTTTATATTTTTTATCTAACATTAATTGCTTGTTTTGCAGCTATTGCAGAAATGTTGCTTCTGCTGAAAATTTGTGTTTTCTTTTCTTTTGTTTTTAGATAATATTTGAGTCAATTTATGACCGTATTTCGTTTTTTTTTTTAGTTAACTGTAATTTGTTTTTAAGTTTCGCTTTTCATTTTAAATAAATAGTTTTTTGCTGGCAGCACTGAAATTCTTAAAGTGTGTCCTTATTTTGGTTAGTTTCATTAATAATTGCTCAATTTTCAATCAATGTCAAGTTGCTTGTTTCTTTGGTCTTTAGTTTTGATTGGATAGGGACTTTTGATTTGCCTTTAGTATCATATGACTTGATCGACTTTACTCAACCAGTCGAACGCCTGCCTCGACATCCTCGGCCATGGTGACACCCTTGGATTTCTTCTTGCCCTCTGCCGCTGGCTTCTTCTTGCTGAGCATCAAGGTCTCCGGTTCATCTGCCGACTGCTGCCGCTTGCCACCAGCTGGGGCACTGGCTGCTCCGCCGCCTCCATTGCTGCGCAGCTTGAAGCGCGTTGTGGCCGCAGCGGCATTATTATTGGCACAATTGCAGATGGCATCAAAGATGCGCACTACAAAGCCACGAGCACGATTCACCACTTTGCCGTTCTTAAAATCTGGTATGGCGAAACCTAGACAGATTAGTGCCAAGGCAGACAGGTGGCCAGCAAGCAAGCAAAAAAAAAAAAGCAAGTACAAATTAAAGGGTTCAGTGAGTAGCTGACGAGAAAAGTGCAGCGGAAACAAATACACATTCACATGCCAATGACATCAAAAGTATATAAAACGGAAAAACGGAAAAGTAATTAGATTTCAGACGCATGTCGCTTTTTTAATTGCCGCCTGTCACTGCGACTTGGGGCACGCCCATGCGACAAGCTTATAAAGCGTTGCGTGCCCAGTATTTGTCACACAATTGCGTCTTATGATGTGGCTCGATCACTCGACCAGCTGCTGGCACAGATCCTGGCAACTGTTGCTGCTCAGCCTGCTCCTGCTGTCGCCCAAACTCTGCGGCGGCGTCAATATGCAACAGTTTCTCCAATCGCTGGACATGATGCGCAATGGCTGTATGTCCAAATTCAAGGTGCCACTGGAAATTTTGGATCGCATACGTGACGGTGACTTTGACATGGAACCTAATCAGGATTTGCTGGTAAGTTGGCAAGCATAACTAACTGGCTGGCTGGCTAGCTAGTTGCCTGGTTTCTGTTTGCTCTGCCCTAAAGTTCTCCTTCCTCAGTGCTATACGAAATGCGTTGCCCAGCTGGCAGGCACGCTGACCAAGAAGGGCGACTTTAGTGTGAACAAAGCCATGGCCCAGATGCCCATCATTTTGCCGCCCGAGCTACAGGAGCCAGCGAAATCTGCGCTCACCCATTGCCGCGATGAACGTGAGTAGAAAGTGTGCTCAAAGACTTAAGTGAAAGCTATTTAATCCTGAATTCCCATTTCCAATGGGTTCGGGATATACAAATTGTCCACAAAGAATTTTTCTTCGAAGAGCCAAGTCAATAGAGATTTATTTCTAGCTGAATATATGCAAATAGACTGCAAGTTTTCAGAATTATACTAAAAATTAAAAATTTCCCATCCTGACAAAAAATTTCCTTTACATTTGCTAATAAAATTCGATATAATTCCCAGTTTTTTTTCTTCTATACATAGGAAATATGTCATTTAATTTGAGGAAAAATATCCAAGGACGAAAAAATATTAAACAAATTTAATAAATTTCCATATATGGTTAATTATTGCATTAAATTAATGCAATTTAATATTAAATAATAAATGTCATAAATTAAATGAAAGAAAATTAGCAAAATATAATTGTTATTTTATCTATTGAACATTTGCACAATAATTAAATATTTTGCATTAGATATAGTAAAAACAGAAATATTTGGCAAATTTAAAATTCTGTGGCAAATATGTATTTAACATTATTAATTTAATTAAATATTTTTCATGAGATATAGAAAAATTAAATATTTAGCAAATTTAAAATTCAAAATTAAATTCTAATTGTTCATTGGAATTTTTAACTAATTTCATATTAAAGAATATTATCTTTTAAATAAAATTTGATATTCTACAAATTGCAAATTTAGCATATTAACTAAAATTTTCTTAGCAAAAATAAATATGAAATATTTAAAGCTCCTGAGCTTGCTGCCAGCCACTGCTTAGCTAGCTTCTACTAGATAAAGCCCATTAAATAATATATATATTTTAACAATTCTCTTTGTAGAGAAAGCTCACAAGGACCAATGCGCCCAGGTCTACTACGTAAGCAAATGCATGGCTGACTTTGATCGTGCAAACTTCAAGTTTCCATAGCAACAGAAGTAACCAAAAAAAATAACAAAAATAAAACCAAAAACAAATGCGAAGACAACTAGCAACAATTCCCTTTTTGGGCACGTTCTACTTACTCGGTCGCTTCTCCTTGCCCTGTGGATGAGACGGAAATGTGTGTGTGTGTGTGTTTGTGTGTTTCAATACAAAAACTTTCGATATAAAGCGGATAATAAATGATTAGCCAACCTGTTGCAATTTTTGTGATTCGAGCGCACGTCTATTGGCCTCCGCTTCGGCACGCTGGGCCACCTCATCGATGAATTCGTGCAGCATGGCCATGTTATTGGGATTCTGTTTGAAGTGCTCGATGCGCGCCTCCAGTGACTCCTCCACAATGTTGTTCACGCTGTCCGGCGAGGCGGGCTCTGGATCCGCAAATCTTGCGTGCATTTTTCAATATTTTTATTTTTCACAATTTAAATACTTTCGATAAGAAAAATTCACAAGCTGCCTTGGTCGAGCGTTCGCCTTTGTTCAACACACACGCGAACTGAATTGGTATGTACAAGGAGTTTGGCTTTGTTCAGTGTTATTTGGTTAAAAATCAATAGTCAGCCAGCTCTGGCACATGCGTGTTGCGTGCGTGCCATTGGCGTAGGTTCGATGGGGTTGTGTGGTTGGAGGGAGGGCCTGGCACAATTGTAAATAATTATTTTTTTTTTAAGGGTAGCTTGCGCTGGTCAATGCCCGTGTTTATTAACTCAGCTGTGTACTTAGATAACTAATATATATAAATCTGTGTAGGTGTGGTTGTAGTTGTGTTTTGGGTGAGAAGAATAAGGCTACTCCAGATGGGATAAGTCATCCAGTTCGGGCGGTGCGCGCACTATTTCCGTTTCAATGATCAACGAATTGGCATCCACGATGCTCTGAAATGCGTATAAACAGCATTATTAGAGTGGATCACTTTTAGGGAGTTGGCAGGTATCCGGGACTGCTACACACATTATCATTATTGCTGCGCGCTGATAGCAAACTATTTGCACCACCAACGCCGGCGTTGCCACCACCGACGCCACTGCTGCCACTGACGCCGCTGCCGCCGCCACTGCCACCGCCACTGCTACCACCACCAGGGCCAATGCTGCCCGTCGATGATGAATTCGAATTGGAGGCATTGGCGCCATTCGCCGAGGATGATGACAGCACCACACTGTGCGGTGAACTGCCACGGCGCGCCACCTTCGCCGGCGTCCCCTGCGGTGAGTTCTGTGTCACAATCACAAACTTTTGAGGCGGCTGATTGGTTTGGATGGCGCGTATTTGCGGTAGGGCGGCCACCACGGGACTGCTATAGAAGTAAGAGCAAAGAAAAACTTGTTAATTAATTCAAAAAATTTAAATAGCAAAATATGAGCTATAAAAATGAATGCAAGGATGGTCCTTGCTATTCCAAAGGCTATCGATTGACCTGATTAGCTGGACTTAATCTCTTTCTATTATAATCGAGTAAGAGCTCTCTACTTTAAACTATACTCATTATTTATATAGCAAAATATCTTACCCCTGTCTCTGAGAATTTGGCATAGAGACGCGTCCAATGGCTGTTGCTGTTTGGGCAGCGCTAGTTATGGGCGCCGTATTGATGCTGCTGGAGGAGAGCGTCACAGTGCTATTGGCTGGTGCATTGCGCACCTTGACCACAGCTTGGCACAGCGATGGGCCCAAGAAACCAAAGTCCATTTTGTACTCCTCAGCAATGTCCGGTGCGTTGCGCATCTGCTTCAAGATGGGCGGGCAGCATTTTTGAAGCATGGCGCGTATATGGCCAGCTGCTGTTTTATCCGTATTGCTCATTGAGGTGCCCAGCAGATGTGGCTCAATGCGTTCCGAAATGAATTTCAAGCGTGGTATAATAAACACTTTAATCACCTCGCCGCCCAGCTCAGAGAGGCCCGCAATGGAGCCATAGAGAGATGACAAATGCGTTTTATCATTCTGCAGAGCTTTGCTGAAGATGCTGCAGAGATGGGAAAGATGAAGAATATTAGCTAATGCTATTGAAATGGATATTCCATATACTCACCGTGTGACACGCGTTTGCAGATTATTTGTGAGCGTGTTGAAAGTCTTGCAGATTTGCGCCATGAGACGCGAGGCAAAGTCACGCAAGGCCCAATGATTATCGAGCTCTGGACGCATGCACAGCTGCTTGGACACAATGCAGGTCATAACAGATGGTATCAGCTCGTGCAACTATAATTAGAGAAGAGTTAAACTTTAACTTCAAGGAAATGCCAGCACTAGCTTACGTATTTCTCTAGGAAGAGCGAAGGATTGTCCAGCAGGGCGCGCACCATGCGCATCAAATAAATCAAAAGTGCTAAATTATTCTGAACAACATTGACTTTAACGCCCTCGGCAATGAATGTGCACATGCGGGGCAGCATTTCATGGAGTCCCGGATCAGAGCCGAGCGACTGCAGCGCCTCAGCACGTCGGGGCTCATCTGATCCGACGCAGGCTTCGGTGATTTCTTTGTAGTAGAGCTGCTGTTCCACGGACAGCTCATGAGTGGCCAGCTGTTTGACATGTATGGTTTCCACGTTCTTAAGCTTATGAATTTTGCCAGTGGTTGGCTTGCCAGCGGCATCTTTATTCAGGCCTTGATCTAGTTTGATGACAGGATTAACAGAATCCAGGAACTGTGACTCTTTGGAGAGGGGTGGAGGATTTTCCGGCACTGTGGGCTGTATACCCTCCACTACGAACCAATGGGAACGCAATGTTATATCTAATGGTATCTTAACCGTGTTATTTGCAGTTATTTCGGTTAAATCAATTTCCTTGTCCTCTGTGAAATACAGCTCACGACCGCCGCCGGAAGCAAAACGGAAGGGTATGAAATCCTTGGTCATAAATCCATATTGCGGCTCAATATTACGCACCTTGAGCGACATATCAATATCTTTAACCGACATTCTTTGCCGCTTGGCATGGAGCATGAATTTAGCGGCATCCTGTACAATGCGCTTCAACTTAATGGAGACGTCTTCGGCGAGCTCTTTGGCGGCGTCATCAGATAGGGAGCCCACTCCGATGCTTTCGGCAATTACTTTCATTGATTCGGCAGATATGCTGGAGCCATACAGCATACTGCTGGCAGGGCTACTAGCTTTTGACGATTTATTACTCATTTTAATAAATAAACAATTTTTTCACCCTGCAACAGTTTATGTCTTCCTCTTGCTTTGGATAGAGGTGGGACCCTAATGAAATCGCCTAATCTGATGACACAAACTGAGATATCGAACTAAAATCTAGTTCGATAAGTTTTAGAACAATTCTTATGTAAAATAAAATTATATGAAAAATTGCAAATTTTAAAAAAATATGATGCAGATTTTAAAAATAAATTTATTAAAAACTGATAGTCACTTCAGTTAATTCTGTAAAAATATTCCAATTACACTCGAAAGCAGTGTTGGCAAGGGCATATCAATGCAAAATGAAATCGAATAGTTCCATATGCTGAATAATCGGATGGTTTTATACCATCGCTTCGTTTGCCATCCCTAATTCGTAGTTTCTTTTCTTTATTTATGTTCATACCTTGTGGCTTTTTTGTTTTATTATTGAAATTGTAGATTATAGCATGCAAAATATTGCAAAAGTAATGACATTAACTTTTAAAAGCCAGTGCAAGTGTTTAATATGATTAGCAATTAAGTTGAAAGTGCATTGAAGCATGTCGCGTCGCACCTTTGGAACAAAGCAGCAGCAGCAGTGAAAATTCAACGCGAGACTGCAGGGTGAAAACGGCGCCATTTTAAGAAGCAAAACAAAGCCAGCAGCAAAAGCAGCAAGCAAAACTTGAATGCAATGCAATTAAAGGCGCAAAAAGCATATGCATATGCTCAAATAACAATTTCATTATCGGTGTGCATAATCAATTAACGCTACAAAAAAAATTACAAAACGTAAGTGTGCGTGTGTGTGTGTAAGTGTTTGTGTGAGAGCATGTGTGTGTGTGTGTGTGGAATTTCCGCCCGCCCCCTCAGCCATAAATATTTGTTAGTGTGTGTTGGTGTGCGTGTGTCTGTCGCATTTTGTGGTTTGACCTAGTTAAATTGTCAAAAATTCTGAACGTGTTGTAATTAATGTGACCAGGTTAATAAAGTTTTGTTATTTTATATACATATGCATATTATATATGAATAGCTCCGCCCTCGAGTCGAAATATGAGCAGTGGCCAAAATGAGGCATCAGCAGCAGCAAAAAAGGAAAAGGTTCTCGAAACGCAGCAACGTACACAAGAATCCGGCAGTGAAAATGAGGTAAGCCATAGGCCATAAAATATATCTATAATTAAATTTATAAAATAAGAACTCTTGATTAAATGTATTGTAGAGTTAATAAAATTATTAATTATTTAAAATAGTATACAAATCTTTTGGCTAAGATAACAGGGGTTCGCATAGCGATTATTCACATATATCTATTATAATACATTTTCTGCTATATTGTATAAAGCTGCTTTTTTCTGTTATATATATTAATATTCTGTTATACTAGTATACACTTATTTCTGTTAAGTTCCTGTTATATAGTATAGTGTTAATTTGAGTTGAATATGCAAAAATGAACATACCATGAATATTTCAGGAAACCGACTCAATTACGGATCAGTCGAGTCAATCGAAGTCTACGAAATCAGCAACTCAATTTAGCGTGCAACGTTCGGATATTGATGGACTGCGCATGAGAATCTCGGCCATAAGGAACCCGCCCGCAACACAAGCCGCTGCAACAAGTTTAGCGAATTCAATAGCTCGAAAGGAAGCAGCGACAGTTGAGAGTCTTTCGCGTAAGAAGCTAACAAAGGTGCGTAAGATGAGCGAGGATCAGGAGCCGAGCGGCTGCTCCACGGATGTCAAGGACAGGCATAGGGATAAAGAAAGGGAAAGGGAGAGGGAGAAAGAGAAAGAGAAAGTCTTATCAACTGCAAACACAACCAAAAAGATTAAAGTCAAACGCAAGAAGATTGCGCAAAAGAGCAGCAGCAACATCAGCATCCACAATAATAATAATAATAATAACAATAATAATGGTAAAACGAATCGCACGCCAGCAGCTGTATTTAGCTCCGATTCGGAAGATGATTTGCCTTTGAAGATGCACATTCAGCGTGCGCCTCGTTTGCTGCTGACAGCAATTGGTGGCGGCCAGGGAGACAATCATCATCACATGGGCATCTCCAGCAGCGACAATGAGGAGCTGGTTAAAGCAGCCGATCTGGTCAAGGCGGCTATTAAGCGTGTCGAAAGCGATGCCGAGGACAACAGCAGCGTTGCAGCGGGCATAACAGCTGCTGCCAAGATCAGGCAGCAACATTTGCCCCAATATCAATCCACGCTGCTGCAGGACTTTATGGAGAAGACACAAATGTTGAATCACACAGGTAGCACCAATAGCTTAGCCAATGCAGCAGCTGTAGCGGCAGCGGCAGCGGCAGCGTCATCGGCATCTACTAGCAGCGGCAGCAACAACACACAGCAGCACTTGCAGCAGCAGCAGCAGCAGCAACAACAGCAGCAGCTGCAACAACGAAAGCGTCGCGGTCGCCCCAAGAAGATGCAGCCAACTATTTCTGCCAGCGTAGCTGCCCTGCCCATTGCCGTGCCCACCATCAATGAGTCGGCAGACTCGGGCGTCATCAGCACCACGCCATCGCCCAAAATGCAGCCGACGACAATGGCCAGTGACAATGCCAAGCCGAAAATCGATATGGCCTATCTGGATAAGCGCATGTATGCAACAGCGGAACGTGTGCTGTATCCGCCGCCGCGCAGCAAGCGACGACAGGGCAACAAGAAGGCCAGCAAGGAGGATGTGCAGGTGGATCCGCTGTGGCGCAAGATCGATGTGAACAAGAAGTTTCGCTTGCGCAGCGTCAGTGGCTACAAAAGCGATGGTGCAGGCGGCGGTGGCGGAGGCACCTCGAACACTATTTGCAGCAAAATTCTTGCAGCCAAAAGCGGTTATGTTTCGGACTATGGCAGTGTGCGACATCAGCGACACAATCACAATTCGGGCTACAAATCGGATGCCAGCTGCAAGAGCCGCTACAGCAGTCGCAGCTGTGCCAGCCGTCGCATGAGTCGTGCCAAGAGCTGCGGCTATCGCAGCGATTGCAAGGAATCGGGTAAATCAAGCAAATCGCTGCGACGACGCAGACGTGCTTCCATGCTGAGGAGCGGGCATGAGCAGACATCGAATGCGCTGAGCGATGAGCATGATCAGGATATACTGCAGCTGGCGGGGCTATCGCTAGGACAGAGCAGTGAGGAGAGCAACGAGTATATTAGTAAGCCGAGTCTGAAGTGTTTGCCCAGTACGAGTGCTAGCAAGAAATATGGTGAAATCAATCGGTTTGTGACAACTGGACAATATTTCAGTGGAGCAGCAAAGGCGACGACAGCTGGGAGCATGGCCGGAGCCGGAGCCAGTACGCCAATAGCGACAGCAACGGCGGCAGATAACTTTATGCAGGGTATGAGAATTGAAATATAGAAATAACAATACATATATTTAATACATATATTCTTATTTTCCAGGTAAAATGTTGCTGCAACGCAAGCACTCCATCAGCCAGGATACAATTGTGCCTAGTAAGAGTGCGTGTAAGATTAAGAGTCGGCGTTCGTCTGCTGCCAGCATGTGCAGCAGTTATGTTTCTGGAGTCTCTCGGCGTCGACGGCAGCGCAGGAAGAGCATGAGTCATGCGAAATCCTTAAATATTGACTCCAAGCTGCTAACCGAGATTGATATCATTGCTAGTACATTTCACGCTCGTTGTCGCATTCAGGATGATCGGCTGACAGCGAGCAGCGGCAAGGAGAAATTGCTAGCCGAGGCGAATAAGCTGCAAGCCACATTGGCCACTGCGCCCATTGCGGCGACGTTGCCGCTGCTAAATGGCGGTGGTGGCACCAGCAGCAGCAATGCAGCTGGAGCTGGAGCTGGAGCCACCAAGCCGCTTAAGCGTGCACTGAAGAAGCGCAAACTGAATGAACCACTTATTGACTTTGCCATGCTCTCGGCGAGCGCTGGCAATGCGAATGGCATCAGCAATAACAGCGGTAGCAGCACCAACGGCGGCGCTAAGCGACGCCATAAGAAATCGAGTAGCAATAGCGGTGGCAGTAACAGCTCTAGTCCCGATGATCATAAGCTGCCGCTGAAAAAACGCCATTATCTGGTCACAACGGGCGCCGAGGTGGCGTCGGCATTTGCCAGCAACGGCAAGCTGAATGCTGAGGCGTGGGCAGCTGCTGCAGCGGCTGCAAAGAGCAGCGTCAATACCAAGGCCCAGGCGCAGTTCAATGCCAAGAAGCTAACGCCTAAGAAGCGACATTTGCTGGTCAGCCAGGAGGCCAGTGGCAGCGGTTCTTCAGCACCGGGCAACGCCTCACCATTGCGCATTGTCGTCGACAACAATTCCATAAGCGGTGGCAAGCTGCTAGACATTAGTCCCAGTTCGCTATGCTCGCTCAAGCAGCAGCGTCGTCAGGGCACCAAATCAAAGAACTCTATGACGGCAATGGCTGGTGCAGCTGCTCGAGAGCTGCCGCAGCAGCTGCAGTCGCCCGCTGGCAGCAATAGTTGCCCCCCACCAGGCATCTTTGAGCCGTCCGTCGAACTGGAAATTCAAATACCCATAGCCAAGCTGAATGAGTCGGTCATCACCAAATCGGAAGTGGAATCACCGCTGCTGGCCGCCATGGACATCAAAGAGGATGCTAATAAGAAGGAGCAATGCCAACGCGTGCTGGAAACGCTGCTGCACAAGACGGGTGGCAATTTGTTGCTTAAGCGCAAGCGCAAGAAAATCAATCGCACCGGCTTTCCCACTGTTCGACGCAAGAAACGTAAAGTGAGCGTCGAGCAAACAGCATATGCTCAGCAGCAACAGCAACAACAACAGCAGCAGCAGCAGCACCAGCAATTGGAACAACAACTGTTGCCCGCGCGTGAAACGCGCAGCAGCAGCACTCTGGCTGCCACTGTAACAACAATGGATTGCGAGCGTGTGCCACAGCCAGGCGAGGCGCGAGAAACATTTGTGGCTCGCAGTAGTAATCAGCGCACGCCGCGTTTATCTGTGGTCGCCTTGGAGCGTTTGCAACGTCCACAAACGCCAGCAAACAGTGGAGCTGCAGCCAGAGGCAAGCCGCGCGGCAGAGGTAGGCCCAAGTTGCAAAAGCAGCTGCCGCAACAGCAGCAGCAGCAGAAACAGTTGGAGCAACAGCCACAGCCACAGCAACAACAGTCACAGCAGCAACAGCCATCGTTAGACCCGCTTTTGGAAGTGCAACCAGCAAAAAAACGCGGACGCGCTGCCAAGCAAACGGAAGTGGTGCTGCCCAGACTGGAGCAGAAACTGGAGCCTAGTATTAAGCTGCCAGCAGGCATTGATCCCAATACGAATTTTAGCTGTAAAATACGCTTGAAGCGGCGCAAAACAATGCAGCAACAGGAGACAGTACAGCGTCAGCTGCAGCAACATGAAAGCCCGCAGCAGCAGCAACAACAGAAATCACAACAGCAGCAGCAACAGCAAAAGTCGCAGCAGCTGCATTTAGAGCCACCCACCAGCGATGATCAGGCGCAAATTGCAGCTGAGGCGGCATCGAAGCGCCAGCAGCAACCAGTGCCAGCCATTGAGCATGAGCCACTGCCAGCGCATGAGTCAACCACAAATCTGGCCACAGATTATGCCAGCTGCAGTGATACAAGCGAGGATAAATGCAGCACTACATCGCAGCGCAAGCGCGTCAAGCTCAAGAAGAACTTTTTGGTGGCAGGACTCTTCTCCAACTACTTCAAGCAGATGACAGCTGGAGGTGCAGCAACGACGCCTATAGCTCCTGTGGCCAACAAACAGCCAAATAAGAAGACAACAGATGGAGAGCAACAGCAACACCAACAGCAGCAGCAGCAGCAGCAGGTGGGCAGCTCCTTGCTGCCGCCGCCCAGCTATTGTGAACGTTACTTTAGAAGCACAATAATCGACTTTGAATTGCCTTATGATATTTGGTGGGCTTATAGCCATGATAAATTGCCTACGCGTCATGTGGTACCCAGTTGGAACTATCGCAAGATACGCACCAATGTTTATGCAGAGTCGGTGCGTCCAAATCTGGCGGGCTTCGATCATCCCAATTGCAATTGCAAACCCCAGCCGAATGGCGCCTGCCTGGACAATTGCCTGAATCGCATGGTGTACACGGAGTGTGTGCCCAACAATTGTCCAGCGGGTGATAAGTGTCGCAATCAGAAGATTCAACGGCATGAGGTGGCGCCTGGAGTGGAGCGTTTCATGACCACCGACAAGGGCTGGGGTGTGCGCACCAAGTTGCCGATTGCCAAGGGCACTTACATACTGGAGTATGTGGGCGAAGTGGTCACCGAGCGGGAGTTTAAGCAGCGCATGGCCAGCATTTATCTAAATGACACGCATCACTACTGTCTGCATCTGGATGGCGGTCTGGTCATCGATGGCCAGCGCATGGGCAGCGATTGCCGCTTTGTGAATCACTCGTGTGAGCCGAACTGCGAGATGCAAAAGTGGAGTGTGAATGGATTATCGCGCATGGTGCTATTCGCCAAGCGTGCCATTGAACAGGGCGAGGAGCTGACCTACGATTACAATTTCTCGCTCTTCAATCCCTCCGAAGGTCAGCCGTGCCGTTGCAATATGCCGCAATGTCGAGGTGTGATTGGCGGCAAGTCTCAGCGCATTAAACCGCTACCAGCGGAACTGAAGACGACGGCTGGTGTGGAGGGCGCCAATGCTGGCGCGAAGGAGGCCAATGGAAATCGCAATGGGCGACAGCGCAAGCACAAGGCCAAAAAGCATGCACAGCGCCAGCAGCAGGCGGCCAAGGAGGCAATGGTCGTGGCACGCGTGCAGCAGCTCTCCGAAAAGGAGAAGAAGCTGGTTAAGCAGTGTAATATATTTCTGGTGCGCAACTTTGAGAAGGTAAGTAGCAAACTCTCAGCAATCTTCAAAATTATTATAACATTTCTCTCATTCACAGATTCGTCGTTGCAAAGCCAAACGTGCTGCGGCAAAGGCACGCGCTACTGGCTCACCGGCTGCTGGTGAGGCTGATCTGCCTGGCCGTCGCCCATCGACACCTTCGTCAAGTTCACTGTTGGCCGCACAAATCTCTGCACTCTGCACGCCGCGCAACATGAAAACACGTGGCTTAACGCAAGCTGTTCAGGATCCGGAGCTAGAGAAGATGGCCAAAATGGCTGTAGTATTGCGTGATATCTGTACTGCACTTGAATCACACAAAATGTCGGAGCTGCTCTCCACATTGGCCAACAGCAAGAAAAAGAAGCAGCTAAAGACTGCGCGTCTCGATTTCAAGACAATTCAAGCGCAAGTGGAACAGGGACATTATAAGACACCACAGGCCTATGATGAACAGATGCAGCAGCTGTTCACAGAGGCGCAACAACTGCATGGCGATGATGTGGAGAAGTCTAAGGCGCTGCAAACGCTGCTGGAAAGCTATAGGCAGCAGAAGGAGGCTAACTATGCACAGCTGCTGGATATATTGGGCAAACCGGAGGAACTGCAAAATTTTAAGCCCAAGCAGGAGACAGTGGAACAGGCCAAGGATGTTCAGTCAGAGGAGCAAAAGCAACAGAATGAAACTAAAGAAACAAATGCAGCTGTTGTTGCTGCTCCAGAGGTGACTCCCACGGACGAAGAAGATGTGATACGTTGCATTTGTGGTCTGTACAAGGACGAGGGCCTGATGATTCAGTGTGCCAAGTGCATGGTCTGGCAGCATACCGAATGTACCAAAGCAGACATCGATGCGGATAACTATCAGTGTGAACGCTGTGAGCCGCGTGAAGTGGATCGCGAAATACCGCTGGATGAGTACACGGAGGAGGGCCATCGTTACTATCTATCGCTGATGCGTGGCGATCTGCAGGTGCGTCAGGGCGACGCGGTTTATGTGCTGCGCGATATACCCATCAAGGATGAGACGGGCAAGGTGGTGCCCAGTCAGAAGCATACGTACGAGACCATTGGAGCAATTGATTATCAAGAGTGTGACATCTTTCGTGTGGAGCATCTGTGGAAGAACGAGGCGGGCAAACGTTTCATTTTCGGCCATCATTTCTTGCGACCTCACGAAACGTTTCACGAGCCCTCGCGGCGCTTCTATCCCAATGAGGTAGTTCGTGTCTCGCTTTACGAGGTGGTGCCCATCGAGCTAGTGATTGGGCGCTGTTGGGTGCTGGATCGCACCACATTCTGCAAGGGTCGACCCATGGAATGCAACGACGAGGACCATTGCTACATATGTGAGCTGCGTGTGGACAAAACCGCGCGTTTCTTTTCCAAGGCCAAGGCCAATCATCCAGCGTGTACCAAGAGCTATGCGTTTAGAAAGTTTCCGGAGAAACTCAAGATCTCAAAAAGCTATGCGGTAAGCTAAAAACTAACAATTAATTGAATAGTTCAAAATAATTATCAACTCTTTTTGCAGCCACATGATGTGGACCCATCGTTGTTGAAGTCGAGGAAGCAAAAGACTGATTTAGAAGTAGGAGCAACATCCATAAAAATGAGCAGACAGGAGCAGAAAACAAGCCAAGCAGCGGGCAACAACAGGAAGCAGCGAAACGCAAACGCTGGGCAGACAGGTTCAGCATCCTGTGCAACGGCAGCAGCCACAGAAATCGCTGTGAAAGTACTAACGCCAGTCGCTCCCAATGGACAGGTTAGTATTTAACTAAAATCAATTTGTGTATTGTATATTCATATTCAAACTGTATTCCATTTGCTGTATTCCAGGTGCTAAAGAAGAAGCGATCACGCTTGGAGAATGTTTTGAATACCATGAAGCTCAAATGCCTGGATGCGCAAACGGCGCAGGAGCAGCCAATTGATTTGTCCTACTTGCTAAGTGGACGCGGCGCCCGACAACGCAAAACCAATTGCAATAGCATTAACGGCAGCAACAGCAGCAGCTCGGCAACGCCGTGCGCCTAGTGGATGCTAATATGTGTAGCCATGTACATAAATATCGACTTTAGAGGCATTGCGTACTATTTATATAAACAGAAAAAAAGAAAAGGATAATACATAATTTAGCCTTAGTTCATAAGTTGTAAAGCGCATAAAACGGTGATAGTAGTAATTCTAGTTTGTAAATTGTTATGAACAACTTCTTGAGCAACTTAACATTATGTACGATTATTACGATTAATGCAATTATTTATACTTGTATGATTATTATTATGATTATTGCAATTATTTATACACTTATACACATTTATGCCTATGAGTACGGTCCATCTTTATAGACGAATTACTTATGCTTTTTAAAAATTGTTTTACATATGCATTTCCATTGATTATTGTTTTACAAAAACCAAGGCCCTCTTTTTAATAGCGTTTAGCATTGTTATTTTAAATTATTATGTATTATGTTATGGCTGCTTATCAAACTACTTGAGCAATACAAGTAGTACACTCAATGCGCGATTAGTTTTATATCATGTATATTAAAAGAAAAAAAATTGTTATCAACTTCGAACACAAATTTGAAAGTAAAATATAAAAAATATATATATTTTCATTAATACACGAAATTCCCATTGTTATTTCAAAACGCCGTTGATGTTATCTTGTATCGATAGTGCTTATTTCGATAGCAAAGCTCTGATAGCTTTAGATATCGATGCATCGAGTTAGTTGGAGCAACCCTGCTCTGTAGTTTCTTTTTTGTTGGCACGTTGATGAACGACCAACACACTGGGACTGTGCTTAATCAAATAATAATAATAATCAATTTATTTAAATTAGGCCAGTGCCACAGTGTCCCATTGTGCAGCAACCAATATTGGATTGCGCGACCAAGATCAAGTCAACCGCAGCAGTAACCAACACAGACAGGATGAGTCAATACGCAATCATTTTGCAACGTGAGTTTCCGGCTATCGACAATGAGATGAAGGACTATGTTGAGGGAGTCCTAGCCGGTAGCGAAGAAGATTTCGATACATGCGATGACATCTTCGACGCGGTCGGCGACATACTCCAAGGCATCGATGGTGAAAGGTCCGAGGAGAATATACGAGGGCTTTGTGATGAATTCTTCAATATCATGAAGAATAACTCGAAAAATGTCGAGCGCAAAGTGCTCAACGCGCCGGTCAACATTGAGGAGATGGCCAAGAATATGGAGCGTATGGACAAAGATATGCAAAGCATTTGGGTAGTCAACAAAGACGGTGCTAATGTGAGTAAACAAACCTTGAGCAATATATCGAGTATATATGATTTTTTAACAATTATAGAAAGTTGACTCTAAGAAGCTGGAAAAAGCGGAGGCCAAGTTAATGCAAAAACAGGAGAAACGACAGGAGGTGACGAAGCTCGGAGTTGTGCCGGTGGCAGTTAAGCTACAAACGGCCACCGCTTCTCAGGTGACAAACAAAAAGAACACCAAGCTGGATCAAAAAGGACTCAATCGTTCCATGGACATTAAAATTGAAAACTTCGACCTGGCATTTGGTGAGAAGTAAGTTGACAGACATATAGAAGTAACATATATATCTAATGATGTGCACTTAATATCTTACAGAGTTCTCCTGCAGAATGCGAATTTGTTGCTATCCTTTGGTCGTCGCTATGGGCTGGTTGGCCGCAATGGACTTGGGAAGACGACGTTGTTGCGCATGATTGCCGAGCGTCAGTTGCAAATTCCATCGCACATTTCCGTGCTCCATGTGGAACAGGAGGTGGTGGGCGATGATACGTCAGCTGTGGACAGTGTGCTTGAATGTGATACTGAGCGTACGCGTCTTCTGACGCGGGAGAAAGAGATTCTCGCCGCCCTAAACAGCGGTGTGCAAGATGCGACGCTGTCGAGCGAACTGAGCGAAACATATGCCGCATTGCAGAATATCGAGGCGGACAAGGCTGTGGCACGTGCATCTGTGATACTTAAGGGCCTGGGTTTCGATGCAGACATGCAACTAAGGCCGACCAAATCATTCTCAGGTGGTTGGCGCATGCGTTTGGCTCTGGCCCGAGCTCTGTTCTCCAAACCGGATCTGCTGCTGCTCGATGAGCCGACGAACATGTTGGACATCAAGGCTATCATTTGGCTGGAGACTTACTTGCAAACGTGGCCAACAACTATTTTGGTGGTTTCTCACGATCGCAACTTTCTCGACACGGTACCAACGGACATCATCCATTTACATTCCCAGGAGCTGGAGGCATACAAGTAAGTATGCAGATTACTCTATCGTGCCTTATTTAATATTCTTAAATATTTTCAGGGGCAACTACGAGCAGTTTGAGAAGACCAAGACGGAAAAGCTTAAGTCACAGCGACGGGAATACGAGGCACAGCTAGCGCACAGGGCACATGTACAGGAGTTTATAGATCGCTTCCGTTACAATGCAAATCGAGCCTCTTCTGTTCAGTCCAAAATCAAGATGTTGGAAAAGCTGTAAGTAGTAGGTCTCTTATGCTACGTTCAATCTGATTTAAAACATTTTATAATCGATTTATAGGCCGGAGCTCAAGCCCGTGGAGAAGGAGACAATTGTAACGCTCAAATTTCCCGATGTGGAGCCGCTTAATCCGCCAGTGCTGGCTATCTCAGAGGTTTCGTTCCGCTACAATCCCACAGATCCGTTGCCCATCTTCAAGGGCGTGAATCTATCAGCCACTTCGGACTCCCGCATTTGCATTGTGGGCGAGAACGGAGCGGGTAAATCAACGTTGCTCAAGATCATTGTTGGCCAACTGAGCACCATCCATGGCAACATTGTGCTGCATCGCGGTCTGCGCATAGGTTACTTTGCCCAGCATCACGTCGACCATTTGAATATGAATGTGACCTGTGTGGGCGTACTGGCAGAGCTATTCCCTGGCCGGCCCGATGAGGAATATCGTCGGCAACTTGGCAGCTTTGGCATTTCGGGTCCACTGGCGCTGCAAAGCATTGCTAGCTTGTCTGGTGGTCAAAAATCACGCGTGGCCTTAGCCAAAATGTGCATGGGTACGTTTTAATAATATATGCTATATCATATCATTCAATATATTCTTTTTTAACAGCGGAACCGAATTTCTTGGTACTTGATGAACCGACGAATCATTTGGACATTGAAACAATTGATGCATTGGGCAAAGCTATAAATGCATTTAAGGTATGTAGCTAAAATCATTTATAATTTATAATTAATAATATTCTTTTTTTCAGGGCGGCGTTATTCTCGTCTCCCACGACGAACGCCTTATTAAAGTTGTCTGCAAGGAATTATGGGTTTGTGGTAATCGAACGGTGCGCGCTATTGAGGGCGGTTTGGATGAATATAAACGTGAGGTTTACAAGGAAATCGAAGCTAATAGTTGAATTTTTATTAATTTTACACAGAATGAAATAAGTGAAACCATTTAGCAATAAATTTGTAGTATGTCAAAGTTATTTACACAAATGGGATTTAATATAGAAAATAACAAACGATATAAAGAATGTTAAACTAAAGAATCCGTTTAGTCGAATATACTTTATATTTTGACATAAAAACTATATCAATATGCATATTGTATACTTAATTTAACTAATCTTTCGTGCTATTGATTAGTTTTTTGCGCAGCTCAAATAATATTAAAGTAAGCGCCGAAGCAACATTTAGACTGTCAATGCCCTTTGCGAGAGGAATATAGACGCATTTGCCTCTGTTGCCTACGAGTTTCATGAATCTAGGAGATGATATACATTAGTTTTAGATGTAAAAGTAAATAGAATCTAATGTTTACCTGTAAGCATCATCGCTAACCCCATGACTCTCGCCTCCAATGATGAGGATGTTGTGTGTGCCTGTTTGATTCAACTCTGCGTAGTCTATATGATTCGTAGACTTTGTCGGATTGTTCTCCGCAATGAATACATGACAGTTGTCGGCTACCTCTGGTGGTATGTGCAGTGGCAACTGCTCCCAGGTGACATCGTCATGTATGGGCAGGCGGAACTGGCCGCCACAGCCGCCGCGTAACGCCTTCGACTCCCAGGGATCACAGCAGCCGTGTGTGACCACCACCTGGCTGCAGGGCAAAGCAGCGCATGTTCTTATTATGCTGCCCAAGTTGTTGGGTTCACGTATATTGTCGCACACAACTGTAATGGGTAAGGGCTCTGTATCCTGCTGCTGCTGTAGGCCTTGCGGCGAGGGACGTTCGAATATTGCCAAGAGTCCGGGTGGTGTCACTAGCGATGACCATGTTTTCAGGTCATGTTGCGGCACTTTGTAGATTTTCGTGTTGTATTCTTGCTGAGCCTGCGCCACGGGCTCCTTTAACAATGCGAGTTGATCCTTTTGACTAAAGAATAAGGAAAGCATTTTCAAGCCAGATTGAAGGGCTTCCTGTATGAGACGTCGACCCTCGATAATAATCTGTTTGTTTTTGTCGCGACGTTTGCGTGAACGCACTTCGGTCAGCAAGGTGCTCATTAACGGATCTTGCAAGGTGAGCCGCAGAAACTCCAAATTCAATTCACTGTCCTTAATAAGCGGAGTAGGCGCACGCTTTATTGATGGTGCAGCTGGAACTGTCCTTTTCACCGCTGGTGTTGCGGTTTTTGTAGTATCAGTTACATTTTTGTTTTTATTTGGCTCTTTCTTTTGTTTACTGATTAATGTTGGTTTGTGCTTGCGTAAAGCCTCCCGCGTGTTCACCGGCTGATGCTGCACCATTGAGTTATCAAACAAATTCGCTTCAATATCAAGTGCATCTTTGATTTCATCTTTCACGTCACCAGAAGAGCTGCTGCTGAGGCGCGCTATTTGATAATTATTTATATTTCTTATGTGTGTTTGAATGGCTCGTCTAATAACGTTATAAAACATCTTTGTAAACTTGCCGGTATAACCAAATGTGCAATCGATAATACTATCGACGGTCGTCAGCAGTGATGTGCATTTCAATGTACAATGCGAAACTATCTAATGTCGTTATCTTATCAATATGAAAACAATTAACAATCAAAGAATGCATCTTGAGAATTTAGATCTAATAATTTTAAAAATGAACAATATATATGATTGCATGGTTCCTATATATATAGTATTATGTTTAAAATTTTAGGAGTATACGTGCTGTTCTCTCACGCAAATTATTCACCGCAGTGGCAACGTTCAACAAGTGTATTAGAGCGCGGTGTCAACTCTAGCAGTCACGAATATTGCATAAAGTTCCACAGCTCCGATAGAATTTCCAATTGAATTCTGTTTAAAAGCCGGTTTGGATACATAATAAAGTCAATCTGGTTGATGTATTAGGATGCTTACTAAGTCCGTGCTAATTGCCGCTTTGGGTAAGCGTGCATCGAATCTGCTGATGCAACGCACCTTCAGCAATACGCAAACTTTGAGGCAAACAATTAAGAATCATCAGCCAAATGAATTGGAGAAACGCTTATTAGTGTGGAATGGCAAATACAAGTCAATTGCAGAAGTTCCAGCCTATGTAGGGTATGTAAATTAATAATATATAATATTGTACCAAAAAGTCAAAGAACTTAATATTGTTACAGCCAGGAGGAAATGGAGCGCTGCCGCAACAATATGCGTATTAAGTTGGCAAATATTATGATTGGTTTGACCGTGATCGGCTGTGGCATTATGATCTACAGTGGAAAGCAGGCAGCTAAGCGTGGTGAATCCGTGACAAAGCAGAATCTGGAGTGGCACAAACAATTTAATGAACAAGCTGCCAGCACAACTGAAGCTAAATAATCATCACCAAATATACCAAATACCTCAAAAGTAGTTCATGTAACTGATGTAAATTTGAAAATGTAATCATTTGGTATTTTTGAAAGTTTTAAAAAAATGCTCAGTACCATTTGCCGCCTGATAATTTAATTGAAACAGTGATATATTTTAAACTCATGAAAATAATTTGTATCCACCTAGTTTGATCAAAATGCTAACTGTTAATTGTAGAACACCTTGCACTGAAATAAATGTTTAGTTAAATTTTGTTTACATGAAGAAGATGCTATTATTGTCTATCCTCTACATTGACTGTAGAATACCCTATAAAACACATATTTTTTATAACCTAAATATCTACATATGTGCATATATAATTATATCTTGTCAATTCTTATATAGATTAAATTTCCATCGTGTCATACAGACATTCCATAAGATAAGAATATAAATTTAAAATGTTATCATTGGCAAGTCTGTTAACAATTTATGCGATTTATTTGAGTTTGATGCCATTGTGTAGCAGCTGAAACATCAACAGTGACCACCACTTGCGCCAGGTGGCAGCACGCCGGCGCGGAGAGAGAGCGAACGTCCCGGATTGCCAGCCGAAGAGAGCGCCAGCAGGCGACTACGTAGGAGGCGCGGATGGGTGCAGCAGCAACCCTGCCGCTCTTCTGCTGCTGCTTCTCCTACTATTGCTGCTGCTACTGCTGCTGATACTGCGCGCTTTTCACTTTCCGTTCTTTCAGTTTGTCGAGAACGTTTGAACGCAACGGGACTTTTGGAAATCGTGCGTGCAGGAATATCTATGTAAAGAAACAAAAAGAGAGAAAAAAAGAAGAAAAATTCCAAATTGCAAGCAAAACGCTGAAAAGGAAATGTGCAAAAAATAGTGTAAAAATAAAAGCCAAAAGTCTTAGGCAAAAATGTGCGGGCAGCGGGAAAAGAGCTAAAACGAGAGCAAGTGTAAAAATGTAAACTACACACGCACACTCACACATATACATATAAATATACATGAATGTAAGTGTAAGTGCTTGGTTGTAAGCGCGTGTATCTTGCTGTGTGTATGTGTGTGGCATAACAATGACCACAGACACTACAACAATAGCAACAATAACAACAATTTGCTATTGAAATATTAATAAATTAATTGCTTAATCAAACAGATTGATGCGGAAAATCCATAATAATGAAAATTAGACGCGCTATTTGTGTGAGCTAGTTTCTTCTTTTTTTTTTTTTTCAAAAAGCAACTGTGTGTGTGGGTGGATGGGTGGTTTTAGTGTGTATGTGTATGTGCGTGCGTGTGTGTGTGGCAACATTCGTTTGCTTTTTTGATTTGTGAAAATGTGTGTATCCGCGCAAATGTTGTTGTTGCCGTTGTTGTTGCACGACGAGACGACTGTGTCGTGTCGTCTCTTGTGGAGAAGCACCTACAAGAACAACAAGAAATGAAAAGGAATACAAAATTGTCCTTGTACATAAAAAATGATGTTGATAGTAATAATTTCAAGAAATTCACATTGATGCGGAATTTGGATGCATAACTGACAGCAACAGCAACAGCAACAACAACTACAACAACAACAAGTTGTTGGCCTAATTAATATATAGCCGGATTTAATTTTGTATATGCATTCAGCAGCAGCAGCTAAAAGTCATTCAACAAAAGCTAACGTTGATGGCCGCGGCGGCTGTTTTGTGCGCTCTCTGTGTGTGAAAGTGAAGGTCGTCTGTAGGAGAGAAAGAGCGCACAGTATCAGCAGCAGCAGCAGCAGCAATCAGTAAGCAGCAGCAGCAGCAGCATCAGCTAAGTCCAAACAGTCCATTTGCTGGCGCAAATGTGCGAAAAAGCCTTGGCTTGGTTTTTGGCGCAACAACAAAGCCATTTTAATGCACACACACACATGTGCAAACACACACTTGCATCTATATACCACTTGCAGTTGTTATATAGCTTGCACGTGCAGCTGCCTTCGCGTGTATGTGTGTGCGCGCGTGTGTGTGTGCGTTTATGACGCGCTTGATGCATAGCAGCTGCTGCTTCTGCTGCTGCGGCCATGCTGCATTGTTGTTGATGCACATCCCTTGGCAGCATTAAATTGTGCCTTGCTTTGGCGCTAGTTTTCAAGGATGTTTTAAGACTTTGACATACTCTATTCTTATCAAAGCAGCAACATGAACAACTTTTCAAATTAAAATGAAAAAATAAATAAATAAATAAATATATATAATAATATATAATAATAATATATATATATATAAAATATATATTTAAATACAAAAATAATTAAATAAAACAAATAAATAAAATAGATCATCAAGTAAAATAAATAAGCAAATACAAAAAAAAAAAAAAAAAATAAATAAAAAATTAAAAATAAAGATTCCTTAAGGTTTTCTATTTTTTTTTTATAAAAATTCTTTATAAATTGCGTTTTTATAATTTTTAAATGTTAACATATATAAGAATAATAACTCTTTAAAAATAATAACAGTTATCTATGGTTAAAAAACAATACTAATATTAATAATAATAAAATTTATTTTGTTTTTTATGTTTTATGTTTTATCAATAAAAAATAATAACATTATTAATAATAATATTTCTTTTTCTTTTACATATATGAATAAATTTTTACAAATGGCGTTTAATTTTGTTTTTTAAATATTTACAAATATTTTTAATAATAAAATAATATTAATAATAATAAATGCTTGTTTTCTAAATTTTATGCATAATTCTTTACAAATTGCGTTTGTTTAACTTTCTTAAATGTTTACAAATATTTGTGGTTTAGCCTTGATTAATATTTATTTGAGTTCGCATATGCAAAGCAAAGCAGAGCAAAGCAATAATTATGCTTTATAATGTAAACAATTTTCCTTTAGAGAAATGTTTCTAAAAATGTATAAATGTATACGTTGATTAAATTTTATGGCTTTTTACTACTTCTGCCATACATTTAATTAAAAAAAAAAAATTGAAGAGAAACTGTTTGTTTTGATTGGCTAGTTCATTAAATTTGATCAATCAGAGCTAGGCAAGTGTGTGTGTGCGTGTGTGTGTGTTTGGCAGCCCTGGCATACGCTGCGTATACACACTTCGACTCTGAGCAGTATGTGTGATTATTTGCAGATATAATCACATTTCACGCTTAAAAGGCTTAGCGGGCCTGCATAAATTACGCCAGCGCCCATGCTCATCGACTGCTGCTGCTACAACACATCCTGCATATTATCCGAGTTTGGGGTCACTTGCACGTTTCTCAGTTACGGTTACGTTTTCGTTCGCTTTCCATTTCGCCTTTTCCTCAGTGGCGCGTTAAATGCGACCGAAAAGTTTTTCGGGATTGCTGATGCGTTTCACTGATAACTCTTGCCTCGCTCTATAACTCTTACTCCCTCCGTCTCTCTCTCCCTCTCTCTCTATGTCTATGTCTGCCTTCCCCTGTGTAAAGTCGTTACGCTTTTTATGAGCTTGGCAATTAATTTGAATGGCATTCAGTTAGAGCGAGTCCGTAACTTGCACATGACCAGCGCTCCGTTTGGCCTTGCAAGTGGCAGCATTTGCCCATTCATCTGATTGTCGAATGTGGGTGTCTCTGTGGCGCACGCAATTTAAATATTAAATTGCTTTATCCATGCAATCCGATGTTCACTTGCGCAACATGACGTATGCGCAATGCTTTAACTAAATAATAAGCATACGCACTGTTGCTGCCACAATATGATTTCATTTCTGTGACCAAATTGAGCAGAAATCCGTATTGTTTTCAGCCCAATTAATTATTGAAGCTACATATCTCATATTGTGAATTTAGATCAAATTGCTTATTTGGGACATTTTAATGGGAAAAATAATATTTGATTCATTCGTTTGGAATTATTCATTAAACATTCTTGTGGCATCAATCAATAGTCGTTGATTGCGGTTTATTGGGCTTAGCCCATCGATTTGCCTGCTCTTACTTGAAATTGTCATTTGTTGTTGTTGCCGTTGTAAATGATAAATCAACATTCTTAATGCCCTCAATGGAGCAAGTTTTTCAATATTCGCACAGCAACTAAGCAGCCTCCCCCATCCACAGCTCAATTGAGTTGTTGGGCTGCTGGGAAATGGATACATAAGCATCTCTCTTAAGCAGCCCCAAAAACACACAAATTATAAAAGACCAGAATACAGCACAAACGGTTTTAATGTTGAGCCGACAACGAAGACGACAACGACAACGACGACGACCAACTCGAGTCACACACACACACACACACACACACACTCAAAAAAGTAAAGTAAAATAAATATAAAAAAGACGAAGAAGAAGAAGAAGGAATACCGCCGCCTAGCGACCCAAACCAAATTAACCACCCACATATAGAATGCTCGCCTCTGTCCCCTTGGGGCCTTTGGGCAGGCGCAGACTCGGCTCTCCTCTCGGCTCTCCCTTTGGCTCTGCTCTCTGGCCTATGCCTGCATTTGGTAATTTTCAATAGTTTCGGCTTTCAAATGCCGCCAACGCAAACCTCAAAAAAAAAAAAAAAAAAAATTAAAACATACAAAAATTGCTTGTAAACAAAATACACTAAAGACAGCAATAGCTACAGCAACAACAACAACAACAACAGCAGCAACAGCCGTGTGCTGTTATTGTTTAAATATAGCACACAACAAAATGTAAACATTGTTAACGTATTGTCTATAAAAATACAAATTGAAAATGCATAGGCATTAAAATGCGTTTACGAGCCGAAAGCTTCTTCAGTTTCTCTGCAAACGCCCCATTGACTTTCTTTAGGTTTTCTCATTTTGTTGCTATTATAGTGGAAAATATTTGCGAATTTCCTTTTTTTTTGGCGGTTCCGGCGCCTAAAATAAGAAATTTGCTGCCACAAGGGAGCGTGCGTGAGAATGAAGTATTCAGAGACAGAGAGACAGAGACCGAGAGAGAGAGAGAGAGAGATGGGCTGTGTGAGAGAGCCAGAGGTAGAGGGAGAGAGAAAAAGCTTTAGTCTTGGCGCAAAAGTCAACTCATAATAAGGCTCGTAATTGGGTTCCTCGCAAAAAATGCACAGGATTTCCGTAAATTTTACGTGTATTTTATACATTAACTAACAAGCTAGCTAAAGGAGGTGTTTTCGGCTCATGGCAGAGCTTGAGCAGCTCTCAACAATAAACAAAATTACAAAAAAGAGCGAAAAAAAGTAACGCAACAACAACAAAAGTAACATGAAATTGTGGAAATTATAATGACGCTTAGACAAGTGCTCAAGCGAATTGTGAATACACTCTAGTTATATAGCTGCTCGATTTTTATTATATTTTGAGTTTGGAAAATTTATGGAAAGGAAATTGTTTACAAAATACTTCCGCATTTGAGCTACATATGTTCTTGAATATTTAATTGATGATATTTCGCAAAGCACATGGAAATGCGAAAATTTCCCTATTATATATATAATATAACAGAAAAACAATTTGGCATTTAAATTGCATTGAATGGAAATTCTTTTGTTTATTTAAGTATTAAAATTATTATTACAAAGCGGCAAATGCGCATTTCATATCGCGTTAATATGTTTTCCAATATTGGCAATTTATATGAAAAAGAATAAATCAAATAAAAAGAGAGTATTAATTAATTTAAGCATTAATAGTTCATTTAGAATTGTGAGAATAGTTCATAATAATTTGTAAGCCCATTAAAATTGAGAAAAAATTAATTATTAGATTATTATAGGCTTTTATTACATATATTATTTATATATTTTTGTTAGTATATTATTTTTAAATATAATTGAAAAAGAAAATGTATTTAAATTAATATTAGTTATTTATCATCTTAAAAGAGTTCATATTAAAAAAAAGGAATATAAAATTATAATTTAAATAAAATAAAAAATATCTAAAATAATAAATATGTATATAATAAAAAATTTAAATAAAATAAAAAATATCTAAAAAAAACAAAAATATATAAAAAATACAAAATAAATAAAGGAAAAAGTTAATAATAAAATGTTGCATATAAAATATATTCGTTCTTTTTTATTGATATATACTTTTATTATTAATAAATAAAATATATTTAATTTGATTTGTTAATTAATATTGATTTCAATTTGATTTTAAATATTTTCTTTAATACTTTTTTCCAAATACTTCAGCGGAATATCTCAAAATTTTGTTTATAATTGAGATTTTTTTGCAATATGCAATATGATTTAAAAGACTTGTTCAGCCCAAGTGAAATGTTTATGTTGTGTGGCCATAGCAAAGCTCAAGCACAAGTCAATCACCCCAGCCACGACAACTATATAATATTATATTTTCGTTCCTTAACATTTTTTTTTTCTTTTTTGCACAAGGGCAGCTGACAATCGACTGAAAAGACAAATTGTATACAATGTTGGGACGCGAGCTGTGAATGGATGAGTGTGCATCATTATGGGAGGGCCGCTCATTGTTGTTCTCTCAGTGGCTGCAAGGCAGGAAAATTACTCTAACCTTGAGACGCACTGCAGAAGACAGAGAGAAATTTGAATAGGCTAACAGCAACGGCTGCGACAAAAAAAAAAAAAAATAAATAAAATAATTAGGCGACAGACCAACAACAGAAAATAGTGCCAAACCTAGAGTTGGCTAAAATAAGCTACGCAAATAATTAATGAAGCTTGGCACATGAGGACATGTGGCGCCATTGTTTAGGTAACGGAAGTGTGCGGCCCTACAGGTCCCACTATTAGGTGTTGTGTTGGGCTGCTGGGATTATTTTTCCAGCCATTTGATGTTTGACAATTTATTTTGATGGCGCACAACACGCACACATCAATTCCATTGGCTGTTGTTGTAGCCGCCTCAGTCAGCGACGTCAGCAAAGACGACGTCAACATCAATGGAAGAGCAAAGCAAACGGCATTGATTAATTTCCATTTGGGCACACTAACCGAAAGCAAGGTCGACCTCTATGCGAGCCAGCAAAAATTGTTGATAGGATAATGTGGCATTAAAACATTAAGGGCCGACACATTGGCTGCTGCTGCTGCTGCTGCTAGAGAAGCACCACCCCAACCCACTGGATAGTTCGGTTTGATTGAAGCGTTGAGGTAGTGAGCCAAAGCTGAAGTGTGTGTACAGAGCTGTCAGTCTAAAAGTCGATATAGTCTGTTCACTGTTTGAAGAGTGTGCCAGCTTATATATTGAAGTGTATGTGATAGATACTGTCTGTGTGTGTGTGTGTGTGTGTGTGTGTGGCTGTGCGCTGATTTTGAGTGATAACCAGGTGGCGACCAGACACTTTCAGCTGCCAACATTCCAGCTATAAAGCAAACTATGAAATGCAATTACTTTATTAGTTTATCCAATGTTACAGCGCTGCAAGAAAGTAAAGAGCTCTGATCTGAAGGCAAACATTATTGCATTATCTGTAATTGTATTGCTGGCAATAGTATAGCAAGCGTTTTCTCTTTAAGTTTATCGTCTGCTGCAGTGTCAACAACAATAGTTCAATGTTTAATGGGCTCACAATGCGATTGCACAATATGATTTTCCCTTTGAACTTGTATATAATTGAAGGAAATGGGAATAATAACATTGAAATACTTTAGATGAAGCGTAAAGCTTGCATAGTAGGTTATATATTATATTATTAAATCGAAGAAAGGCCATTATATTTTATTTTTAAATAATATAATTTAGAAATGCAACATTTTTTCTATTACTCAAATTGTTTAAAATTGTTTTTTTTTTTTTTAATTTATAAATGATATTTTAATGCAGTTTAATTGAATATAATTTTAAACAAATCAGTACATAAATATTCACAATAAATATCGACAATACTCGATTTCAATGCTATAATAATCTTCTAGCAATAATTTATAGTTCACATTTTAATACAATTTCGCTTAAAATATGCTACATAATGAAAATCATTTTCCTATTGCAACCTTGACTTCTTTCTATATTTCATATAGTTAAATATATATATTTGTTACCTAATATATACTTATATTGACATTGAATACGATATCACCGTAGCTATCCTATTTCAAACTTGTGTAACTTGAGCCCTTCTAACGGCCATCAAATAGCTAATAACTTCTAATGGCTTTTGCTACGGCCAGGCTAACTCACCTAAGATATAAACTGAAACACCTTGGTTTGCATTAATAATCATATTCATAATCCATTTGACAGCGCCCATAAATATGCAAACACTTTTGCATACAAATATATATTAATATGTATATATATTTGTAATACAGTGCATATCGACCCGCCATCTATTAAATGCTAACAACTATCGTGCCAGTCATGCTCGTAAATATTATATAAATCAAAGAAACACATTATATAGACTTCAAGAGCACGCCAGAAATGTGACATTTATGGAAACAAATGACTTTTTGTCAACTCAGAGAGAGAGAGTGTGGAAGAGAGCAAGAGAATATGAGCTGGGGGGTAGCAGTGCCTTGGCTTTGCTATATAAGATGCTACGCTTAATGCCTAAAATTTAATTGTAGTAGCAAATTGACTTTGGGACCGTTTCGGGGTGTTAACTGTATAGAAATGCACATAAATTGTTGCTACAAATTGTGGCAAGGCAGCAGCAAGTACCAAGTCATCAAATGCGAACGCCCACTCACACAAGCCAACCAACCATTCACCCACGCACTCGAGACAGATGGAAGCCAGTTGGGTGGATGGGTCGATGGGTCGATTGGTCGTTCAGTTAGTCCGTCCATCCGGTCGTCTGTGGGGAAGTACAAGAAACTTATTCAAATCACCCAAAAACTTTTGGGCATGTACTTGAATATATATCTGTAACTGTATCTATGGCAATGTATTTGTAAATATATCTGTATCTCTATTAATGTCTGCTTATGTACTCGGCCGGCTGGAGGTTCGTTTAAATATTTAGACAACAACTTGGTTATTGAATGCCGGCCATTGAATCATTATTAGGAATTAGGTGAATTAAATGTTCAAAAGCGCATGTGAAACCGGAAATTCCAAATATTTTTACAACCAGAAATGTTTTTTTGTTTGTGGTAATTCATAAAATTTGTGTATGGCGCCATCTATTGTTGAACATGTGCAGATTGTTTATAGAAATTCCTTAGGCAAATCCATTATTTTGAATGGAGTCTTTAAAACAATTTTAATGTATCATAAAAATCCAAAAATTTACTTTATAAAAGTGGAATGCATTAAAAGTGGAATGAAGACAAGAAAATTAAACAAATTTTCTATATTTGTACTCAGTTCAAGTCGCGGCCAATCACCTCGGACTAAAGACTACAAAGAGGGTATTACGCAGTTGGATAAATGTATTCTATTGAATAGTAATTATTATTATTAAATATTGCATATTATTATTAAATATTTATGGAATTCCAATTGATATAAATGTCTTATGATTATTTAATTATTGAAACATTGCGAAACAAATGTGCTCTGTCTTTGTTTTTCGAATTTTTAATTCCACATCGTGGACAACGTGTATCTACTGTACTTTAGTTTATTTGCTGGCTTTTCTATAAATAAATAGCTTATGCATTTAGTGCACATGAATAATTGAAATTACATTTTTGTTTATTGCGTGTCGCATTCCCATTTGGCCCCACTGTGCGTGGGCGTCTCTATGGGTGGCTATAATTTAAATTTCACTCCGACTCGGCTAATGTATGCCATTGTGTGGGCTGGCCAATCGCTTAGAATATGTGCAAATGAGTTTTGTGGCTTTTCGTACTAATTGTTTGTTGTTTTTTCTCTCCTTTATTTTTGACAATTTGCAGTGGTGCAGCGCATAGAACCATCAAGTTTTCCATATCCCCGGCGTAAACAATAAAAGCGAAAATGACAGCAATACGTTTAAGCAATAAAGAAATGCGTGGCAAGCAGCTGCAAATAGCAACAAGACAACAATAATAATAAAGCAACATGTAAAGCCTACACGAAATACTAAGAATACATAACTGAATCATCCCCGAAAGAAGAACCCAGGAAGCTAATAATAGAGGAATATATCCAAAGTAAATAAGCCTAATAGAAAGCAAGCTGCCGTTAAGTGTGAAAGCTTTAACTAGAACTAAGTCCAAGTGAGCCAAATTATAAATATTAATAAATAACGCTGCACTCTAAGAGATAAAGAGAAAGAGAGTGTGAGAGAGAGAGAGAGATAGACGCATCCATTGACCGCTGAATACCTCGATATCCCCTCCCCGTCCCACCCCGGCATCGTCTTGGGACCCTGAAACATTCCACCACACAGTATGGCCTCGGTCGCCGCTTGGCTGCCCTTTGCACGGGCGGCGGCCATCGGTTGGGTGCCGATTGCAACGCATCCATTGCCACCGCCTCCGATGCCGAAGGATCGTCGTAAAACGGACGATGAGAAGCTATTGATAAATGTGTCCGGCCGACGTTTTGAGACCTGGCGCAATACACTCGAAAAGTATCCAGATACACTGCTCGGTTCAAATGAGCGTGAGTTTTTCTACGATGAGGATTGCAAAGAGTATTTCTTTGATCGAGATCCGGATATATTTCGACACATACTTAACTATTATCGCACCGGGAAATTGCATTATCCGAAACACGAATGCCTCACCAGCTACGACGAGGAATTGGCCTTCTTTGGCATCCTGCCAGATGTCATCGGTGATTGCTGTTATGAGGATTATCGCGATCGCAAGCGCGAGAACGCCGAACGCCTCATGGATGACAAGCTGTCAGAGAATGGCGATCAGAATCTGCAGCAGCTAACCAACATACGCCAGAAGATGTGGCGTGCCTTCGAGAATCCGCACACATCGACCAGTGCCCTGGTCTTCTACTATGTAACCGGCTTCTTTATAGCCGTCTCCGTCATGGCCAACGTGGTGGAAACGGTGCCCTGCGGCCATCGGCCTGGACGTGCCGGCACTTTGCCCTGCGGCGAACGCTATAAAATTGTGTTCTTTTGCCTAGATACCGCCTGTGTGATGATCTTCACCGCCGAATATCTGTTGCGTCTGTTTGCGGCGCCTGATCGCTGCAAGTTTGTGCGCAGCGTGATGAGCATCATCGATGTGGTGGCTATTATGCCCTACTACATTGGTTTGGGCATCACGGACAACGACGATGTCAGTGGCGCCTTTGTTACGTTGCGTGTGTTCCGCGTTTTTCGCATCTTCAAATTCTCCCGCCACTCGCAGGGTCTGCGCATCCTCGGCTATACGCTCAAGTCATGCGCCAGTGAGCTGGGCTTTCTTGTCTTTTCACTGGCCATGGCCATTATCATATTTGCCACGGTCATGTTCTATGCCGAGAAAAATGTAAATGGCACCAACTTCACATCGATCCCGGCGGCCTTCTGGTATACCATTGTCACAATGACGACGTTGGGGTAAGTAATTACTGAAAATATGAATGAAAGATAATGTGTATTAATTTTAATTAAATATTTAATAAACTACCATTTTCATTTTATAATGCCTGCTCAAACTTTTTAATACAAATGCCTTTCGCGCAATTCCTTAAAAAATCCCTCTGCTTAAAAAGTATTTTTTTCAAAATAATACTTCTAGACTTTTAGCCAAAAATAGCATATTTTTGTCATACAATATAAAAATTCCTTTTTAATCTCTACTGACATTAATAATGCACTTTTTAATCATTTATAGAGTATTTAGTTTGCAATGATTTGTTTTTTTTTTTCACTCTTTATCAAAACTTAGCTACGGTGACATGGTGCCGGAGACAATAGCTGGCAAAATAGTTGGTGGTGTTTGCTCGCTCAGCGGAGTGCTGGTCATCGCCTTACCTGTACCTGTTATTGTATCGAACTTTAGTAGAATTTATCATCAGAACCAGCGTGCGGATAAGCGCAAAGCGCAGCGGGTATGTCTAACACTAATATACACTCTTTTTATTTTATACTATACATTTTTATTAATACATCATCTGAACACTTGCAGAAAGCTCGGCTGGCGCGCATACGCATTGCGAAAGCATCGTCTGGCGCTGCTTTTGTTAACAAGAAGAAGGCGGCGGAGGCACGTTGGGCAGCGCAGGAGTCTGGCATTGAGCTGGATGATAATTATAGAGATGAGGATATCTTTGAGCTGCAGCATCATCATCTATTGCGGTGTCTCGAAAAGACAACGGTACGTATAATTAATGCGATAGCAAACATCCTTATTGCAGGACTTAACAGGCGAATAAACGACGCAGCATCGTTTGGGTTCTCGTCATCATTTTTCCTTATCATTTTCTATGTTGTTCTTCTTCCTTTTGATTTACATGTTGATTTATCAGACATCTTTGTTTCGTTTCTCTGTGTGTTCTCTTTTCGACAGATGTAGCAACATTTGAATATCTTTCTAGTAGTCCAAAATTCGCACCTTTGCCTTCTGCTCTTTAGGCAAGCAATGACAAGCGACACAACCACTAGAACAGCAACAGCAACCACAACAATAACAACAACAACAACAACAAGAACAGCAACAACAACAACAGCAGCAGCAAGAACTGCGACTGCGACTGCACTAAACACAAATTCATTTGATAGTTGTAGAGGATTTGCTGTGCCAGAGTTCAGTAATCTTGTGCGTGCTCGTTAAGCAAATACTTCGTGCATATACAAAACAACAAACAAACATACACATACATACATGCATATAAATATTTTAAAAAAATTGAAGAAAAAACTTCAGCATTTGTTGATTATGATTTTTGTACATTTGTATATTCTATATAAATCAATATAAGTATATTATTATATATAAATGTGCCAATTTGTGTTTTTGTTAAGTTCTTATTTCATGGTTTTTTTTTCACATGTTGCATTGGGATTTGGTTTACCTAAGTTAAACAGCAAACGCGCGCCCCACAATAAATTTCTATTTCAAAAATAACAAAATTAATGCTCATAAAATAAAAAAAAAAAGATATAATATATCTGCGACTTCTTTCTATATACAAAAAAAAGATAAAATCGTAAACGAAACGTAAATAATATATTCTTGAAGAAGTAAGTGCTTTCGGTTTTGTAGTTTATGTTTCTGTTCTTCTCTTTCCTTAGCTCTCTTGCTCTAGCTAACTCTTTTACTCTCATTTATGTGTTGCAATTTCATTTTATGTTTATTATTATTATTTTTTCTTTTTTTCTTTTTGGTTAAAGCAGCAAACGGTTTGTGCTGAAAGCTATGCGCTCAATTCTATTTTAGCCTAATATTTTTTTAAGTTCTTTTAATTGGTAATTATTGAATAATATTGGAATTGAATATAATGCTTGAAGAGCCGTCCAGCAGCGAATGCCATAAAAAAAGATCTGAAACAGACCAATCGATGGCTGTCAACACTAAACCAAAACCGCAACTCAAACTAAATAAAAGCAAGAGCATTAAAAAAACATTATTCGATAAATTCAACAATCCAAAATCAAAGAGCGCCCACCAAATGGGCTAAAAAATATATATGCAAAGATTTGCTGATTGAAACTGTAAAGTGATATGGAATTTGTATGAGGAAATTTCCATTAAGAATTTAAGTATGCTTTATTTATAGAATAACCATTGCATTGAACGATTATTGATTTAAAATATAGATCACTTTGTATTATATGGCATGCTTATAGAGAGAATTTCAAAGTTCAGCAATTAAAAGTGCTTAGAAAATTATTTTTAAATCTTGCTGAATTCTAGAGAGACCGTTTAGCATACATAATTTCTCTACGATTTCTCTAACATTTCTCTTAAATTGACCAAAGAAATCTCTAAGATTTCTTTTAGAATAAAAAGACTTGAGTAACCTAAAATATCGTTAGACTTACATTTTATAATATAATCATTTTTTGTTTGTTTACCAATTCAAATCGTAAGCTCTTCCAAATTTTATAAATTTGTTAATTCAATATAACAATTTCCATAACATAACAGATTCAAAATGATTTACAAAATGCTCTTTTACCATAAACAATCAACAAATGTATCAAATTTATCAAATTAATTAAATCGAACTAAACGAACATTAAACAGAAACCGCGCGCGTTTTAAATCGCTAGCTGAAAACGCACCGAAAAGTCGCTCGCTCGTGCTTGCTTTGATAATAAAACATAAAAAAAGAAACTAAACTCATTCCCTTCCATTGCTGCCTCATGCTCGTTCTGCTGCCCGCTCGCCGCGCTAAGCACTTGGCCCTCGCCCTCTTAAACCACTTGGCTGACTAACAAAAACAAAAACAAAAACAAAAACAAACAAAATTACAGTTCTTATTGTGTTATTGTAAAATTGTCATTGCTTAGGTGCCGAATAATAAATCCCCCTCCTACCCACCTTCTCTCTCACACTTTAAATGTACATTTATGCGTTTCAATGTTTGACAATTTTTTTGTACCCTTCCCAGCTTTATTGTTCTGATTGTTGTTTTGACTAAACCTTCTCAATAAGTATTTATTATTACTAAATATATATATATTATATATACATTATACAATCCTGTGTTTGTGTTTTGTCTGTCTATGTCTGTGTGTGAGAGTGTTTATAACTACCTGGCTTAACATCCTAACTCCTTTCTGTATATTTGTGTCGAATTGTATAACAGAAAAAAAAAGAAAGAAAAAAAGTAAATCCAAACATTGTACTCTATGTATTCTACGTTTCTCTTTGTAAAATTCTTCTGGTACTCACACTAAAATGCTCAAATCTAAAAGGATCGTGAATTTGTCGAGTTAGAAATACCCTATAATGGCCAGCCAAAGCGACCGGGCTCGCCCTCGCCGATGGCTAGTCCCGCCCACTCGACTAACAGCGCTGCAGGCCTATTGCAATCCTGCTGCGGCCGCTGTTGTTCGCAGCGTTATCAGGTAAGCCATGAACTGTACATATTAAATATCCTCTCTAACTATTTTATGTTGTGTGACAGTTTCTTTAACTGTGAGAGTGTGCGTGCATCTCTGTGTGTGTGAGAGTGTGAGCGAGTGTTTGTAAATGTATTTCAATTGCAGGTGGGTGCAAAACTATTTTTTTAACCCTAAGTACTTAGATGTTTGTTACTTTTGTTTGTGTGTTTACAATCATCTACACTGTTTCTATCCAACAAACATGCATTAATATAACGATTCAGCCTAAAAGCATGCTTCATTCTTATTAACAGCAGGCAACGCAAATACATTGTGATAAAGTGTTGCATGCTTTTAGGGTGTGCGCAAAATAGGCAAAAATGCCATTAGGAAATGTAAGTCCTTGGGGAGTGTTAATAATGAGAAAGGTTGTCTGTCAAGAATCATGAATACTTTACGATTTGCACTGAAATGCAAACATAAAAATGTGTTAATATAAATTAATAAAATTTAATTTGGCTAAGATTACGTAAAATGCAGAAATTTGTATACAAACTAATTATTCTCATGAAAGCAAACTTTTCAGTTAAGAGGCAAAGACTTTATAATTTTGCACTTAAGGAACTGCTTTAGCAGTTGAAAGAAAATGAAACAAATTCTAGGTAATGAGAGATAAATAAAATTGCCTATGCGCTCCTGCATCTTAACAAAAACGTTGCCTACTTTTCAGCGCTAATGTAAACAATAAAATTTTGTAGATACTTCAGATGATAGAACAATAATACTAATATTGACAGTATTTTACAGAGAGCTGTACTAGCTCTTCTTGACTTTTGAAATAATTAATAATTGTTTTCTCTAATTTACAGGCCTGTGGCAAGTATATGCCAGCTGCCAGCAATGCTCAAAATAGCCAAAACAATCAGCCAATGGATGGCACCTACCTGGTGGAGGCATCCTTCTGAGCCAGCTGTGTGGATGTATGTTTAATGCTGAAGAAGCTGAAGCTAATTTACGTTTATGTTTACGTTTAGTCTAACTTGAAAAGTTTTTAAACATGACAAACAAAAAAACAGAACAAATATTGAAATTGTTGTAGAAAATAAAAAACAAAAGAAAACAAAAAAATAACAAATGTAATCTAAAACAAAACAAAGAACAAAATAAAACCAATCTGTAAAACTTGATTTTCGAGTTAAATGCAAAATAATTTCATTCAATTTTGCAAAAAACACCAAAATAACAACAACAACATCTGCATGTGTAAAATGTAATAATAATAAAACTAAAAAAAACACAACAGAAACAATACATAAGCTGCACATAAGAATGGGTAAACATATACATATAGCATATATACATAGTTATATATATATACATACAAATAGAGAAAGATAATGAGACACAGTACACTTAATTGCGAAGCGGCAAAGTCGGATTTGATTAGCGAGACCCCGTTAATAAACAAAAAAAAAAAAAAAAAAACAAGCAAATAACAAATAATAATAATATGCAACACTATTTACTTTATATAGGTGACAAGAAGACAAACAAAAAACAACCGAAACAGACGCATTTTAGAGGAATTTACTGTGTATGTTTTTAAGCGGGAAATAATACCAATTAAATAGCATTGCGAATATAGATTGATAACAAAATTTAAATTGAATACTCACTCAAGCAAGTTGCATTGGGTCCAAAAAAAAAGAGAAAGAATATTAATAAATGAATAGGACAAACTAAAGAGAAGAAGAAGAAAACGATTTGTTTAGTGGCAAAAAACAAATAAACTATTTAATTATTTAAAGAAAAGAATGAAAAAGAAAGCAAAAATTATAAAAAATATATATTATAAATAAATTTCAAGTATTTTTTAAAAGGTCCGTAGTTTAGTCAGTATAATGTTAAATTCTGTCTCTCTCTCTCTCTCTCTTTCACTCTCTTGTATAATTTCTTCCAAGTCCCTGAAGGACGCGACTTTAACTCAACCATGAGTCTCCTAATAATAATAATAATAATAATAATTTAATCAGCCCCTTGGAATTTCTTTTATATATAGTCCCAAAAGGTTTCAGTTCAGTCAACTCTATTTATTTATTTTTCTTAGAACAAATTTTCAATGAACAAATCAAAATATATTTCGAAATGAACAAAATAAAAAAAAACTTTCTTCCAAGAATTAAGTTAGCAACTATTTAACTGTGTATGTATGTGCGTGTATGTAGGCGAGGCTTCTAATTGAAGGCATTATAAAAGAAAAAAATGAAGAAATTATGAAAAAAAAAAAAATAACCTAAAAATCTTAGCAAATTCTAATAAACTCAAAGTATAATTAAATTAATTATAAATTAAACCAAATCAAACATTACAAAATTAGTTTAATATACTTAAAACAAATTACAAATAATATATAAATAAATGAATTGAGCTTGTATGTATGTATATTAAATTTATTATGATTATTATTATTACAATTATTATGATTATTATAATTATGGTGTTGACTAATTGAATTGTATTTTTAACATTTATTTCTAATAAAACCTAAGTTCTCAAAATTTAATTTAGAAAAAAAATGAAAAAACAAAAAAACCAAAAATATTGTTAATGGAACATTTTTATGAACAAGCCTAACCAAAATCAACTTCAAACGAATCCAATGCAAAATATTCAATATGATGAGTTTAGTTAACAAAACTTGAAAATTAAATTAAAAAAAAAAGAAATTTAAATTAAAAATAAACAACAAGTTTTGGCCACTAGAGCCAAATCCTGTAGCGATATTCTAAAAGAAAAAAAAGGAAACTAAATCTAATCTAAAAAAAAAACTCTGTTTTGATTTTTAGTGATATTTAATTCGAATTACGACACCTAAAACACTCTGCCATGGCTCTGTGTCTAAACAGAACAAACAACAACAACAAAAAAACTATATATAAAAACGAAAAATTAATAATATAATAAATAATGAAATCTGTTTACTTCCACAACAACAAAAGGCGCGAGTATTCATTTACCTTTATTCACTTGGCGACAGTCGGGCAGAAAGCCAGACAGATCGAAATTGCTGAGTGAGAGAGAGCTGAAACTAACGGAAATTCCCATCATACATCATCTGCTATATAAAACTAGCTGGGAGATCTATACTAAATGTACGTATCTGTGCTATGTATATACAAATATCTGTATAGAGTATATATATATGTATATACTCTGCTCGCTGTTTGTATAGAGCGTGTGTTTTTTTTTTTTTTTTTTTCTCATTTCTCATTTTTTTGTTTTTCGTATGATATAGTCGGGTCGTTTGGTTACGTTTACTTATATACTTACTTGCTTGCTTACTTACTTACCTACATATTGAATATCAGCGGCTATAATTTGTTTTAGCCATACCGCACAGATGTTGCGCTTTATTGCGAGCTTCACACAGTCATATTTACATATATGGCTAGATTCATTTGCATGCGTCTAGCTTAGTCATATCGTGTATATACATATGTATATATCTACTTGCTCTCATGCTTAGCATAGGTCTTTAGTCCAGTCAGCTGTGAAGGCGACCACTGATTGGCTATAATCATATTCTAAAGTTGATGTTGGCCATCAAAACTTGGCTTCAAGTTAATTCATTACAATATATAATTGTTGAAAACATTTGCTTAGATTACGTTTGAATAACTTTCCAAGTTTCTCTAAGAAGATCAAGTTGAACTTTAATCATTTTCAAAGTTAATTGAAAATAAAAGATTGGGCTCTATTAATTTTGTTAACAATTATTTAATTAGTTCGAAGGCATGACTGTGTCCATTAAATAATTTTTAATTTCAACTCTTTTTCTTTCTGTCAATCCGTTTGCATGTTCATCTTACCTTTCGTCTGTCTGTCCGCAGCTATGAGCACGTCGAACTGGAAGCTTTACATTAACACGCACTGAACAAGTTTTTTATTTATTTTTTTTTTTTTTCAATTGATCAAAAGTGTTTACTGAATTTTAATTACTTTAAAATCTAAAGTCATCATATTAATTATATATATATATATATATATTTTGTAAATAAATAAAAATAATGTTGTTAGCAAAGTGAACCCTTTACATATCTTCGATATTTTGTATATCATCTTAGCTATAGTTAAAATTTCTTTCTATGTTACTTTTTTTTTTCTTAAATTATGAATTTATTCTTAATTTTCTTATTGTTATCTGCTTAAAAATTATTTTTCTATGTTTACATAAAACATTTAAAGGTGAAAAACTTTTCAAGCATTTTTTTTTTTTTATTTATTTGATAATTTTTGGAATTTTGAAGTAAAGTATGTGGTAAAAACACTTTTAGTAATCTATATATGCAATAATTATATCTTTTACTTTTCTTTTACTATATACTTACTCTACTATGTAGCTACTCGTCGCGGTAATCTGGCTATCTGCTACTTTTACTTTTCTTTTGCTGCTTATTTTGTTTCTCTCTATGTTGTTGAGTACATTTTCATAAACAAGAACTATAAATAAATTTTAATATGCGCAAAAACCTAATAAAACCGTTCGCTATACGAGTTCAGTCATGTCGTTATATTGACATTTGTTTAAGCCTGGGTTTTCCCACCTAGGCACCAACATTTCTTGTTTTTTGCTGTTAGCAATAATTAAGTGCTTTATTTATGATTTAAATCTTTTTTTTTTTTTTTTTGTATATTTTATATATACTTTAATTTATAATTATGTGCTATGGTCAGTCGTTATAGATAAATGTTTAATATATTAAATATTTTGTTTATAGAATTGTAAAGGTGTTCCATAAAGTTTTTATTCTATGCAGCTTTTTAGCTATTTGAGTTCAGTTTTCGCTTCAGCTGCTTAGCGATCAGAATACATAAAATATATTTAAATATAATATTTGTAAATATTTAATGATATTTAATAAATAGATTTTTGTTCATTTAATAAAAAAAAAAAATGTTATATCAAATATATATTTATTCTGAATTTAATTTTAACAAAATTAAAATTAATAATATATAATTATTTTTAATAAAATTATAATTTATTATACATTTTAATTAAATTTTATTTATAAATATATATTTATTCTGAATTTAATTTCAACAAAATTAAAATAAATAATATATAATTATTTTTAATAATAATATAATTTATTATAGTTTTTAATAACTCTTATTTATATGAAATATATATTTATTCTGAATTAAAATGAGTAATATTTTTTAATTTAATTATTTTTTATTAAATTTAAGCAAAATTATAATTAAATATATGTTTAATAATTTTGTAATGATTAATAAATTAAATATTATTTAAAGTACAAGCTTACGAAGCTCTGTAACACTTACACACAATAAACTTGATTTTGATAGTCTTTTATAATAAACATTAAGGCCAAGAGCTACTTAAATACAGCATTATATGAAGACCTTGGCCTATTTAACGCCTCAAGTGTAAAGTGCGCGCATAAAGCTAATTCGCGGTTTTCTCTTTAGCAGCGTCTTCCATGGCCAACAGATCTTCCAGTTCGTGGCTAATGTGATGTTCAATGCTGCAGTTGCCGCAGTTAGTAATCTTAATATTTATTTATATACACATGTGTGTGTGAGTGTGTGTGTGTGTTGGCCATATCGATTTCAGCAAATCAGCTGCTCATTAGCTACGTCATTAAAAAAGTATTTAAAAAAAAAAGCTAAAATTAAACATAAATTTTTGTTGGCCATAAGCAAAGGCCATTGCAATGCCTTGTTTGTTTTTATTATATTGCTTTGTTACTCATTAAATATAAAATATTTGTGCGGCAATAAATCAGGTCAAACAGAGAGAGAGAGAGAGAGGAGATAAAATCATGTACTCACTTGCTTGTTCAATCGATATCGATTAATATATGTTGCTTAAGTATACGCACTGTGTAACGTCGAGCAGACACTAATATTAACTTCGGTAAGCTAGCTTTATGACGTTATTTATCACTCATACAGCTAGATAACCAAAGACAACATAGCACCCTGTATTCCCATTGGTTTGGCGATTCCCCACTTTGCAATTGCATTCGTTTATTTTATTTGATTATTTTTCGGATCTTTTCAGATTCGCGCGCAGTCGCACTCTCAACTCTTTCGATTTGGATACATTCACTCGATGATTACTGAATTTCTAGTTTTCTTGGCTCTCGACAACTTGTCGAGTTGGTAGCGCCCACACGACTGTGGATAGCGTCGTGGACTGTCGTCATCGTCGGCGGCTCGCTTTTTGCGCAGGCGTCGCCGTTGACTGGCATTGCATTGAGAAATGCTACGTGGAATTTTTATGCATTTTGCATAGACAAACAGCAACTGAAAGGGGGAGGGCGACTAAGCAATACAAATAAAAACTAAAACTAAAAAAAAAAAAAAAAGAAAAAAGGTCAAAGTTGGTCGCGCGCGCGTTCGTCCAGAACTCAGCTCATGTATAAATGTTAGCTAAAGGGGAGCTGCAATGATTTGGTTATTGTTGTTGTTGTTGTTGTTGTTTGGAAAAATATTCCCATAAATATGCACGCTACGACGATCAACAATTATGCCCGCGACCAAAAACCGAACGTCTCAGCGGGCACAAAGTAGCAGCATTTTTCGTCTTCTTATTCTTATTGTTTCGGTTGGTCAAGTGACTGTAACTGGAACGACAAGACGGCGATACGACGACGACAGAGTGGACTGAACTGAACTGAACTGAGCTGAGCTGAACAGAGCTCGGTTGGTTGGGTGGTTGTTTGGGTTGCCTTGCCTTAAGTTGCCTTGCGTTGCCTGCTTGGCTGCATTGGCATTATAGCGCCGGCAAAATGTGAGTAAGCCAAGTGAATGGCTGAGTGGCTGACTGGCTGACTGGCCTTACCTATGTATGCCTGTCTACTGCTAGCTAGACGAACGTTCCGTAACCGTAGGTTCCCACAATTATGCGCCTCGCTCGACTCGATTCAATTCCGCACTCCGCAACTCCGCACTCCACGCTCCACACTCGACACTCATTGTAATAATCGTTGAAACATAAAGCGGCGGAAAATGTTGAAAAGCCTGCAAAACGTACGAAACGGCCTGAAATGTCTGAAATGTCTTACTTCACTTCTTCTTTTATTTTTCTCTCTTTTATTTTTACTTTTTTTTTTTCTCCTTTACTTTGCTTCCTCCACTTTGATTAAATTGTGCAATGGATATGACGACAGTCGGCATAAGGCAACTAGTTGCAGCTACTAACTAATATTTGCTAGCCAAAGTGGTTTAGCGACTAAAAACTAAGGTAAGGCTAAAGGTTGCAAGTTACATATGCTATATATATATATATATATATATATTTGAATTATAGTTAAATGTTTTCTCGACTCTTGCTCTTTTGAAACTAAAGGATTGCCCGTATCTGAATGACATTCTCCACTGTTGGCGAATGCATTTAGCTGTTTTCAGTTGCTGACAATCAATAATCCTACTTGTCAAACTCAATGGCCTTGCAGCTGTCAGAGCTGCCTAGCCGGATTTAATTGCAATCATTTTCCTTGAAATATAGCCTTGCTAATTAATGCAAAGGTAACTAAAGTTTACTTTCTCGCCAAGCATTCAATGACCTTCCAGTTAATTTTTTTTTTAATATTTTATTTGCATCATTTAGCTAAACATCTTTTAAGCCATTTTGAGCCCACTCTCAAGTTTTACCTGCGTCTAACTAAAACAAATTTTGTTTAGTTTCTACCTGGCTTTAATTGAGAAAGAGTTACTATTTGCTCTGGCGACCATCTTTAATGGTCTTGCATATTCTAGCTAGCTAGCATTTACTTAAAATTCAGCACTTTGCGGCTCTACAAACAAGCCGCACCTAGTCTATCTAGTACACGTTGTCAGGCAGCAGATGACGCAAATCTCGCAGCGGGCAGAGAAATTCTGTTGAAGTTTCAAGCCAGAGACTGACCGCAAGTCAAATATATATGTATCTGTCTATGTTTAAGGTAGTTTCTAAGAATAAAATACTCATCAAGATGTTGCGATATATCATCATGACAACAAGAAAGAGATATATATATATATACATATATATATATATGGACATATGCAAATGCGTGGACTCGAGATGCCGCAACTTTGATTAGACGGAACGCTGTCGAGGCTCTCAGTTCACAGTACTCAATTCTCAATTTTCAATTCTCTGATGTTTCCCCTGCCGATTGCCCTAAAACACGTTTAATGCGACGAACACGAACACGACGATAGCAACAAAAAATTGCCTATGCATAGGCGATTCGATGATGACGATGGAGGAAGATTTGAAAATTCTGGAAACGTGTACGAATCATTTGGCAGCCGGATGTATATGTTCTATTGGAATTTCGATTCGCATAAATTTAACAGCTGTGAATGCAAATGACATACCTGAGGAGCCCTCCAAGCGCCACTCAATTATGGCAGCTGCTCTGGAAACGTGTTACAGTTGCTCGATCTTAAAATCTATATATATATATATGCATATATATAATCGTAGATAGCATCTAAATGTATATATATCTGTAGAGTGTTGACACACGATTTGGTAACTGCACTTGAACTGCGAAACACTTGCGAAATCTTCTCAACGATTATTGTTGTTGTTGGATTTAATTTTAAATTTTTTCTTTATAATATATAATATATATATATTTTATTTTTTTGAGTTGTTGACAGTGACAACAGACTCTAAAGTTAGTAATGTTAATGGTTCTGATTCCATATAGTATGTAGTCGAGAGTGTTGTCTGAAGCGCTCTCTATGGTATGCTATGGTGGCAGAGCCGGAGCTGCGGCACCGGATTGCGCTTTTGCACACACCTTCAACGCCGCCAAACGCTTCTAAACTAAATTCAGTTTTGGTAAAAATGCGACAAACGGGCTCCAGATCAGCTTCTTGAGACGGGCAGCGACGTCGACGCTGGCGCAGCGGTCAGGTATATAAGATTTACCTATGCAACGGTGTGTGCGAGCGAGCGTGCGTCTCGCTGTGTGTGTGTGAGTGAGCGAGCGAGTGAGTGTGAGCCATTTTTGCGTTGGTGTGGCTGACGACGGCGACGACGACGGCGACGTCGATGATCCGATCGCTTACCTGTGCCGTGTGCTTGAGACGCTGACGTCGGCAGCCAGCGCTGCCGCTGCTGCTGCTGCTGCTGCTGCTGCTGCTGCTGCTGCTGAGCTGAGCCTGATTTTCGGGTTTTGCTTTTGCTTTTGCTTTTGAGAGCACAGCTATGATTTCCCGCCAAATGAGAGGCACAGGTAAAGACAAGTACAATTGTGAATTCTGCGTATGTGTGCGAGGCAAGGTGTACATATATGTATATATACCTATAGAATCGACATAGACAGGCGACTTATTTCAAAGACGCTGCCTAATGACTGCGTTCCAGCTTATGTATGTATGCATGCATGCTTCTCTCTCTTTCTTTCAGTCTCTTTCTCTCTCTATGTGTGTGTGTGTGCGTGTGTGTATTGCTATTGATTTTGAATTTTAACAATGCGGGTGAAAAATGTTTGAAATTATATTGTACGCAAGCTGAAATTAACAAAATTTTAACATTACCATGCATATACGGGGTGTTCTCTGAAAAACTCAAAGAAATATATAACTAGCTATAATTCTTACATGCAAGATGTCTAACAAGCTTGCTAAATCATAATTATTTCAAAATAATAATAATATGAAATATAAACGAGCTCTTGTCTTCAACAGCTGCGACACCCTGTATCTGGCGGCCATAGCCCAAGAAAATAATCCAAGCTAAAAACCAGTTAAACACACAAATGCGAACGTTTTTTTTTTTTTTTCTTAAACATTTTTTTTTGTTTGTTTGCAAATTGTTGCCTGGTAGGCAATGGCGCACAGTTGACTTTTGCCAAAAAGCAAAAACTAAAAAAAAAAACGTTAAAAAAACGAGAAATAGTCAACGTAAAAACCTACAGAAACTTGATCGAGAGTTAAGAGTTGAATTGAGAGAGCCGAGCTCTAACAGGCTTGACATAGGCGGGTCCAACAGTGCGCTATACCAGGCGCTAAAAACTGACAGCTAATATTGGCTAATGATTCGATCTATGCAAGGGGTTGGGCGAAAATCTGAATTATGTTTAGATTTATGTTGCCGATTGAGTGTAAGAAATATATATATTCACAGAAAAATGTGTATATAATTTTTTAAATCAAATATAAATATCCAATAATATAATGTAAGTGCAATATAATAAAAAAATTCATTACAAAAATAATATTTTATATAAATAAAATTTTTAAATATATATTAAATCATTTTAATTACAATATTTTTAATAAAAATTATTGGAATATTTTTAATATAAATACTAGATAAATTAAATATAAATATATTTATATACATATAAATATAAATAATAAATAAATTGAATTTAAAATATTAATAATAAATATAAATATAAATATTAAATAATTTTAATAAATTATTTTAAAATATAAATATATAAATATTTTTAAAAAATATTTGAAATATGAATTAAAATATTAAATTTGATTGAGCTATTTCAACGGCAATTCAAGAAAATAAATATATATATTTATATTTGAAATTTTATACATATATTTTAAAAATTATATAGTACATGCATTCTTCATTTCTTTTATTTGTTTATTTTTTAATTTGCGGAAATTGAAAAGAATTTTCAATAAATGAAACAAGTACATAGTACAAAAAAATAATAGTTTGGCAAAGACAAATTTATTAATATATATAACATTTAACCATAACCAAATCAAAATGAAGTCTATCAAATAACAACTTGAGCTTCTGTATATTTTCCTATATTCATATTTCATATATATTTACATAATTCATAGATATTTCAACAATTTTCCCTCTAAAATCGAAACATAATTATGTTAATTCCCCAGCTCACACTGATATCACATTGTTATACATAATAACCATAAATAATTCAACATTAACTGATTTCTTATCTGCACGTTTATCGTTTGCCTGTCTCCCACTGAGCGCATATTTCTTCAGTTTTGTGCTTGTGTTTCATTAACCCCAATATAACAACAGCAACAACAACAACAACAACAACGACAACTGGCAGCTAAGTGCGAAGAACATTTCTCAATCCAAGCTTAAATCAGTGACTCAATTGTTATGCTAACCTTTTGCTGAACTCTCGAGTGGGCCAGCTTCAATCTATAAATCTTGCAGCTTCTTCTGGCACAAAAGTACAGCACACAATTTGCTGTAGCGCAATGGCCACGCAAACGCCAGCAGGGGGAAAAATCACTTTTATGGCAAAGATCAAACTGGCAGAAAAAAAAGACGTAAGCAACAACAACGACGAAAATATACGTTACTAAGGCAGAGCGAGAGAGAGAGAGATAGAGAGAGAGACGCAAACGGCGCTGCCGCTCACTGCGCATGCGTGGCAACAAGCGACAGCAGCAGCAGCAGCAACAACAGCAACAGCAACAACAACGATAACGCAAAGAAATGGCCGTTAAAGTTGCCAGGCAAATGGCAAAAAGCAGAGGCGTAGCCAATGAGCAGAGCACTGAGAGGCTACCGCAAGGCGAACGAAACGAATACCGAACAACGAACAGCAAAGAGCAAAGAGCGGGCCTCGAAGATCGAGACGATGACAACGGCCTGGCTACGTGAGCGCAGCTCTTGGCACGTTTTGGCGTGGCCGCCGCCCGTTGGCATCATAAAAGAAGTCAATTGAATTTAAATTTAAAGTACATAATGGCCAGCAGTACGAGCAGTACCAAGCCATGCCATGAGCGGCTATCGGAGGGTTGGGAGCGGCATGAGCGCGACGCGACGCGTTGCTGCCGCCTTTCGAATTTCACAAAGTCATCTGCTGGCGTCGCTGCTCCAAAGCGCTGTCTGTGAGCCTTACATGTGCTTATATACACACAGCACTCGCATGCATACATACATACACACATACATACATACATGCATGCATATACATATGTCTCTGGAAGACAGCACACAATACTTATACACATGATCGCTTGGCTGGTTGGTATTTGTGAGCTCTTTTGATTTAAACGTGCTTAAATTTAAAGATCAAATTGCTTTTGGGCTTTTTTCTTATTCATTTTATTTTTATTTTATTTTTACTTATTTATTTATTTATTTTTTTTGCACAAGCGCGGCACAGGAATTTTAAATTGTAGCCCAAAAATACAAAAAAAAAAAGACTGTGAAAACCGCAATGCACCAAAAATCACAAAAGCTTCAACCAAAAAAACCCGATATATATATATGTATATATATTTGTATGAACAAATGATATATAACATATGTACATATATACCTGAGCTAGTGAGTCACTATGAATGTCGTTTGCTAGCGGATATGATAGGCAATTTGCTGATGCTTTCAAGCTCACAATAGATGAGTTCAATTTTTGTCAGAATAGACGCCTTCACCATTCCGTTTCCAGTTGACTGACTGACTGACATTTATGCATGCAACATTCCCCGGGCTGACGACTTCAAAATGATTAAGTGCTGAGTGGGCAGCAACTAAAAACTAAAAAAAAAAAAAAAAAAAAACTGAGAAAAAAACATGAGGAACGCTCGACATAGTTAGTTAGTTGGAAAACTTGAATAAGAAACAAAAGACTTAGGCAACGAACTTGTGTTTAACCTATTGACATTCGAATAGCAGCCGCCACAGCGCTAACCCCATTCGCTCTTGCGCCCTGTCTTTCTTTCTCTAGCACCCACTCACTCAATTAACGTCTACATCTATCGTCGAAAATTTGCATTGTTTGCATAGCCCAAACCCCCTTCTAGCCAAATCCAAATAAAATAGTAAGAAACAGACACAGAAAAGTTTCAACGTTGCGACCTCCCGATTTGTCTGGCAAGCAAGCGTGAGGTTTGGCTCGTTGACTGTTGCTTTTTTTTTTTCTTTTCTTTTTGTATAGTTTTTGTTGTTGTCTTTCGCTTTGCCTCTGGGAACGTTGCAGAGAAAATATTTGACTTTAATGTGTGTATATATGGATATATAAATATGTCAATGTGTTTGTCTTTTGTGGGTTTTGGTTACTTGGGAACACAGCTATGAACTGTGGGCCGTGTGATCTTCTAGAGACAACGGCGGCAACTGGGACTGTGCCAAAATCAAATGAAATTTGATTTACTCTTTGACTTCATTTTAACTAACAGTCAATGCGGAAGTTATGCGACTGTTCTTATTGTATCTTTGGCGAGATATTTTGTATGGGTATACTTTATTATTATTTTTATTATTTTTTAGTTTATTATAATTTTTTAGTTTATGTATTGATCAATTCAAAAACTTTCTTGTTGTTTAAAGAACTTGTTTTTATTCTACTTATTCTTTGCATCAAATACTAGTTGCCAAATGTTTACGATTTACTCTTTATTGAGTATTTCAGAAATTACTCTTTAGTATTTCATAAATTAAAAATAATAAAAAAAAAAGAAATTACTCTTAAGTATTTCATAAATTTAAAAAAAAAATTAGCTTCATATTTGTATATGCAGAATATTGCCTATAATTTATTTTTTTGTTGGCTTTATTTTTGTACAAAAGTCTTATATTTTATTTATTTATTTTATTTATCTATACATTTTAGTTAAATATTCAATTGATTGATTTTAAAATTGACTTTCAAGACTTTCAAGAGGTGAACTGCAAGAAGAGTTGATTTTTCTCTCTTAAAATTGTAAAATTGTATTTATTTTAAATAAATATTTAATTCGGAATACGTTTTCGCCTTTTATTTGTAAGGCTCAGCCTATGTTTATATTTTATAATTTACTTTCCATATGTGCTTTATTTTTAAATAATTTTGGATTTTGGTACTCAGAAAATTAAAAATATATTGACTCACTAAAAGCACATCTTGCTCATCGGCAAATCATTTCTTCGCTGAGCTGGTCTATCAGCTTTTCATTATTAACTAATGTGAAACATTATTAAATCAAATTAATATTATGATTACGAGAATCAATGAAGCGTTACAAATTAGATAAATTTAGACATCATTTCAATAATTAATTTAAGTTGAAAAAAAAATATATATATATTATTATAATATTATTGTCCACGTTTATGGAATGGATATTTATATTACTCTGCACCCATCGATACGTCTAAAATTAAAATTATTAAACCTGGCTATTTTTAGATTTACTGAACTAGATTGTTGTTTTTGTTTTTTTTTAAGTTAAAGCAAAAGCTTCTAAAATTATTATTTATAATTTTATGAGTCTGGTGACGTCAATATATTTATTTTAAATAAATCTAGATTCATATAGACTGCTAGAGTTCTATAATAGTATGAATTTATTCGATTTATGAATACTATTATTTAAACTAATCGAACTAAATTTATTCAAAATATTATATAATAATATATAGCATTTGCATATTGTTAGTTATATATCCACACATATATATATATAATATATGTCAGATTTGTATCATAAAGAATTCTTTGACTAACTAATTAGTATGTAGTTCGAGAGATATTTCTTTGAACAAAAATGCTTTGCATATGCAAAACGAGGAAAGAAAATGTTTTATATATAGCACATTGCTGTCAGTCAATTGTTGTAGTTGCATTAGGCGCTATCGATTCGGCATTCTCTTAACCAGTTATTTCTAGATAATTTCCATAGTCAGCTTTTTCAAAATTATTGTTGGGCTTTGTCTTTGTGTAGTTTAGCATAAGTCGGCAGCCGGCAACAGTCGATTGGACCAGTTAATAAGCATAAGCATATCAAATATTGCGAGCTAGTTAACTGGTCAGGCCACGCTGCTTGGGCTTAGGAATATGCATAGAAATGCTATTGGCACTGCTTGAATCATATTGGCTTGATCACAAAAACTATATAGTATCAGTATATACATATATAAATAGCATGAATAGTGCTCTATGTTTAAGCTGTTCAATATTCCAGCAGAGCCGGAGCTGGAGCCAGAGCCAGAACTAATAAAAAGTCATTAAACAAAACATGTTTTGGCCTAAACAAAGGCTTACCACATACATTTGAATAATGTGCACAAAGAACGAATTCGAAAAAAAATGAGAGAAAAAAAAAACCCAAAAAAGTCAATAATCCGATTGTGAAACAAACAGCAAGAGAACAGCAAGAGCGAAGGCAACGGCGACGGCGGCGTTCAATTAAAAAAACTCAAATTAATGAAATAAAAATAAAAATAAAAATAAATTAAGTAAATGTTGTTAAGGCGGCCGCCCCAACCAAACCGAACCCGAAAGAAAGCGGCCAAAGCAAAAAAAAAAAAAAAAGTAAAATAAAACAAAATAAATGATAACTTTTCAGTTCGAAGCGAAACTGTACCCCCTTGGCGCTGGCTGAGATGCCGATGCTGGTGCTGAAGCTGCTGCTGCTGCTGCTGCTGATGATGATGATATTAATGATGATGATGATGATGCTGCTGCTGCTGCGTAGAACATTCAAGCAAAGCGTACGGGCCAAAAACAGAACACAAAAGGTAAAAAAAAAACCGAAACCCGGCTAAGGCAACGATCGATACAATTTTTTTCTTTCTGTTGGTCGACGAGTTTTGGGCATTGGCATTAAAAAGTCAGAGAACAGTAACAATGCCAAGTCACTAACACACACACACACACACACACGCACACACATACAGTGAGAGAGACAGACAATGTTACTTTTGCTGCTGGCAGGGAGACAAAAGACAGGAGATTGGAGACCAGAGACCAGAGACCAGAATCAGAGACGCAGCTTCATTTTCATTGCATTTTTAACTGAACCTGAACCTGAAGCTGAAGATGAGGCTGAAGCTGAGGCTGTGGCTGTGGCTATGGTTGCTGCCTCGAAGCCAGTTTCGCCCAGCATGGTAACAAGTTTAACTGAAAAATTCTAAAAATAATGCCGGCCGGTTTGTCGTTAACAAAAAAATGAAGGCAGAAAGGAAAGAGTGCTGCGCTCACAATCACAACTATCTATATGCATTTGGCTGTGCATGTGTGTGTGTGGTAACAAAAATAACCAAAATGAATAACATTTTTAAAAAGAACGGACAAAGGAGAGCTGCCTTGTACAGGCAACCCGCAACAGGCACCGGCCCGGGCACAGGCCGGATTGCTAGCCAAGTGGTGTCCAAGTCACTCGTTTCAGCTTTCAAAGAGGCCCACGACGGACATAGCAGCAGCAGCACCAGCAGCAGCTGCAATCGGTCAGGTTTTGCCAGGGATGCAATTTAAGGTACTTAAATAACAGATTAAATATATAATAAAATACAAATCTATATCAAATATAACAATTATATAAACTAAATACAAAAGATTATTAAATTTATATTTTGATTTTAAAAAATAATTAAATAATAATTAAAGAAATAAGGAAATATATAATATATATTTTATATATTTTTATATACATGATGATAATACCTTAAAATTTAATTTTAATTTTAATTTATTAGAAAAATAAATACAAATAATAGTAATAGTATATATGTGAACTCATTATAAGATTGAGAGTTTATTGACCTAGTGAATAGTATATCCCAGCTGCGAGGGCAACATTAAATTTGCTTTGATTTGCATATGTAAATTGATCTGATTTTGAAGCTTTACTTTAGATAGTAAAGAATAGTCGTTATAGGCGTTATCTATGTGGGTCTCTTTTGTATTCCGCTTTACCTTTCACTGTAGATATATACAAATTTAAATAAGAAATTCACGAGTTCTGGAAGTTTTTATTTTTTAAATGAAAGCAAGAATAGCTAAAAAAAAAAAATTAAATAAAAATTGAATGCAATGAAAAATGTTCTATATGAAAGTCTTATAACGTCCCAGCCCTGGTTGCTGGCTGCTGGCTGCTGTGCCTTAGCCTTTGCCTTTGCCATCATTGCCTTCGTCCAGAGCTCGATGCTGATGATCATGACGCTGCTTAAATGTTGTTGCTGTTGTTGTTGGGGGTAGCGTGTCGTTGTCGCTGTCGTTGTCGTTCCCTCATCTTAACGTTTGTTTGTAACAAGTAACGCGCATCTGCATCTGCACTTGTGTGTGTGTGTTCGTTTGTCTGTTTGCTTGGGCAAAGAGTTACCTGCCCTGCGCTACCTGCGCACAGGTAGGCGTATGCTTGTATGTATATGTACTTGTATCTGTATCCTTGGCAATGCAGCAGAAGAAGAAGAAGAAGGCGAAGGCAGCCAACGGTCAGCGTCAGCGTCAGCGCAGCATCAGCAAAAAGAAAACCTTAATATGACCATATACATATAAGGCACATCATGTATGTACATATATATAGAGAACCCAAAGTATCAGCCTAACTATACATAAGGGTTATAATTTGTCCATCTCTCTCTCTCACTCTGTCTATCTCGTTTGGTATGTGCATCTTCTCTGTTCTCCTGCTCTCTGGTATGACTTGGCAGCTTGGGGTAGCTAGGCGTCTGCCTTTGCTTAATGGTTTTAGGAAATCGAAAATTAAATAATTTATCTCGATTTTATGACGTTACAAGCAGGTTTTTCCCCACCTATAGAGCCCAGGCATGCGATAAATCTTCAGCTTACAATCAAACTAAATAAAGAAAAAAAAAAAAAGCAGAAGAGATGCTTTTAACTCGCCAAGCGGCAAGGCTCTTGTAATTTAAATACTTAACTCTCTAATGCCATATAAGTCCATGCGCGTCTATGTTAGACGCCCCTCTAGACTGAGTCAGCTCTCAGCTGAGCTGAGCTGAGCTGAGCCCACGTCTTATCGACACGAAATGAATTGAACGGGTGGCTATTTTTAAACTTGGTCCCCTCTCAATTTTTGTATTTTTGTTGATTTTCGTAGATTTGTCTGGTCATCGCTCTCAAGTGGGGATTCAAATCTGAGAAAGGCGCAGAGAAAGCGCCGAGCATATTGTGGAGCCACAGTTAGAGCTGAAATTGTCTAAGTGGTTTGTCATTGTCGTGATGAAAACATGTCAAATGACAGCCCCAAGCTCTCGAGAGCTCTGGGCCAGCGCACCCAATATGCTCCAAACGGAGCTAAGAATAATGGTAAACTTTGATTATTACTGAGACGAGCAACAGCAGCAGCAGAAGCGGCAGAAGCAGCTGCTCGCAAGTAGCTTAAGCGCTCCACATTGATGTGTCTTGCGGTTTGGCTTGAAGCATTTTAATAGTAGCCATAAAAAATCATGTTTATTAATGATGCGGATAATTGTGTTGCGCTTGCAGGAGATGAGAATGATAAGGCAGTCACTGGACTTTGATTTTATCCCATTCAAATTTGTTATTCTAAGCTCGAAAACATTTTAAATACATACTTCTAGCTATATGCTATTAATAGATTAAAGTAGTTGATTTAACAACATATGGAACTTAAATTTATCGCCAATAACTCTAAGATGTTCAGATGCTGCACAGAAGATTTGGGATTCGATTAGATCAAAGCGGACTGAGGCATTTCTGCTTGAACTTCGCTTTGAAAGAGATAAATTTGATATAATAAATAAATAAGCAAATAATTAAATAAAATCGTATTTAAAATAAAATATTACTCAAGTTAAAATTATTATTATATTATTTAATATGTATAATATTTGAAAAAAAAAGAAAATAATAAATCTTTTAAGTAAAACCATATTTCATTTCATATAAAATAATATGTAAGATAAAAATAATATAAAAAAATCAATAAAATAAAATATTAAAAAACAAAAAATAATATAAATAAATTAATAATATTAAAATAACAAAATAAAATAATATATAAAATACAATTCTATTTTGAATAAGATAATATAAAATTTTTAAGAGAATACAAAAAATATTTAAATTAAAATAAAATAAATAATATTTAAATTAAATATATATCTAAAATGAATTAAAAATAATAAATAATAATAAAAAACTATTCAATAAATAGATACTCATCATTTAAATTATTGACCACAACGACAAGATAATCAGGTGCTGCACTGAATATCTTTATTCAGAGAGAGATCGGTAAATCTGTCCAACTCGACTTCCTTTTAAAAAATTTATCAACCTAAACTGATTTTTCGCCAAATTCAAATGCATCATATATTTGTACTAAAAATTCAATTACTTGACTTTAATTCTACATTTATTTGCTTAAAGATTTACAATTATTTGTATTAAGAACAAAGTTTAATTTTGTGTTAGTAAAACCTAATTTTCTCAATGTTGTACCACAGTGTGGGGTAGGTATCTTTTGGCTTGCGTCGACGAATAATATTGGTGAGCATTGGCATAACCATAGATAATGGGTTCAAAGTGTCTTGATAGATCTGGAATAGTTCCGACCACTGGGTTAGTATAGCCATCAGCTCCTCATCTTTGGAGATGGTCAGCAGTGTTATGTGTGAAGTGAGCAAGGCGCCCAGCCATTGGAACGCCTGCAACTCTGTGGGCATTGTGCCCAGCGCAACATTATTTAGATTGGGACGCTCCTCAAGCTGCACATCGGTGTCGGTGGCCAGTACATATAAATGACGAAGCAGACGCTGGACATGCGACATTTCCAGACGTTGCTTCAAATGTTTCTCAATTGCTGTGGAATCGAAGCTGCATGCGAGCACTGCATTAAGCAGCTCATCATCAACCGGCTTGCTGGCAGTCTCATCTGTTTCTATGGCATTGCCATTAGTGAGAGCCGCCGAAGTGTTGTCCAACGCATAGCGCAAGCACCAGGCTAACATGTGCTCCGAGATATTTGTGTAGCGCCGCACACACATCAGAATGTGCTCCGTGTTGCGCGTTTTAATGAACAACGTTAAGAGTTTCTCTGTGATCTCTTCCTCGCCAGCTCCACTGCGTTCCAATTGTCTGACTATCGCTTGTACGGCCAAATTCTGTGGCCCCTCATCAAAATAGTTGGACATCAGCGTAATATTGACATCCTCCAGTCCGTTGGCCACTTGCAATACCTCGCCATCTATATGGTGTTTGATGACTTCCATTAGCTCGTTCTTCGATATTTCTGGCGAATCAAAAGCCACAGTTTTGCCATTGGAACGTGGGAGAGCATCCAACACTTGCTGGGGCACCCTGACTTTCGGACTAATATTGTATGGACGACTGCTGCCTGCAAATTTGATCGCCGCTTCCAGTGACTCCTCTTCATTAATATGATCCAGCTCAATGGGCGTCAAGTGCGTCGTATTCAACTGGGAGCCCAGCATATCCACCAGCAGTTCGTCATTCATGCGATATTTCACAGCGGCAATATTTTGACCCATGGCTAGAAGAATGTGGTCATCGCGTGCCCACAAACGCGAGAAATCCAAGTAAACTTTAAAGTATTGCTTGGCATTCACGATCTTAAACTGCGTGTTGTAGACAAGCAGCGAAGCACCTTCTTGGCCATAGTTAGCTCCGTAGATCGCGGCAAAGTTACGCGACAGGCCGTAAACTGACAATTTGCTCTCCACATTGAGTTCAGCAAGCATTGACACAAATTTTCCAGGTGACGATTCGTGGGTACGCTCTCCAAGATTTAGAATAAATATGCGCTTATCGGACCCTATTAAAAATGGACAAGAGAGAGATCGTTTTCAGTACGTCAAGAAATCTTCTGTAATTACTTACAAATGGTCATCAATTGTGGCCCAGTGTCGCCTTCAACGACAGCGTGACCGGTTAGGCGTACCGTCTCTCTTTTTATGGGATAGACACGCTTGTGGGAAGTAGGCAGGACTCGCCGTATCAGATTAAATTCACCCGTGGCATGTTTTTCTTCAAAATACGTGAGCAATTTCTGTCCATTTGCCAGTGTATGAACTTTTGGATTGCTCAGTGTTTTGCTGGCGGCGAGAGTTAATTGCTCAGCAGTGTCCTCCTTTTGATATTTCCGACTCTCCAAAGCTTTTGAAAGCGGCTGGCAGGAGTCATCGCTATAGAGAACGAGTGCTTCGTCATCTGTGTACACCACATGGGCAATGCTTTTTTGGAACTGTACGGAAAGAAAGAGGGTTAGTAACCATATAAACATATTTGACCAACTACAAACCTTTAACTTTTTGCACTTGGATACATCGGGTGTGTCCACATCCCACAGACGCAGCGAATGGTTACCGAATACTCCAACATACTTCTGACTATGTACATCGTAGACAACTTTGGTGGACAACTTTTCTGGCATGGACCAGCTGTACAGCTGTTTTTGCGTATTAATCTGCAGTTGTTTGTAGAATATTAATGGGATTTGTTACATTTTAAAGCCATTGCAACTTACATTCAAGATAACAACAACATTGCGAGCCACCGTGGTTATCACATTGCCCTTATCCTTGTCGGCCGCCATGCCCAGAAACTCTTTGGGATCCGGTATGGGAAATAAATTGTAATATGATAAAAATTTAGACATTTTCAAGCAGCTTAATTAATATAAATTGAATCAAAACAATACAACACGTGCAGCTAAGCTATCTTGGAAACTATCGAGATGATTATTTGGCGGCACTATCGATATTTATAAAACAAAATCGATAGTTGTGTAATAAAATTTTATAGTATAAAAAAGATAAGAACAAACTCTACAGAGTATTGCAATTTTGTGTAATTTAAAATATGTAAAACTAAATATTTTTTGTGAATTTCATTGTTTCATCTGGATTAAAATTAATATATTCTAAATAATACCGTGGCTATAAAAATACCAAACAGCTGTTTGTGGCCTATGATTACAAGAACAGTTGTTTTTTTTGCATTCGCGTACTTGCGGCCACATTGCTAACTTACTTCAACGTGTTAGAATGGGTGGAAAAACGAAACAAGCGCCTCGCACCAAAAACAATGCAAAGGTAAGCAAAAAGAAAAACATGCTTGAGACTTATGACTAATTGTTTTTGAATTTCGTGAATTTGTGTTTAAGCCATCGAGCAGCAGCCGCACCGCGGAGCTGTTGGGCACTACGACGCCCATCTTCGTTGGTTTCTCGGCTCAAGCTGATGGGAATTTGGTGCCCTTTGCTCCTGGCTTTGCCAGCGCCGAACAAATGCCAGACACATTTGATGCCAGCATTAGTCCACATACGCAAATTATATTGCGCAAACTATCAAAAAAGGATCCATTAACAAAAAAGAAGGCGCTGCAGGAGCTGCATGAATTTATCACAGAATCCGATTTGGATGCACTCAAACACATTTTGCCCTTGTGGCCAAAATTCTATCATAATCTGGCGAACGACGTGGAGCATGGAGTGCGCGAACAAACACAGATCGTGCAACAGTTGTTCGTCTCCAAGTGCAAACGGTCCATGGCTCCATATCTTAAGCAACTGGTGCCCGTCTGGCTGGCCAGCCGCTACGACAGCTATGCGCCCGCAGCTAGCATTGCGAGCAATTCATTTCGCGAGACCTTTGCACGCTCTGGCGAAGTGTGTCTGCATTGTGAAAGTGAAATAATTGAATACTGCGTACGCAATTTGACCATCCATACGCCAGCCACGCTGTCCATAGGCAAAAGCCTGAAGCCAGAGGAAGCAGAGCAGAAGTATCAACGCGTTGTCATTGGCAGCTTAAAGGTCTTATCATTCTTAATTGAGCAAACGGCCCAGACGGCAGAGCGGGAGAAGCTGAAGGAGGGCCTAACCACGCTATTGACGCATCAAAAGTTCTGGACATTTGCTAAGCACAAGCTGCCGGCCATTAAGTAAATATCTTAACAAAGAGACTATTAAATAATTGTAAATCGTAATTAATTTCTGCAGAGCGGCCTGGTTTGATTTCATCTATCATGTGCTGCAATGTGATAAATTGCTGGAAGTGCTCACACCACAAAAATCACAATTAATCAACACCAGCTTTCAATTAATCGACGATGCCGATCCACTGGTCGCACCACACGTTTGGGGTTGCGTCTTGCTGCTGCAAAGCAACTATGCAGATTGGTATGATTGGCAAGCAAAACAGTTGTTTGATATATGCTCTTAGTATATCTTTACTTACATGCTCTCTCATTTATTAAGGTATTCTCCGCTTAACATACGTAAAGCATTGCTGCCGAAGCTCTCATCGATGCTGCGCAATGCCTTCAATCGCAATGCTCAGGCAATTTGTCCGAATTTGTTGCCGTTCCTATCGAAAATCACTGCAGAATGCTTGCAGGACTTGGACCTATATGAATTCTATCAGCGCTTCTTCGATGATCTGAAATCAGCCGTTGTGGACGCACACGATCCACCGCTGTCCAAAGCGGACATCTCCATCATACACAATGCGTACTTTGAATGCTTGCGTTTTATGTTGCAGCAGATCAACAACAATGCTGCGCGTACGCCTGTAATGGAGGAATTTGCCTATGGACTATTGGAACATCAGCTATTGGAGCCCATTGGCAATTTGCTGCGCAGCGAGAGCAACCACGTCAAGTACTTCTTCCAACATACTTCAGCGCTGGTTGCATTCTGGGACCGTGAGTGCAATAGTAATGGCGATAAAAGCGCACGCTCCCTGTACGTGAAACTGTTGAATAAGTTCTGGACGCGCATCTTTGAGCTGGTCACCCAAGATCTCGGTGCGGAGGATGTCAATGAGCAGCTGCTGTCCCATGTGCTACTGTTGGTGCAGGATCTGCATGTGGCGAATCCCAGTTTAGAAACTCAAAGCGTTAAGTTTGCTGAGTCAGATGAGGGAGAAGCTACAGAGCAGACTTCTCAGCTGTCAACGCCCACAAAAAAGGTTCACGATGCGGCCGCCTTTATACAGAAAGAACTGAAGCAGCTGGTTGTGAAACTCGTGCGCATTTGCCTGGATAAGGCGAGCAGCAGCAGCAGCAACTCGGCTCGCTTCATTAGGCAAGTTCGAATGCTGACTAAAATGTTTACAGATGTGGAGTTCTATAAGAGTTTGACGGAGCACGGCGAACTACGTGCCACGCTGGATAAATTGGTATCCATTTTGGCAGAGTTAAATGGCGATGCCTGCGAGTCGGTTGTGGATATTATCTTTGAAATTCTTGCGCTGCTAGAGCCGTCGACACGCTTCGAGTACATTGGTGATACGTTGCTGAAGGTAATCAATAGAAAAAATTTATTAAATGGAAAAAAGACTTATATTAATCACTCTTTTTATTCTAGATCCAACAACAGCGCGTACAGAATTTACTGCTGCATCGTCTGCTCTCGTATCCCCTATGCACCGAGCCTGCAGTGCGGCAAATGCTTGCCAGCCCCGAGACATGCGAGGTAATCACACGCATTGCCAAAGAGGTGGTGGTGGATAATAATCGGGATAAGCTGAATTTGCTGCACAAATGCTTCTTTCAAACGGACACTGGTGATATTCTAATAAATGCAGCAACTGTGGACAATATACTGCTGGCCATGTGCGAGCCATTGGAGAAGATAGCCGAGAACGATATGGTCGAGGTGTGTGGCAGTTTTATAGCTCAGATAATGCCTGTCATATGCAGCAAGGCGAACTCATCGCTGGACGTGCGACAGCAGGTCTTTTTAAAGCTGTTCAAGTTTAGCTTGGAGCAGAAAGTTAGCGATTATCTATCGGAGGACACGCTGTGGGAGATAACCACCTGCTGGCAGGATGCACTGTCCAGCAAGGATATTGAAATCAACGATGAGCTGCTGCACAGTTGTGCGCGCATCGTAGAGGAGCTCGTAGCGAATGGCGAGCATGATGCCAGCAGTGTCCAAGACATGGCAGAGACGATGGCCAAATTTATTATTTGCTCCACAGAGAATATTGAGGATGAGACGCAACGTTTGTCGCGCATAGACGAGACCTTGGTGGCGTTGCTTAGCTCTGAGTTAAAGACAAACGAGCTTGTTGTGCAGTTCGAGCAGCATTCGGTTTACTTGGAGACGGTGCACAGTTCAATTAGCGCTGGCATTCCCTTTAGCAGTGCTGGCTTTGATGAAGCTAAAGTCTTACCGCTGGTGCGAAGAGCAGCGCTCAATTTCACGACAATCTGTAAGCTGGTTTGTCGTGTAGAAACACCGCAGATGACAGAAGTTTCCAATGAGGGCGAAGATGAGCTAACCGAAGACTATTGTGATCCCAATGCAAATTTGCTGAAGCAATGGAGCGAGTGCTTAATTGTTGAGATGCTGCAGTGCATGCATGTGGCCTCGGCTGCCGATGCCTGGCTAGAGCTCACCGAAAACGTAGACGTGGCCAGTGAGGAGCTTGTGCTGTACCTATCCGAGCAGCTGTGCAGCTTTCTGGGCAATGGCAGCGAGCTGGTAGAGATCATTAAGCAGAGGCTCCAGCAAGAGGCGTTGCAGCAAAATAACGTCATAATCTATCGTCTATTGGGTTATCTAATTAACACTGCTCATTACGAGTCGTTTGAAGAGAACGCCACGATATTGCTGCACGAAGATCTTGCCGAGCTGTTTCTATCGAAGGGCGCAATTAATGCTTATGTGCTAACGATGCAAGTAAGTAAACTGTTTATATATAAAAAATTAAAAAAAAATTACTAAAGCATTTCTCTTTTTATAGCACTTGCTGCCAAAGCTAGCACAAAGTTCAATCAACTGGAACAGCGCCATCATGCGAACGGAGCCCAGTGATATGTGGTCAAAGGCAGCAGTCTTTCGCGCTCTGCTACTCAATAACTTCGAGTCTGATGAGAATAAGCAAACGGATCACCAATATATCACCTCCGCTGTGCAGTATATCACTCGCATTGGGGATCAGCAGAGCGCAACGAAGGAGCTGCTGCATTATAATGTGTAGGTCCATTCATATCTTACGAATATATTTTGTATTAAAGTGAATTCCAATTTCAGTGAGCTGCTTAATAAACCATACGAGTCAGTGATAAGTACTGTGGAAATAATTAAGCTGCTCAATGAGCTCATACAACGCTTTCCCAACGAGCTGACCATTAAGAACTGGGACACGGTGCGCATTGGGCTTGGATCGTGGGTGCTTACAGTTTCCAAATCCATTGCAAATTACAGAGATCCAAAGGTAAGCAGACTATATCTATCCACATACAAACCTTAGCTAATACGTACTTTTCTTTATTTTGCAGACATCTTTCTTCATTGTGGCTGTGTTTCAATTGTTTGCAACGTTCATTACTTTTATACGAGCCGAGAAGCAGAAGAGCTCAACGGAGCTGCTGAAGAATGTAATTGATGAGTGGGAGGGGCTCTTTGCCAGGGAGGTGAATGTGGTGCTCTTCAAGTCCTACTACACTATGACTCATGAGGCAGAAGTGGAACCAGAATTTCGTGGCTGTTACATGGCATTGCTGGAGCGTATAATTCCTGCGCTAGAACTGATTGACTATAGTTTTATTTACGGGGTAGTTAAACTCTATTGCAACTATTTAAGAGTCCGCATAATTACAATTTATTTTATTTAGTTCTGCAACGTGCCGTACGCAACGCTCTCTCTGGATCATCTGTGCAATTTTCTGCTCAAGCAACTACACAGCTCACAGCATGCCGTTCGCTTGAGTGCAGTTCATGCTCTTCGACAGCTGACGCCACGGTTTGTGGCCGCCGACATTGAGCTGAATGAGAAGCAAAGCGATAATATTGAGGCAGTCTCTTCGACAATTTCAAAGTGGCATTTTCTCAATCGTTTCGAGGACTATCTGAATCGATATGATGCGCTCATACGCAAATATTTGCCAGAGTTCAGCTTTAAGGTGACCGAATTAGAGGATCTGGAGCCCATCGATAGACACGATGCCTTTAGCTATTTGCTGATATGGGATTGTATTATAAATTGCTGCGCAAAATCGCCAGTCGCATTGCGTGCGGTCTACACGAGCTGGCTAAACGAGAATCATTACGAAGAGGTAAGATTTTTGAAGCCAATCAGATTTATTTACTTTCGATTTGGGACTAACACACTTAAAATTTGTTTATGCACTAAATAGAATTTTCTACATTTCCTGTTTCGTGCCATGCCGGTGGACATATTGAAGAATCATAGCGCTAAAGTACACAGCAATGGTGTATTCAAAGAGTTAACTTGGTCTCAGCTGCAGGGTAAGTTACGCTCGCTCATCACTCGTCTAAGCATGGTTTAATTTATGAGCGTCTCTTCGGAAGGTAAATTCTCATATACCAAATCCTCGCCAAAGGTCTCATAGTCTGTCATGCCAAGATCCAGATCCTCCTGCATTTCGTCAGCCTGTTCTTCCGACAACGAAATGTAATCAGTAACAGGCACAAATGTCTCATCATTTTCTGCGTGCATCGAACGTGCCACTGGTATTTGTTGTGGTGCCATATAAATGTTCAAGTTCGATATGAATTTGTTAATCCAAACGGTCAGATTGTTGGCCAATATGCGTTGATAGTCGCGCAAATTACTTGTCGTATAGAATTCTTGTTCTAAGTGGGAGATAAATTATTTGCAAGGCATGGCAAATACTCTAAAACTATTCAATTTATTTCACTTACCAGTAAACTCCTTGATACGCTCCAGTATGACAGACGACAGAGGCGATTGCTCATCGATGATGAACTGATCGTTCAGTAGGAAGTCCTTCATCTCCTCAAAGAGTACACAAATAATTTTCATCATCTGTTTGCGTTGACGATCAATGATTAGTTTCTTAAGTCCACTGCAACGCTGTTTATGCTTCTTCCTGAGGGCACGACGCTGTCGTATCTCCTCCTCCAAATATTCCATTGCCTTTTCCATGGACATTGTCTCAATCTCTGGCTTTGGTTTCATTTGCTCTTGCAGTGCTGCCACATGGCGTGGCGAGAGAATATGCCTGAAATATTTGTAAGTGTCGCGGACTCGCATTGGATGCGGATTCGCCAAACGTTCCATGCGAGCCGTACATATGGGCACATAGATTTTTTTGGTGATATACCGTGGCTGTCTGAGTCGCTGCGGCGAGAGGAAATTCTTTTTTGGCGTGGCCAAAAAGCACGTGTGTTCCTCACGCTTCAGCATATCACGATCGATGATTATCTGGCCGGTGTGTTGGCAGGGCACATAGCACGGATGATAGCGAGGGCAGACACAAAAGAATTTGTACATGTGCTGCGGTGGCGGGATTTCAGTTTTGACCAAGCGCTTAATGCGCTTTGCCCGATCCGGTCGCAGTTGCACCATGGCCAGTCGAGCGTTCAGCTCATCAGCCACCGTAATATCATCGATCTTGGGCGCACGAAGTGGCTGTGGAGGCACATCGCTCGGAAACTTGATAAAGTCAATGGCCTCGCTTACGGCCTTCTCATCGTCTAGCCTTATTTCGCGAGCTGGTGCCTCGCTGGCGATTTCATAGAAGTTCAAGGGTTTTTTATCCATAATTATTAATATTAAATTATTATTACAACGAAATGAACAAAATGATCACGACAAAAATATCTATATACATATATATATATATGTACATATATATATAAATATATACCAAACGAAATATTTTGAATGAGTTCGATATGAGTTTGTTTGGTGTGCTTCGATTATGTTTGAAGTGGCCTGCTCTAATGTTGTTGATAAATCATTTCTTGTATTCGAACAGATCCCCAGCTGTCAGTGGAACGATATGCCTGCCATCTATATACGGAAGTGTTGCGTAAATTGCCCGCCGTGGTGCGCAAATGGTGGAACACCAGTCCATCCAGGCAGAAGAACTTTGTGGACAATCTGACATCGAATTATGTGAGCGGACTGATCTGCACCGAGGAGCTGAAGGCCATTGTTAATCGCAAGGAAAAACATGAGAATATGCAGGTGGGGCATCCATATCATATGAACTTTCCCATTACTTACTCTTTAATTAGACCTTCTCGTCGATGCTCATGCGCATCGCAAACACCACAATGATGCTGATGAGCAATAGAACAATAACAACGGCTCGAAAGATTTCTAGCGGCACCATTCTGGCTGTGCGATTATTTTGCCCAGCTTCGTTTACGATTACTGCATACGATTCGTCCGGCACTGTTGGTCCAAATGTCACAAGTTCATTAATTCTTTGCCCAGCTGATTTGATAACGCTGTGATCATAAGTCATCAGTGCCTATGGAAGTTCTTCGATTTGATTCGGTTTTAGTTTTGTATGAGAATTAGGAAGAAAATATTTATTTCTATTTAAATATATTTGATATGTTGATGCTTACTTCACAGAGCTCTTTGATTCATATTTTTCTTTCGATTTCTTTTGTTTTATACAGGTGACAGTGCATACATCTACACGAGAGGTTCTGGCCGTTTATGCTATCGATGAGGCACGCATGGAGCTCGTCATTACGCTGGCGCCCAACTATCCGCTCGGCGCTGTTAAAGTCGAGTGCGGTAAGCAGATTGGCGGTCGAGCCAATTCACGTAATGTTGGCATGCAGCTGACCATCTTTTTGACGCATCAGGTAAGTGCTTAAGTTGTTAAATCAAGTCCAATTGTTTATTGATTTTGAAAATTGCTTTACAGAATGGCACCATTAACGATGGTCTGACGCTATGGAAGAATAATTTGGATAAGAAATTCGAGGGCGTGGAGGAATGTTATGTTTGTTATACGGTCATACACCAGGACACCTGCCAGCTGCCCAAATTGACGTGCAAGACATGCAAAAAGAAGTTTCATGGACCCTGTTTGGTGAGTTTAACAAGCAGCAGCATCTTCCATTGAAGTTTATTTATTAACTTTTGTATTTTCTATATAGTACAAATGGTTCACCACCAGCAGCAAATCTACCTGTCCAATTTGCCGTAACGTCTTCTAAGGCAACTACTTTATTAATACACCTTTTTGCCGCACGTATTAATCTATGCACAAGAAGAACATTGCTGTTAGTTAATAGTCATATATATTTTGGGCCCTGTCTGTAAATCAGTAACAATAAATTCGCAATAGTTTTAAATCATGAAGTTATTATTATTATAAGGATATTTGAAGTTCGTCTTCTGAAAAAATTGTGGAAAATGAAATTATCGTAGTAGACGATACAAACTTCTTTGTAAAACTTTGTGTTTCCATTGGAATATAATTATTGTAACATATTACTCTCGATATCCAACACGCTCAGATCTAAAAGCGAACGAAAAATATTTTTAAAACAAAAAATTCGTGTGAATATTTTTCTTTTCCCCACTCATAACAAATGGCAAAACAAATGAGGATCATCGGCAGTTGCCCATTTTGTCAACGTGAGGTTGGCAGCGATATGCGTCCCATTAACCAATTGAATATGGAGCACATTAACATATTGGCCAACGAGCTCAAGGATCTTCAGGCAGTCCCATCGAATGAGGATCAAATGAGTCAACGTAGCACGACCGAAACAAAGGGTTCCAATGCCGAATCAAATGATGCCAAATCTGTGTCCATTCTAACCGAAGCTATGCTGAACTTGGTCAAGGAGGAGTTCGAGCGTCCTCCCAATGCTGAGGTAAATTTTATATTTGCTAATAATTAACTGCCCTTTAATATGCGTACGTGGCTTTGTTCTCTTAAGCGTCACATACCTGGTGACCATGCTGAGCTCATTCTGGCCATGCTCTCCGAGGAGCAGAATTCGTATGATAAATTTTTGCAGAATGAGAGCTCCACAAGGTGCCTTCCGAAGCGCGCCAGGAAATAAAGGTGCCTACAATGAAATGACAGCAATTCAACTCATTTCTCCCTCAACTATAATTCACAAAATTTACAGTCACCGCAGATCTTTCCACTTTTAATACCGCTGATACTTTAAGGTGCTCAAGCGCCATTAAATATACTTTTCATCATCGTTTCTTTAAATTGTAATTGGGTTTTCTTTTGGGTTGGTAAATTTTAATTGAATAAGCATTGATTAAAAATTTAAAAAATGAATTAGAAATTGAGTGTAAATGTTTATTGTTTTTATATATTTAGTAAATAGCTTAAAAGTCGACCAGCAATTGGCTTGAGGAACCCTTACTTTATTTTTATTTTTATTTATTATAATATATAAATATTAATATTTTACATTTAACATGAAAATATATTTTTACAAATAAACATAAATAAAAATATAAAAATTAATAAAATAAAATAAACAAATAAAATTAAAATATATTCTATTCTGCCTAAAATAAAATAAAATTTTCTGTCTGATATCAGCATTTTTTTTATTTCTTTATTTTTTTTGTTGCTAAAATTGGTAAATTAGCTGTATTAAATGATAGATTATTTTTATTTTTATTATAAATATTTTTAATATTAATTTTTAACACTAAACATTACATTATATAGTTACAAATAATAAAATATCCATATCAATCTATTTGTGAAATAAATATTTAAATATATGACTTTCTTGAACTTTCCTTTTGACATTTCTAATATGTGAAATGTCAGTTCCCATCTGGAGCTGTTGCTCCAATAACAACAACAACAATACTCGAATCTCGTTTCCAGCCACGTGCTGTATGCACACTGATTGAATCAACCACCCGGAAAGTTCACGATTCTGCGCTGTGGCCGCAACGCCTTCGTTTCGCTCCCTTTGGGGTGGGGCAAACGAACTGACGAACGCATCAGTTTTGCAGTGCAGTTTGTTGAGGGTTTGTTAACTGGGATTAGGCACGCCATCGCTCGATATACTGGCGGCGGGCAAATGCGTTAAGCCAAAATGACGTAAGCTCTCCACGAATATGTCAACAGCTCAACCGAAACTTGGCCAGCGTGTACAAGTAGCGGGCAAGAATCAACTTTGCGGCCGTGTCGCCTATGTGGGACGCACCACATTCGCTGGCGGTCAGTGGTTCGGTATTGTGCTGGATGAGCCGCGTGGCAAAAACAATGGCACTGTCCATGGCAGCACCTACTTCAAATGTGCGCCCAACTGCGGCCTCTTTGTGCGTGCCCAGCAGCTGCAGCTGTTGCTAGGCACCAGCCAAATGGAAGAACTCAAGCGCAAACAGGACAATAATCGCACAAAGGACATCATGCAACGTGAATCGAATAAACTGAGGCTCACCCAAGCCAGGCAGCGCAGTAGACAAGCAGCTGCAGTCGATGAGCAGGTGAGTCACAGCTGTGTAGGGAGTGGGTGAGGTGTGGGTAGAGTGAAGTGGAGTTGAGTCTATATATGGAATGCCATTTGCTGTTAATTAATTAATTCAACACTCTGCAGAGGGAGGCAAGTTCGTCAGCTGAGCGCTTGAACAAAAAGCCACCAGAGAATGCAACATTTACCATGACTACTTCCAAGACTTGGATAACTTCCACCCAGCTGCAACCGCAAGCGCCACCAAAGGTAATGAAACTCAAGCGAAATTTCATTTGAAATTAAATTAATTTTATTTTTTCTACCCATTTAAAGGAATCAGATTCTGAGCCGGAGCCAGAGCCAGTTTCTTTGGTGAAGGAGAAAATTATTGTAAGGCAATCTGAGACACAGCAGGAGGAGGAGACACACAGTAAAGCAGCACAGGCCAAGGCAAAGGCAAAGGCCAAGACACAGGCAAAGGCGCAGGCTCAAGCACCAACTGAGTCTCTGGCAGCAGCCCAGGCTCAAGCTCAGGCTCAGGCTGAGAAGTCGCAGTCTCAAGCTCAGGCTCAGACTGAGAAGTCGCAGTCTCAAGTTCAGTATCAGTCTCAGGCTCAGGCTCAGGCACAAGCACTGATTGAGTCTCAATCTCAGTCTCAGACTCAGGCTCAGGCTCAGGTTCAAGCTGAAGCTCAAGCTCAGTCTATGACTCAGTCTCAGCTTCAGCCCCACTCTCAGCCTCAGTCACAGACTCAGTCACAGACTCAGTCTCACTCTCAGGCGCATTCAACTCGAGCGGTGGCCAAGTTCGAGCAGGCAGCTGTCCAGTCATCGGTGTTGACGCCACCGGCCATGACCTGCAATCAGCGGCGTTCCACATCCTATACACAGCTGCGGCCGACGCGCATTAGTCAGCCCAAGCCGACAACGGCACAGGCGCAGAGCACCACAGCCCAATTGACGCTGGCTATGCCCGTGCCGCTGGCGCTGGCGCCCAAGCGCAGCAAGACGAGCATGAGCCCCACGAGCAGTGTGAAGCGTGTGGCACCTGCTGCCTTTGTGGAGGCGGGATTTCTGGAGATTTTGCGGCCCCAGTTTACGCCGGGTCCGGCGTTGCGTACGCCCAGCACAGTGGCGCCACCTATGGACAGCGCCGAGCTGCGGCAGTTGCGCGAGGAGCTGCAGCTGCTGCGTGTGCAGAAAAGCGAGGATAAGCTGAAACTGCTGGAGCTGGAACGCATCAAGATACACAACGAACAGCTGCTGGAGTTCAAGTCGCAGATTATGACGCAGCAGGTGCTGCTGCAGCGTGAGTTGCAGCGCTGCCGGCACGAGCAGCGCGAGTCACTGGAGCTAAGTGCAAAATACAAACGGGAACTGGACGATGTGGCCGAGAGTGTGGAGCTGCTGACACTGGACAAAGAAATGGCCGAGGAGCGGCTGGAGACAATGCAAATGGAGCTGGAGACGTTGCAGGAGCGCAATGATGAGCTCAGCCTGGATCTAGAAATACTGCGCGCCGAGCAGGAGCAGGATCACAACGAAGACCAGTGCCTGGAGAAGACTGAGAAGCAGTCGACGAATACAACAACGCTGCAATCGACGGGCGAGTTTATGCGTCTCGAGCAATATAATCAGAGACTACGCGAGACAGTGGTCCGACTGCGAGATACCCTGGCCCATGAGAAGCAGCTGGCGCAGCGCACACACAAAGAGCTGGAGACGAAGCATTCCGAAATCAACGAACTGAAGAGCATCAAAGAGTTGCAGAGTCGTCGCGTCGATCAAATGGAAATGCAGCTAATGGATCTCAAAGAGCAAGTGGATGCTTCATTGGGCGCTGAGTCAATGGTCACACAACTGGCCACAATCAAGCTGGAGCTGGAGGAGCGTGTGAAGCTGCTGGAAGACGAAGTCTCCGAATTAGAGGCACTGGAACAAATACAGGAGCAGCTCATCGAGAGCAACCAGGAACTGGAATCGGATTTGCGCGATGAAATTGACAAGCTGAGCAGTCAGGTGAAATCTCTGGAGCAGCAGAAGAACGCCGCTGTGGAAAGCCTCTACGATCGTGATGTGACCATATTGAAATTCAGAGATTTGGTGCGTCAACTACAGGAGCAGCTGCAATTAAAAACAGACGGAGGCAATCTCTCCATCGAGGACTTCAGCAGCGCTAATGAATCCCAGCAGGAGGAGACCTCGCAGCAGAGCCTCGCCGACTATCAGCACATCTTCAGCGTGAGCAAGGCCTATGGACGGGCACTGGAACAGCAGCTGAAGTCTGTGGAGCTGCGACTCGAGCGTCAGCATCTGGAGCATGTGTTGGCCTTTGTACCAGAGCAGTTTCTGCTGCGCGGCGGTGAGCACGATGTGGTGCTCGTCATGCTGCTGCTGGAGCGCATGAACGACAAGCTGGAAATTGTTTGCCAGGCCATCAATGAGAAGTTTCCAAATGCCTGCGAGTTCGGTAAGTAATGGCTGGAATGGGATGCTGAGAAGAAATGCGAGAACCCTTCGAGTTTATTCTAATTGACAAAGTCGATTCCAATAATACATTTCGCTGTTCGTCATATAAAAAGCCACTGTAATTCCATTCTATTTGTATTATTTTCCAATTGGATTGAATATGGAAATTTATTTAATAATATTCAATTTAAATCAATTTTATTTGTTTTGTTTCCTGGTTTTCTTATATATGGAATTTAATTTAATTTATTTAATTCTATTCTAATAGGTCCAATTATTTAACTTATATAGTATATTATATAAGTTTATAATTTTTATGTATATTTTTTTATTTAATTATTCAACTTATTATTTAATTTATATATAATTTTATAATTTTCATGTATAATTTTTTATTTAATTATTCAGTTTATTATTTATTATTAAATATAATTTTATAAAATTATTTAAACATTTAATTTATTATTTGTTTTATTTTATAAATGTTTATAAATTATTTTTAATAAATTCTAATAAGTTTGTATTTTATTATATTTTAGTTATTTTGTTTTATAATTTATTTAGTTTTCATTTATTTATTTATATATATTATATTTATATTTATTTATATATTTACTCTTCTCGTGTTAACTAAAATAATATTTTGGCTTCAGGAAGCTTAATTCAGTATATTCCAATAAGTCTTTTCCCAATTGCACATGCCTGTGAACCTTTAAGAAAATGATCTTTATATGAATTTATTGTTATATCTCATTTCAATATCAATCTCACTCACTTTTTCTCTCTCGCTCTTTCTTTCTCTCAGGTCGCGATGCCATCTTTGAGGGCTACTCCGTGCAGCGTTATATCTTTCGAGCGCAATGCATATATTTGCTAAAGAGCCTGCAGCTGGTGCTGCAGCAGTTCCGCTATGGACTGAATCACTGTGACTATGAGCTGTGCACACATGCGGCCATCTATCGCATGGATCTGGAGGCACAGGAGCAGCAGCTGGATGAGTTTGTGCGTCTGCTAAAGACGGGTCAGCTGGATGAGCATACGAATTGTGAGCCCATACGCCGCGTGCTGCACTACATCAATGGACTGCATCAGAATCTGATGCCGCCACAGACGCTGGTGGATCTGCTGGACGAGCAGCAGCTGTATGGCGCTCTGATTGAGGTATACGAGGCGGGCATGGATTCGGTGAATGCCAATGCTGGCATGCTGCACACCATCATTCAGCTGGGCGATGAGCAGACTGCGTCGTTCCACTGCATGCAGCTGCTCATGGAGCACAGCTGTGCGGCCAAGCAGAAGCTGAAGAAGCTGCAGCGGAAGCTGAGCTCCAATAAGACGGCGGCTGCCTGGACGGGCATGCAGTGTGCTCGCTACCAGCGCATACTGGAGGCCAATGAGGCACTGGGCGCACTCATCAGCATGCTGGGCGTGTCCGCACGAGAGGCGGCCAAGGAGTCGAATGGGGGCATAGCGCACGAGAAGCTCTGGCGCATATTGAGCTTGAACTACAGCAAATATGCGCCTGCCCAGGAGACGGAGCAGCGTGAGTTGGATGCGTACAGTCAGCGATGCATGCAGCTGCTGGAGGAGCAGCTGGAGGAACTCTGCACGCTGCTGGAGCCGCGTGATGTGAACACAGAGTATGTGCGTCATTCCAGTTCCAATACGCTGCAGCAGCGCGCCGCCCAAATCAGGCGTCACTACGAGGATGTCAAGAGCTTGGAGCTGGCAGTGGCCGAACGCGACAAGGAGCTGAAGGCGCTCAAGTACACGGCCAAGCTGAAGCAACAGGATTACTCGGAGCTGCAGGTGCGCAAGGAGATGGCCGAAAAGCAGGTGCATCGCTTTAGCCACGACTATTGTCAGACGCTCACCCAGATGGCCGAGGGCATGGAGCAGCTGGAGCAGACCATGCTCTCCAAGGAGGCGGCCATGCAGCATGCACTCAATACACTCAATGACAAGCTGTCCGCCCTGGAGCTGGCCCAGCAGCACTGGCAGCAGCAGCAACAGGTGGACAGCGCCTGTGTGACCAGCTCGACGCGCATTTGCAACCGGGAGCTAAATATGATGCATCAAGCGCTGCGCCAGGAGCGCACACTGCGCGTCCAGCTGCAGGACAATGCGCTGTGCAAGAGCTTTGCTGCCTTGGAGCCGTTGCATGTGCCGCAGCTGGAGCAGAACAGCGAATTGGCGCGCCTGGAGGCACAGCTGCATCGCTTGAGGAACCAGTGGCTGCTCGCCCACCTCGATCTGGGCCCAGCTGGCCACGAACGGCGCACGCAAATCAAGCTGCAGGCCACTCGACTGCTGCGACATATCTTCCAAGCATATTGCAAACAAAATCCACATCGAGCGGCGCCCACAGATTTTGGCTTCTTCATTGGCGACGATCTGAGGCGTGTCTTTTAGGCCAAGTTATATAGACATCTATATATACATATAGTATTAGACTTCAAGTGTATTACGGAGCAAAATAATAGTAAATTAATGTGATTTGCTGCTTAAACCTATTAACAATTATAGAGTTCATTTTGTTTGTTAACCAAATATTAATTAAATTTGCGGTACATAGCGAAAATATTGAAGAAATTCCATTTGTTTTTTACTTTAGCTTTATTAAGACATACATTTTTAAATATAACTGATACACTATTTGGTTATATATATCCAATATATTGATCATAGTCTGAGTTCATTAAATATTTGTCGGATTAGACTGGCTTGCTTTTTTTTTTTATCAAAGTCAAAATGAAAATGATATCATTTTTATTTTATATCTTATTATTCTATTATATTAGAATTTAAAAATTTCAAATTGCTAATTAATTTTTGTAAGTTATAAATTTTTATTTACAATTATAAAACTATGAAATTTATTAATTTGGCAGCAATATGTTAATATCAGAATTAAATAAAACATATTCAATGTGTTCAATGCTAAAAAGGATTTTAATTACCAAAAGAAGAAAAGTTGAAAATAATATAAAATGCAATATATAAATATGTATATTTATTATATATATGTATGTAGCTATGCACATATTTTTTGCCATGAAATCAACAGAAATTTGATATATTTCCAATGTCGAGCGCTCTCGACTCGTAGCGTTCTTAAATGTTGTTTATTCAGTTTACAATTTACAATATACAATTTACACATTTTATATATACATGAATGTGTGCATGGATATCTGTGTGTATGTGTGTGTGTGTGTGTGTGCACATATATTAATAGACATCCATGAGAACGCGCAGTTCAATGAGAAAAAGAGAGCAGTTCAAGCAGTTCAAGTGGAAACGCTTATCACATGAGCAAAAAAGAGATAGATAGATAGAATGAGTAACGATAACGGTTATGTGCTGGTGCAAGATGGCGGCTCTCTGTTACGTTTTTATTTTTTTTTGCTAATTGATTTCTGTAATTGCTGTAGTTGTTGTTGTGGGATTTACATAAATACGTTTAATGTTTAATGAGAAGAAAATTGAATCGTAGGCTATTTACAGTTGTGCTGGCAAACAAAACAAGAGTCGGTTGCGTTGAGAGGCGCTAATGAAATATAATAAATAATAAATAATAAATTACTCGCTAGTGGTGGGCTAGATTATCGTTAACTATCGATAAGTCATGACTTGACTAACTAGCTTACCTCACGACTTGGCCGCCGTCTGACGCTTGGCCACAATTTTGCCCTGATCGCGACTGTTGATGACCTCGGCATGGAAGCCCGTCTCCCAATCGGCATAGTATTTGACGGTGCGCACATTGCCATCGGGCTCGACCAGAGAGTACTCGCCCTTGACCACATCGCCATCACGTTCCTCGCGCTGATGCTTATTATCGCCAGTGTGAGGATCATTTACCGCATACTCAAAGGCATAGCGTGGATGCGCATCCTGTATAGAAATCAATATAAAACCCATTTAAGCTGCATGACTTGCTCCACTTACAAAATGCTCGAGATGCTTCTGTGGCAGCACTTTTAGCAGCGCTGGCTGAGCGACTGGAGCGGACTTTAGGTAGGCAGCGGACGTTAGCGGAGCATGTGCACTCAGCGCCGAGACGCTGGGCGCATAGCGATTAAAGCCGGCGCCAAAGGCACCAATGCCATGGCCCAGGCTGTAGTCAGCCAGCGGTGCACCCAGCTGGGAGAGTCCTCCAGCTGCAAGAGTGCCGCCATGCGAGAGAGCGCCCTGGTACGTGAGAGCTGGAGAGACGGCTGCGTGACCCAATGAAATGGCGCCATAATAGGCGCCACCAAGAGCGCCAGCCGAGCCCAAGCCCAATTTACCTGAAAGAGAGAGAAAGAGAGAGAGAGAGATAGGGTAGATATTTCACTCAATTGTATCGGATTTCCCCTTGCTCTTCGCTCACCCGCATTGAGTCCATAGGCTGTGCTGCTGGCATAGCCCTGACCAATCGCTGGTCCCGTCGTCAGCTTGCCTAGCGAAGACGTTAGCAGTGCAGCGCCATGTCCAGAGGTCGAGTAGCCCAGGCCGAGGCCGGAGCCCAAGCCCAAGCCCAATCCCAACTTGGATGAGGAGTAGCTCTGACCAGCGCCAATAGCTAACGCTGGCTTGGCAGCGTATTGCGTGCTGGCATATCCAGAGCTAATGGTTGACACTAAAGCTGGTGCCCCATAGGCCACCTTGGTAGCAATCGCTGCCTTCGACACATATTGATGGGAGACAGCACCAGATCCACCATAGCTAGTGGATACTTTGGTCAAAGCCGGAGCAGCGAGAACGGCAGGCGCAGCTGGCAAGTAGGTCTTGGAGAGCGTCGCTCCATAGCTAGCAACAGCTGGGGCTGCATAGCTGGCAATCTTGGTAACAGCCGGCTTGGACACATACTGATGGGAGACAGCGCCATGCCCAGAGCTGCCATAGCTGGTGGATACCTTCGTAATAGCCGGAGCAGCAGAGTAGGTGGCTATGGATGCAGGTGAATAGCTGGCAACCTTGGAGATGGCAGGACCCGTTGAGTAGGTAGCCAGAGCTGGGGCAACCTTAGCTATGGCAGGCACTGCAGAGATGGCGACAGCTGGCTTGGAGACGTATTGATGAGAGACAGCGCCAAGACCAGAGCTGCCATAGCTGGAAGATACCTTAGTAATAGCTGGGCCAGCTGCATACGTAGATACGGTAGGAGCTGCATAGCTGGAAATCTTTGAGATAGCTGGACCAGTGGAGTAAGTGGCGATAGCTGGTGCGGCATAGGTTGCTACCTTGGCAATGGCTGGAGCAGCAGCGGGATAAGCAGCGACAATGGGCTTGGAGATGTATTGATGGGAGACATCAGCTGCCTGGCTGTAGGTGGCCACCTTGGCAAGTGAAGGAGCTGAGGAATAGGTGCTGATGGCCGGAGCAGCATAGCTGGCCACAGCTGGAGCTGCATAGGCCACCTTGGCAATTGCCGGAGCAGCAGCGATAGCCACAGCTGGCTTGGAGACATACTGATGGGAGACGGCACCATGACCGGAGCTACCATAGCTCGTGGACAATTTGGTGATGGTTGGAGCAGCGGAATAGGTGGATATCGTAGGCGCTGCATAGGTAGCGACCTTGGCAACTGCTGGAGCAGCGGCATAGACTGTTGATGGCTTGGAAATGTACTGATGGGAGACATCGGCAGCCTGGCTGTAGGTGGTGGCCACCTTGGTAATTGAAGGAGCTGAGGAATAGGTGCTGATGGCAGGAGCAGCATAGCTGGCTACCTTGGTGATTGCAGGGCCAGTGGAGTAACTGGCAACAGCAGGAGCCGCATAGCCAATCTTTGTGAGAGCCGGAGCAGGCTTGGAGACATACTGGTGGGAGACAGCGCCATGGCCAGAGCTGCCATAGCTGGTGGATACTTTTGTAATTGCTGGAGCAGCGGAGTAGGTGGATATGGTAGGTGATGCATAGGTGGAAATCTTAGAGATTGCTGGACCCGTGGAATAGCTAGTCACAGCGGGTGCATAGCTAGCGAGCTTTGGAACAGCAGAGATGGCCACAGCCGGCTTGGAGACATACTGATGTGAGACAGCACCAAGACCTGAGCTGCCATAGCTAGAAGTTACCTTAGTGATAGCCGGGCCAGCAGAATAGGTGGCCACAGCTGGTGCAGCATAGGTTGCCACCTTGGCAATTGCCGGAGCAGCAGAGATTGTGGCCACGGAAGGCTTGGAGACGTATTGATGAGAAACTGCGCCATGTCCGCTGCTGCCATAGCTGATGGCTGGAGCAGCGGCATAGCTGGCCACAGCAGGAGCTGCATAGGCTACCTTGGCCACAGCTGGAGCTGCTGCTGGATAGGCAGCGACAATGGGCTTGGAAATGTATTGATGGGAGACATCGGCTGCCTGACTGTAGGTGGCCACCTTGGCAACTGAAGGAGCCGAGGAGTACGTGGAGATAGAAGGAGCAGCATAGCTGGAAATCTTGGTGACAGCCGGAGCAGCGGCATAGGTAGCTACGGCGGGCTTGGACACATACTGATGGGAGATGGCGCCAGAGCCACTGGCACCATAGCTGGTGCTCAGCTTGCTAAGGGGAGCTGTTGAGTAGGTGGATACAACTGGGGCACTATAGGTGGTGGCCACCTTGGCAGGTGAGGAAATGTATTGGGTGGCAATGGCGGGTGCTGCGGGCAAATAGGTCTTGGCTAGTGCGGGCGCATAGCTGGCCGTGTAGCCAGAGCCGAGCGAGGATAACAGCGACGAGCTGGTGGCCAGTTTGAGAGCGGGCGCAGGTGCAGCATAGCTGGCTATCTTGGCAATGGCAGGTGCACCATAGGAAATCGAGGGCGAGTAGGTGGCGATCTTGGCAGCACTAGGCAATGCCTGAGAGTAGCTATAGCCGGGTGAGCTGTAGGTCTCCACTTTGGAGAAACCAGGCGTGGCCTTAGAGTAAGTGTAGCCAGGCGAGGTATAAGTCTCCACCTTGGTGGTCACGGGCGACGCATAATATGCTCCACTGGCAGCCGAGGGCGATGTGTAGGTGGCCGACTTGGAAATGCCTGGAGTGGATTGGCTGTAGGTGTAACCGGGCGAGGAGTAGGTGGCCACCTTGGTCAAGGTCGGCGCAGGCGCGGTCAGCACTGTCTTGGTTAAGGCTGGCGAAACCAGATTCTTCAGCTCAATGCCAGAGGGCACCACAGTGGCATATTTGGCAGCTGGCGACTTCTCGGCGTAAGTGATGCCCGGACCACCATAATCCACCGATGGTGTGAACAGCGACTTCTGTACGGGCGCCACATACTTGTTGATCTGGGTGAGACCGCCTTGAGAGTAGCCCGAAAGTCCTGCGGTGGACTCATACGAAGCAAGGCCGCTGCCCACCGACGCTTGCAACAGTTTCCCGTTCTCAGAGTAGCTGGAAATGGCGGGCGTTTGGCTGTACTTCGTCACGCCGGGCGTTATGGAGAACTTGACCTCAGCTGGCGGCGCATACGAGTAGCCAGCTGCACCGCCCGCATGAATGCAGGGCACAATCGGCGGCGCGACTGTGGGTGAGGGTTCTGCCAGTGCTGAGCTCAGCAGCACGCATAGCAGCGCAAAGAGTCGGAGCTGTGGAAATGCAGAGGAAAAATTTAGATTTATAAAGCGAATAATAATAAATTATTTAATTGAGACGACGGCGCGGTGAAGGCTTAATAATTAAATTATTAATTGGATATGAATAATGAAAGACTTTCGCAATTAGCTGAAGCTGGCGCTGAGATTATGATATGATTTGTATTTCACCTTTAATTTGTATAAAATATGCAAATTATTGAGGCTTTGCATAAAAAAATATATATTTTTTGTAAGACTTGAGTTGCAATTGAATATTTTAAATATTTGCAAATTTAAAAATGTTAAGAAATGCATTAAAAAATTTAAAATTAATATATTTAAATAAATAAAAAATAATATTACAAGACTTAAATTTTAAATACATTGAAATAACATTTAATAATACAAATATTAAGCTATGAATATTTTTCTGATTTCTATTTTCAAAATGATGAATTTAAAAAAATTTTAAATAAAAAAAAAATAAAATAAATAAATAAATATATACAAATTAGAGAAATATATGTAAAAAATAAAATCAATTACTAAAAATAAAAAAATAAAATAATTAATATAATATAATATAAAGATATGAATAATACTAAAATTTTAAAATAGCTTTTAAATAAGAAAAAATATTCGCGTTACAAAATATTAAATCAACATAATTCCTATTAACAATTACGAACAATCAAAACAAACTCCTATCAAACTAAAATTAAAAATCAGCAAAAGGTAAGTTATTATAATACAGAAATTTTAAAATAATTTTTAATTTTAAAAAGGAAGTAAAAAATTAATTTTATTTTCATATTTAATGACAGTAAAAAATCTAAAAAAAAAAATAAATAAATATATATATAGAAAAAAAGTAAAATAAATTTTATTTCAATACATTTAAAATAAAAAAATAAATTTATATATAAAAAAAATATATATATTAATAAATTCCAAAATACACTTATTGTAAAATTATGATTTTTTTTTTTTTAGATTTTGAATAATCCTTTTGGAAAATCACGTAAGCTCGCTAAAATACTGTTATCCTGCCAATGTCACATATCTATATGCACAAGCCCAACTTAATTTAAGTTGCAATTTATTGTCCTATTCTGTGCAGTAATTATTAATTCTGGTCCTAGTATTACACTTTAAAAGGACATTCTTTATCTTTCAGAAAATAATAATAATAAAATAATATAAAGTCCATAACGAGCACTGTGAGATTCGCTCTCAACAGAATTTGTCAGAATTTCTTTTAGCAATTGAGAATAGTCCTTTTGCTGCTGGCGACCCACCTTCATAGTTTCACTTGTATTGCACTTATAAAAACGTTCTGATATAGTTGAGCGCACTATATGAAATGTGTTTTATAATTCACAAATTGGTTCGATCGAATATAATTTTTGTTATAATCCAACGTGAATATCCTTCGTTGATGCGTATACTTAATATCGTATTGATGCGTATTCGAAATATCGGCACACGGCACACGCAACGCACGCTCGATGTAGAGCAACGCGGCTGACTGTTGGCCAGCCCGGCCCTATAATCGCTTATATACGTTCGGTCAGTTTTCAGCTCACACGCATGCGCAGCAGCCACGCACCAGTTTAGCGACAGAAAAATCAAAATCAAAAGCAAAAACAAAACAAAAATTAAAAAAAAAAGTCGCTTGGAAAAACGAGCAGAAAATCGCCAGCTAAAAATATTGCAGTTAGGAAAAGCAAAGCTGAAGTCAAGTCAGAGACTGCAACGGGCTGACTGCCTGAAGAAAAATTGATGACTGCTCGACTGCTCAGTTGGCAGTTTCCAGTTGGCAGTTGGCAGTTGGCAGTTGGCAGTTGGCAGTTCTCTTTGTTATGGAGTTCTCTCACAGCAACCTGCAATGTCTATTGGTTGGCCCCACCTTCGCGTTGATCTGGGGCTCTGGCATTTTATTAGATCATAGCGAAACGCCTCGGCTTCAGAAAAGTGCGCGTGGTGCGTTTTATGCCCAATTCTCTTGATTGCTGCTGCTGCTGCTGCTGCTGCTGCTGCGCCTGCTGCATTGTTGGCCAAGTTTTATTTTTATTTTATTTTATTTTTTTTGCATATGCTTTTAAAGCGACTTAATTTGATTTAGATTTTAATCGCGACCATTGCGTGTAGCTGCAGCAAAAATGCAGCCAACTTTAAAATTCATACGCAATTTGCTCGGCAGGCAAAAAATATAAAATACAAATAAAAGAAACTCTACAATTTGGTGGTATTAATGTCGCTATCAATAAATTTTGTCTCTGTCTGTGCGTGCCTGGGGCCTTGATTGTGCATTAGTTAGATAAAAGGCGCCTTATGTGTGTCTCTACACACATAGTACATATATATACACTCTCGTGTTACTAATAGAATAGCTAGCGATATGACCAAGTGTTGACTTGTTGGCAATTAAGGTCACTTTTGTGACTATTGTATCGGCGCGTTTTAAAACGCGCACAAAACGCGCGCGGGTGTGTTCGCTAACTGTTGCACATAACAGTTTGATATTGTCATGAAATGAACAAACATATAGTGCTATGATTATATATATAATAGATGTTGATTGTATAATTCAATTTAAGCTTAAAGAAGATATACTTGATATATAATATCTGATGACTATTGAGACGTCAAAAAATATTATTTATTTATTGAAAGTAAAGTATTTATTTCTATTTAAAAATGCCAAACAAAAAACTTAATATGAAATAATATATAATAAATTTTATTAAGAATTATATTCCTTTTTAAATATTTGTTATAATTAAAAAAAAAAATTGAAATAAATATTTGAAGTATAAAATACAATTATATATTCAAAAAGTAGATTAAAAAAAAAAAAAAAGAAAAATATATATTAAATATGATTAAATAACAAATATATATTAATTGATTTTAAATAAATTTAGACAAATTAAAAATATATATTTATATATAAATATATATTTATTTATATTAATTAAAAATCAAATATATGAAATATGACTAGATAAAAAATATATATTATTAAATTATAAATAAATTTAAATAAATTATAAATATATATTAAACTTAAAATCAACCTGAAATATGACTGATAATAAATATATATCATTTAATTATAAATAAATTTAAATAAATTATATTTATTAAACTTAAAATCAACCTATCTTTCGACAAATTTATTATATAATCAAATATAAAATCCCACTCAAAATTCAGGATATAACATGTGTCAATTGTTAGTTTTTTTTTGTTTGACATACCCAATTTCGGCTGAAAAGAAAAAAGCAAACAAATGCAAATGCCTATCAAATATTGTTTTTAATTAGCTGTCTAGGAGTCGCCACAGCACATTTCAACTTCAGAGCTGCCACAGGTTTGTCCCTGACTTGCGGCTGACACCACATGCAACGTGCAAATCAATTAAAAGCGAGCCAATATTGTGAATCGATATGTGAAATCTTAGCGATCTAGGCAAACCGACGACTGACCATAAGCAGAGCTTGAAAATTGATTGAGCAGCACACGCGTTGACATTTCAATTAGAAGTCCATGCCAGACCAGATCACAGCAGACCAGACCAACAGGCCCGGCCAGATCGGGCCAGACCAGAAGGTATGCTGATGCCAGTTGGCCGGCAGGCGATAAACCTTATGGACCAATTAAGTATTTCGTGTCATGATGTGATTTTTTATCGCACCAAAATGGAGAATAATACGCATACGCAGCGTGTGTAGAGTGAAAGGCTGTCGTTGGTATTGGGGAGTTTTTTTTTTTATTTTCCTATTTTTTATTTGTACTTTTTGGGCCTGTTAATTGAACATGAAACATGTTTCAGACTCCAGCTTGAGTCTATCTGTCTGACCGTTTGGCGTTTTCTTTATATATCTAGGTATATTTTTATTTTCCTGTGATTTTGTTTTATTTTTTGATTTTCGGGCTTTCGCAATTTGATTGAATTTTAATTTTTGCATTTGCAAACCAATATGTATAGTCCGAAACTACAAACTGCAATACTCCAACGGCTAGTCAGCTGCAATTTTAACCTACTTCGGCTGGACTGGTCGAGTTTAGTTCGTCGCGCATTTGTCACACACACGCACCAGGCTCTGGCCGCGGGGCGTTACGTAATTGCCAACGGCAGGCACTTGGCTAACACAGCTGGCCATGGCTAACACATACGACCGATGCCTACTTAACATCATGACGAAATCCGCTTGACAACCAAACAGCCTACCAGCCCACAGCTCCTGCCTGCTGTTGCTCCTCCAAAGGCCCAATCCACGATTCCCCATCACTCTGCTGCTGCTACTGCTGCTGCTGCTACTAGGTGCTGTTCCACCCGCCGCACAGCATCAGTATTTTAATTGAAAAATCTAGATTTCACTTAAAAATTTTCACGTCGCTTATGTTTGCATACAGGCAGCGAGCCAGCTAGCCATATGAGCTCAACTTTGTAGCGACCTGTGGCCGTGTATTTGTGCGTTTGTGCGTTTGTCTATCTATCTAGATTGTTTGTCGCTCATTGAAAATCGAAATGCATGTTGTACATGCCGCGTGCGTAAACATTTCAAAATTTGCCAACACATATTCATAAAGTTACCGATTTAATACCGCTTGCCAATTTGCGCAATTGACGATCTCGAATCTCGAATCTCAATACCCAAATCTTGAATCTAATTCTACACGCATCGAAAAACTGAACCAGTTTTTGTTTTATTTTTTTATTCATACATTTTCAAAAGTGCAAAAACGCAATAAAAAATGCTGAAAGGCCGAACGGGTTGGGTATCTAACACTCACTAAGTGTGTTTCTCTCTCTATCTATGTCTGTGTGTGTGTGGGGCGTACAACACTGCGTATGCGTGTTATTTTGTTGGCGCTCTAATAGCCACAGGATTACCTGACTGCCCGCTGCTTGCAATAATAGCCTAAGGTAGCAGCTTATGAACTGCGTTTAAGCACCTTGGGCTTAGGAAAATGCTTGGCCAACACACGTTTTTCATGCTGCGTTACAATTTTCGCCTTTAACTCACATGAAATAAACAAACTGCAATTGTTTTGGCTGCTGTCGTGCTTTAAGGCGCTTTATTGCAGCATAAATGAAAGTATTGGGAATTTTATTGCATAATATTAAAGTAGGGGAAATGATTTCTTTAGATTTTGATATATGTTAAATATTATATATAATATATTTTATAAATGTTTTATATTTTTATTATATTATAATGAATTATTTTTATTTTTCTTTATTTTTTTTTGTTGCCGCATTAATCAGGGCAATTTGCTATAGTTAGTATAAGTTAGTTTTTCTTCTCTTTTTTCGTGCGTTAATATTTAATATAAATTTCCCTCTATAACTAGACTCACGTTCAAACTGTGTGATAATTTCCCAGCTAAATGAAAGTAAGAATTACTTAATTTACAACAAAATCTATCTATATTTTAGATAAAGTTTCGTTAAAGATTTATTTGCTATTTTCGTAAACAAATAACAAATTTATTATTTTCAAAATATTTTATCTATATTAAAAAAAAAAAACAAATATAAATTTATTCAAATAACATATTAAATAGATTAAATGCATTTTAAGTATATATTTTAAATATTTTTGTTTTAATATTGGCAAAGATAATTTATTCAAATAAATAAAATGCATAAAATATATTTTATACATTTTTTAAAATAATATATTTTTATTATTGGCAAATCTAATTTTATTTCATTAAAAAATTAAATGTCTTAATTATATTTAGCATATATTTTTTAAATAATTGTTTTTTCACTATTTGCAAATAGAGTTTATTTATTATTTTATAAGTAATCATTTTTCACTATTGGCAAATATAAGTGTATTCAAATAAAAAATTAAATATAATAAATAAACTTTACATATATTTTAAAATATCAACTTTATTCAAAGAAATTAAATAAATATAATATATTTGTTTAAATATAAGTTTATTCAAATAAATATATTAAATAAATTTTAAATATATTTTAGAATAATATCTTTTCACTATTGCCAAATGCAAGTTTTTTCAAAGAATTTAAATAAATTAAATATATTTGATATATATTTTTTTAATAATATTTTTCTTCTTATTATTACATATATATTTTTGTAGTCTATACTTTAACTGCTTAACTTATACTCGATTTAGCTAATCATTTCTAAACATGTCCAGACAGCTATTATAGTCTTATTTATATCCGCTTGGCACTCTGAGTCATTCTGTGTCTTTAGTTTGCATTTATATTATTCTACATAAATATTCTCAGCTCTCGCGTCTATCAATTCAAGTAATTCATTTGTAAAGAACTCCCACTGGCAGATCGAAGCATATGCGCTTTACAGATGCTCTCCACTGTGCAACCGGCTGCTTTTGTTGTGCAATGACAAGCTGCAGCCTGTCATGAAATCAGCATTTGTAAACAATAAAACTACAAATTGTGGGTAGGCAGGAAATTGCTAACAAGCAAAGTAACAATCAAAAAAATGGTTTCTGTTTTTAAATGTTATTTTTTTCTGTCTTTATTTTGGATCTCTGTCTCGTTGGCTGTCGCCTTGCCCAACCTCCAGAGTCAAGTCAAGTGAGTAGCTGCAATTGTGAGCTTGCGATTATGCCATAGAGACAGACATAGCATATTTACGATTTACGATATGCGATTTACTTGGACAACCATAAATTAACACCCGGTCATTTGGCAGGCGGGGGCATTAATTATATTCGAAGCCGCCAAAATTCAAGCGTTTTCTGTGTGTGTAATGGAATTTTTGAAATTGTCTCACATTTGTTTTACCAGCTAATTGCTTCGTCGAAGTTGACATTCTCTCTGGCTCTGCAGATCCTTAATAGGTGTGCGTGTCACTCGATTGACTGTGCTCAGCTCTTCTAGCTGGCAAACCGGATCTAAGCGTCTCAAGAGTCTCAAACTGAGCATGAGTCATAGCTCGAGTCGTTCAATGTCGCCGCGTCGCTGCCAGGCGGCGCCAAATCTAGCAAACAAAATTGTAAATTATTAATTTGGGAGCGTTGTGGCAACGCCTCTGCAGTTGACCAGAACTCAAATCTCTCACAATTCAGAATTTGTTGCATTCGCTTGACTTTTAGACATTTCTCACGCGAGCTAAGTGATTTTATGTTATTTTTTATTTTTCATTTTTTTTTTTTACACTCTGCCACACAATTTGCACATCAATAGTGGATCAAGTTTTTCACTCGCTTTATTGATTAACTGGTTGACTCCGAAAACGGCTTAGCTTAGAATGCTGTTCTCTGGCTGGCGGGGCTCGATGTGGGAGCCATTTGCATATGTACATTGATATATGTATGTATGTGTGTGCATTTAAATGCAATCGAGATTGAAAAGTATAACATGGATGGCATTTGACATGCTTTACATACTCGCAACTATACATATATGTATCGGCTATTAGATCTCTTACAAATTGAACGCACTTTAGCCCAGTCGAGCCAATGCCACAGTTGCGTTGACAAAAAAGTACTTTTAATTAGAATAGCTGGTGCGACCATGCATTCGCTTCAGTTGCACACTTATGTGCGTGTGCGTGTGTGTGTGAGCCAAACTCGTTATCCGAGATTAAGTTAATTGGATTAGCCAGCAGTTAGCCGCATAGAAGCCATCGCAGGTGGGCAGGGTGCAAATGCAGCAGCAGCAGCAGCAGCAGTTCGCATTCAAATGCTACCTAATTTGTGTTAATTATGACAAATGTTTATGAGACTGCACCAAAACTGTGGCAAACATGTATGTGTATGTGTGTGCGAGGGTCGCCTTAGCACTTTAGTATTCCAAGCAAGGCAAGCCACAAGGTTATGGCTCTCGATTGGCTTGATTTTTTTAAGCCGTTCTTGCTTCTATACAAATTGCATTAATTGAATTTATAAAAAAACTTCGTTTAAAGGAATTAAATTTATAAAAATGTAAATGTACTTCAAAAACATTTAATTAATAAAAAATTGTATTATTATATGAAAATTTAATTTATGAAAATTTAATTTATAAAAAATTTAATTTATGGAAGTAATTTTTCTAAAAATTTAATTAAAAAAAAAAAATGAATTATAAAATTTTAGTTTATAGAAATTTAATTGATTGAAACTTGATTTATATAAATTAATATATATAGAAAATTAATTTATAAAAATTTAATTTATAGAAATTTTCCTGATCAACATTTAATTTATAGAAATTTAATTTATTAAAATTTATATTATAGAAAATTTAAGTTAGAGAAATTTACTTAATCGAAATTTAATTGCTTGAAATTCACATAAATTTAATTGATTAAAATTTTATTTAGAAAAAGTTTAATTTTCCTGATCAACATTAAATTATAAATTTTATTTATAAAAGTTGAATTTATCAAAATGTATTTTATAAAAATTCATTTATAGAAATTTAAATAATAATAATTTAATTTATAAATATTTTATTCATGGAAATGTAATATGTAAATTTTGTTTATTATTTTAATTTATTTTAATTTATTCATTTATAGAAAATTTAGTTGATTGAATAATGCATGTATAGAAAAAATCATTTATAGAAAATTCCATCCATAGAAAAATTCATTTATTTAAAACATGTTAACTAAACATACAACAATAAATTACGCATAAATAATAATATCAAGTTAACAAACATAAAGGAAACAGTTCACAAAAAATCACCTCATCTATTACATTGCTCACACGCCCTGCAGATTTCTATAGCTGGCTGCTGAGAACTGATGACCTCTGGCATACATGGGAACCATGTGCTGCTTGTCCCGGCGCACCATGGACTGCACTAGGCTGGCTGAGGCGGCGCCCTGCTCGTCGGAATCGGAGAGCTCCTCGAAGTCGTCGTCTTCCGCGTGCTGCGGGAAAAGCACTGGGCCAGCGCCCTCTGGACGCGGAGCTCGATGGATGTGCGCCAAGGGCTTGCCGTGCAGCTTCTTGGGCTTGCGCTGGAAATAGCTGGAGTATTCGGGACGGGCAAAGTTTTTCGTAACGGCCTTGTACTTATAGTGCTTCAGGCCGGGCGTGGTGTGGACAACCTTCTTCTGGTGTATGTGATTGGAGATGGGCTCAGGAGTTTTGGCGGGTCGCGGCTTGGATTGTGTGTAGCTGGTGTGCAGAGGCTGCAGAGCTGATGATGGCTTGTGCAGATAGTTCTGAGGCAGCTCCTTGGGCTGATAGTGCTCATAGTAGGGATGCTGATGCGGCTGACTCGTGCTGTAGTGCGGCCGATACTCTTGAGGCTCGTTCACAATCACCGCCTTCCAGTCGCTCTCCTGCACCGCATAGTTGGGCTGCAGCTTATGCGAGAACTCCTCTAGCTTGTGGGCGGCAGCGATCTCTTTGAAGTAGTTATCCCTAGCCTGCTGCAATCGATTCCTGATATCTGGCTCCAATTCCATGGGCACCTGCTTAATGCGTGCATGCGGCTTGAACTCTATTAGGCTAGGAATCTTTGGATGCGAATGCGTCAAATCCTCAATGGGCTTCTTGAGCGGCTTTATATCAGAGCTGAGCACAATGTGTTCCTGATCCTTGCTGTAGTGATTTATCTTTGACTGTGATGTATCATCATTGGCGCTGCTTTCGCCCTCGGGCGATTCTGTAATTGGATGCGAATTGGCGCCCACAGTCTTTACGATGGCATTGAAGCCTTTTTTGGCATCTGCCGTATAGTGTACGGTGCGTATTGAGCCATCCGGCTCGAGTATGCTATAATGACCCTTGACACCATCAGCATCTCTCGACTCCCATTGCGATTTTACATCGCCTGTGTGCAGATCTTTGACTCCATAGCTAAACGCATATTCCGGATGTTCCTGCATGATTGGGTTGGTGAAATGAAATATGTATTTATCGAGGAGGGCATTATTCATAAATAATAATAAAATAATAATAAATATATTTATATGAAATATTTCAGAATTAAAGTAATTTTGACGAGGCTCTATGGAGAAGGAGAAGGCAAAGGAGAAGAAGAAGAAGATGGAGATGGAGATGGAGATGCAGTAGGCAGAGTAAGAGAAGGAGGAGGAGAAGGAGGAGGAGGAGGTGAAGGAGGTGGAGTAGGAGGAGGAGGAGAAGGAGGAGGAGGAATAGTAATTATATGTATGCTATCTCTCTCCCTATCTCTCTAATCTACTCTATTTGTTATTAATAATCAATAATAATATTTATATATTCCAACTACTAAATAAATAAGATTGTAAGCTGTTCGCCATAAGTAGTTAAACTATTTCATATATGTATTAAAAACATTTTCCAAGTATGCCTTCGAAATGCGTTGACCACACCTATTCACAAAAAAAAAAAAAAAAAAAACGTAGAAAACCGAAATCATTCCAAATAAACGCACACGCACCGCTCTAATACCCCAATGACTGCCACAAAAAATTCTATAGAATTTATATACATATATATATATATATATTCATGACAAAACATCGAAAAAACAAAAAAACTGAAATAAAGTTAGAACCGTTTTGGCTTAGACCTGGGGCTAAAAATTGTGTCAAGGCAAGAACGCGCGCTGTGCACAGTTTGAAAGCCACTGGAGTCTGGGTTGGGTTTGGTTCTTTGGGCTAGTCCATGTCTATATAATGATCTTTTGATCTGCAGCCGACACCAAGTCAAACGACATTTAATTATTAATTGAATATTTCGATAAAAATTTGCACTTTTGACATTTTAGAAAGCGAATGGGAGCACAGCCACAGTCCGTGACACTTTAGAACTTTCCATAAAAATCATTTGCTAAACATTGAAATTTACATGCGTGCATTTAATATAAATGTGGAGCATTGTCATTTGTCTTTGTCTTGGTTACATTTTGTATTTATTTTGTTGATTTTTGATTTTATTTTCGCACCTTGTTGCGAGGCGAATTGCAAAAGTATTTCACATGCTTTTGGCTCTGGCGTCAATTAAGCGCAGACGTCCATAAATGGCTGCAGTCGTGTCCAGAGACCCGTCGAGTCTCTCAGCAGTGTCTCGGGTCGAGTTGTTATTTTTTTGTTTTATGGTTGTAGTTGTTGTCTGCCTATCAATTTGCTTTAGCTGGCTGTCGCTGTCCGACGAAAACAAATGATTACATTGCGAGTGCGTAACCTGAGCAGCCAAGGCGTGCAGCAAAATCAAATCAATTTTAGAGAAATATTGTTTTTAATCAAAGCTACTTTTTTGTAGCTCAACCAGTTGCATAAGTCTCATGCGGTAGGCGGAGCCGCTGACCACTGTTGGCCCACCCAGGAGTCGGCCACAGTTGGTGGTCGACAGAATGCCTTAATGATGCTGCTGCTGCTGCTGCTGCTGCTGCTGTGGTGGGTGCGTGTGAACTTTGTTTCATAAATTTTGCGCGTGCGCTCTGAATTTATGATGGCCGAAGCGACTAATCGAGTGGCCAACTGTTCGACTGCTGGACTGCTCGACTGGGCGTATGCGCAATGTGCCACAATTATATGTAAATTGCGTATACGCTGCGTTGGCCGCGTGCATCATAGTGACAATTGTGGCAGCGGGCAGATCGTGGGAGACTGCACACAGCATTTAGATAACCAACAGGCAAACAGACAGATAGACAGACAGACAGACAATCCAAGGCGTCGCACCAGGCGGACACTTGAGACAGACAGACAGACAGACGAACGGTTCGACAACTTGTTGCTGCAGCACATGAAAAACATTTTAAAATGTTAAATGCGCCTTGTCATAGCTTTACAGTTACAATGAAAACAATTGTCTCCTTTCGCGGCCTTCCCCTGTGCAAGCAAGCAGCGAGTAGGTGCAGCAAGCTGCGTGAGTTTGCCTTTTATGGCGCCAGCACTCGATCAGATCGTGTGCGCTGCACGCAAAACGCATTTTCGGCTACCAGCACAAAAGAAAGAAATCAACAATGGCTGAGAGATATCGGGAGGCAGCCAACCAACCAGCCAGCCAGCCAGTCAGCCAGGTCGGGCTGGGCCACTAGCCCCACTTGATTTATGTGGGCGACGATCTGTTGCACACGCAGAAAAATGTCTTGTGGGTGGGGACGATCATAAAACGCATGAACAACATTCACTTCGAATAGCTGGCAATGGCGAAAAATGCGTTTGCCGCACTTAAATATATATACATACGTATATATGTGTGTATATAGTGTCGGTAGTTGAAAGAATAGCGAATGGGCAAAAATGCGAAGGCTATAAAACATTTGAAAAGTTATCAAATGAAGCTAAACTGCAACGATTTGCACGGCTAAAGCTGTGGCATTCTGTGTAAAGGCAGAGCGAAGTAAATTGAAATGTTACTATATATACATATATCTAGCAAATGTGTAAATGATTTTTATATATTTTTAATGTGAGCTAAAATATTGCTTGCCATCTTGACTTTCTGTTACTCTTCAACTCTGTTTTCTTTTTTTTTGTAGAAATCAGCATATCAGATTGAGAGCTATAAGTAATAAAAGCTGAATAATACTTTATATATCCAAATAATTTTAGGTATTAATCTTAGGTTAGTCTTCGTATTAGTATGCTCTGATCAAGTATTATTAAATACTTTTTTAATTTGTGGAAATATAATTTATAAAAATTTAAATGAAGGAATATGAGAATATTGATAAATATTCATAATATTAATAAATAGGGTTCAATTTTTTTTTAAATATTTAAAATAACAGTAAAATATTAAAATTTATATAAATATATAGAAAAATTAGTATAAATATTTATTATTAATAGTGTGAACCCTTTTTAATTATTTATTTATATTTATATTCTATTTAGTAAACAAAAATATAGAAAATAACAAAAAATAATTTATAAAAAAAAAAAAATATTTCTCATCTATCAAAAACCGTTGCAATTCAATTTATATAATCTCTCTGCAATATGAACTCGTTGTCTGTTTAAATATATACTAAAAACCTTTAATTTGATATAGCGCAAGCATCGTATAATTTTGTTATCTACCAAAGTAACGCAATTTCCGTCCCATTGTGCGTGACTTGGCAATTTTTTTTTTCAATACGATTTCGAGAAGCTCAACAGACATATTTAGTTACCATTAGCTGCGGGCTATATATGTACATAGTATATTTGGATACTTACAAATTGTGGAGCATATTCGATCATTTCGTCATCATCCGAAACGACGACAGGTGCGGCTGTGATACGTTTGCATTCCACGGGGCGTGTCCAGAGGCTGATCGCAAGCAGAGCCGTTGTGAGCAGCAGCAGGAGGCAGGAGGAGCCGGCACTGGAGTATGGAGACGGCTGTCGCGTTATCTAAGGCATTTAACAGAAATATGAATGTGCGGTTTTGGTTTTTATCAGTGGAGCGCTTAATAAATGCAACGATAAAACAAGTTGACCAACAGCCAACAGTTAATAAATTGGCTACAAAATTATTACGCGAGCATGGGCCAATTAATTGGCCAAACGGGCAAACAGCCAAACGACGCGTGTTCAGATGCATTGGGACATTTCTCAAGCCCCCAATCCGATTCGGCATGTCATACAGCGTTGTGACAGTTGTCAAATGGTAATGGTAATACGCATACGCCTCGCTCTACCCAAAATTAGGCTCCGCCAGACGCACATTTGTATGTACGATGTGACAGCAATGGCCACGGTGCAGAGATTGATGGCTTTGCTTAAGACCAGTAGCTTGGATATGGAAACAGGTCTGGCAGGATGGCAGTTGACGCCACATACAATTCAATTTCAATTTCAATTGCCAATTGCCAATTGCCTGTTGCCTGTTGCCAATTGCCATTTACAAGTTGTAACTGATTTTTGAAGTTTTGGGTCTGCCACAATTGCAACACATTTTTGGGCAATTTCTTTCGCTGCCACGATGAAATCTGTCTAATTAGCAGAGTTTTGACTGCACCAAAGGCAGACAGCAGCAGCAGCATAGAGTTGTATGTGTATAATAATGCAAGTTAATCGACCACATTAAGATAAATTTGTTGAGACATGTCTGGCATTCGATCAGAATGTGTATACATGTTTGTGCACAAATTGCATTTGGAATTTTTGACATTCCAACCAGCCAAGACGCATTTAAATTTCAACAACTACCAGTTTTTGAGTTACACATATAAATATAAATATATATTTTGATTTTCATATCTGATTAACTTTGCCATTAGTTGATTAGCTGTATCTGCTATATAATAGCGAATAAGCTATTACTCTTATTTGGTTCTCTATATCTCCAATGATATTGAGCTATGAGTGAGCATTGACTAATTTAATATAAAAAAAATCAGTGTTTAATACTAAAATTCGTTTATACATCGTACAATAAAGAGAATATATTTTTTGGGCAAAAGAAATTATTATTTGTGAGCAGGACATTCCAAGCTGATGTGAAATTTAAATAATATTCAAGCAAAAATAAAATTTTAATTTAATTGGATATATAAGATATAGATGAAATTTTTTTTAAAAATATTTTTTTCTTATTGCACTGCAAAAATGCAGTTGCCTTCAAATGAATTTCGATGAGTGTATATATTAAAAATTATTTATTTTCATTTATTATGAATGCTACTTGAATACAATTTTAGCAAAAATATAATTTAAATTTAATATTGTATATAATTTAAATATATATATATATATATATATATATATATATATGTTTTTTTTTTTTTTTTTTTTTTTTTTTTTTGATTTATTTTGCTTGCAACTTGAATAAAATTTCAGCAAACATATAAATTAAATTTAAGTTTATAATATAAAATCAATGTATATATTTAAATATATTATATATTATTTATAATTTATAAAAAATTGATTTTCATTTAATCTAATTAATGATGTTGCAAATATATTTAAAATCAAATTCAAATTTTATTTTACAAATATCATTTATATCATTTATACAAAATATCATTTATTTATAATATAAAATAAAATTAAATTTTATTCTCTTCACTTTAAATTTGATTTAAATAATTTTAATCATAAATTAAATTTGTTAAATTTGTATTCAATAACTTTTTTCAATAATTTAAATCATATTTATAATTTCATTTGAATTATCTTACAATGATTTAAATTTAAATTATATTTTAGCTAAAATATAAATTCGGTTTCAATAATTTCATGATTATTTATAATATAATTTGAAATATTTAAACAAGTTTTTTTGTTGTGATATTTTCTTAAGCCTTTTAACGATCCAATATTTTTTTCCGATAAATAATAATTGTATTTTCATCTTTGATATCTTCTTTCTAGCTCTAGTGAAGTCTATTTTATTTTCTTAGATTTTAATTTTTGAATTGCTCCTTTGCTCTCAAGTTTGCTTTTGTTTAAAGGCAAAAGAAACATTTAAAAAAAATCATATATGTTTTGCAACTTTCCCTTTCACTATAAATTCGAATAAGGAAACAACAAATACGTTATTTATCTCAAAATATGACACATTTGCATTAAATTTGTGATTTACTTAAACATTTGTGAGGAAACTTGAATATTAACGCATTCAACTGTAAAATATCAGCTTCCATTTGCATTGCTTTGGATATCTGCACTACTTTCACTTTTTGGGGGTGAAAGTTTTCGCACAGCACTTTCGCTCTTATTGCAGTCAAAAAGTTTGTTTGCCAAAACATTTGACAATTGTCAAATGTTGAACACTTACATAGAAACGCATGGCGAAACACGTATTTTATATAGATATTGCTATATATATTTTATGAATATTTTATTTGAAAAATATTACACACAAAATATTGTTTGCGTCACTTTAGCGATTAAAATCGCACAAAAAACGCGTGAAAATCGCTTGCTCACTGCTTGCTGCTCGTCACACACTGGTTCAATGTCAAGGACAAAAACGTAATTAAAGCGTTAGCGCGACATTGCCAAAGTATTTATAGGCAGTCTGAAACGAAGACGACCGGCACAACAGCAGGCAGTGCGCCACAGCGTTTTCCCGGCGACAAGATTTTCCGGCCCAACTGGTTCCACAATTGTTGTCGAAGCAATCTGACGAGGCGGCAGCGATGCGCCAAGACAAGCCGAATCGAGCCGAGCTGAGCTGAGCAGAGCAGAGCAGAGCAGTGTATGCTTCCTAAGCTACGTCTAATTGACAATTATATGAAACTTCAGCTGCCATCTGCAACTGTGGAAACGAGTTTTCGTTTCGCTATCACCAGGCAACAGCAACAGCAGCATCCAAACACCAATTTGGCTGTCTCCACTTTTGGTTTCAACTGCAAACGAGTAAAAGTCGTCGGTGTCGGGCTCACAGCGCAGCTGTTGACTGGCGTTATAAAATTTATATCAGGCAGGATTACGTTTTGGATTTAACATAAATTAATAGCGATTGGCTTGGGAATTTGCCAGCGCAGCGTTAATTTAAACCCAGCCACGCTTGCCACGTATATTACCAATAGAAGCTGGCATTCGGCTAAGATGAATGGCATGCAACATGTTAATCACTGAAATCCACTTAAAGTGCAACTAAAGATCTTTACGATAGGCTTATCTGATTACATCAATTTTATAGGACAACTAGATGAGGTAATCTGATTTGAATTATGCTCTTCAGAAATGCATTTTTTGTTGACAGAATGGGAGTGTGAGAAATAGAATATATTAATATATATAAATTAGAAAAGGCTTGCCATTTATATACTTTAGATATCATATGAATGCCAGAGCTTTCAAATTTCATTTTCTTTCATATACTTTATTATTATTTCAATAAAAATTACTCTTAAGTTTACTGTATAAAGCTCATTTGGTTGGTTTGTTATGTCTGCTTGTCGATTATAATATAAGTTTGTTCAGATCGGTAAGGATTATTTCACATTTGTCTCCAGTCCGTGCTCCAAGTCGTCATCAGATCTCTAATGCAGCTGCTTTACGCTCACATAGCTGCTGGCATGTCCATGATCGTAGCCACCATAGTGGGTCAGATCGTTGGCATAGCCATAGCCGGCACCATAAATATCGCCATAGTTCTTGTAGCTCTTGTAGATCTGTGGATGTTGGGCATGGCCCAGTTTCTTGACCACCGCATTGAAGCCATTGTGATCGTCGGCCGTATATTCCACAATGCGAGTGGTGCCATCGGCCTCTTTGAGGGAATAGCTGCCGTGCACCTTGTCGCCGTCTCTCGCCTCCCACTGGCTCTTGTGATCGCCTGTGTGCGCATCCTTGACTCCATAGTCAAACTGATATTTGGGATAATGAACTGGCTCATGCTTGTCATAGCCATGGCCATAGCCAACGTAGCCCAGGCCCAAGGCGTCGTATCCATAGCCATGATCAACGACTCCATGTCCGTAGCTCTTGTGCACCACCGGTGCCTCGTGCTTGGTCAATACGCTGTAGCTGGTCGCCTGCCCATGCGGCGCTGCCAGCGTCAGACCCAACAGGCCAAATACCAAGACTCCACTGAATGGCTGCATTTCCGTTAAGCTTTGAGTTGAGAACGGATCGACAATGTGCTGATGTCTGTTGGTTCTTGCCACTGCCTCAACTCGCTTTTATAGCGCTGCCCACGGCCCATCGGGTGGTCCCCAACGCCTCTCTCTCTGCCTCGCACTGGGCACGCAGCCATTCACCTGCCTTCGATTGGCTAATTAGTTGCTTATAATTACAGTTTACTTTAAAGTGTTGAGCTGCCTAGAAATATTATATAATAAATCATATTTTGGCCCATTGTTGGTCAAGAATTGAACAAATTGGAGGGCATTTGCGATTGAAAACGAAAAGCATTTGTATTTGTAAAAAATAAAGAGATCTTAAATGGAATTTATACAAAGTTTTGATTTGAGTTTATTAAGAATTAATATATGGCTGGAGGCACAAAATTCTTATGTTTGGTATTTATTAATTAACAAAAATGTTTTACATGATTTTAATTTGATTTTTTATGCAGACGCAAAAACAAATTAATTGCAAAGTTTGACAGACAAAAGAAAACAATTACACGGAATCTTTGTACCTGATAATTCTTTTATTCTTATGAGAATTATTAAAACCTTTTTTATTTTAATTTAATTTTTACATTTTAATGAATTTTATATTTTAATAAAATATATTTTATTTATTTTTAACGATATCTATCTATTTTTATTAATATTATTTTTTCTACTTTATAAGTTTTCTGAAAATACATAATGAAAATAAAACAATGAAAATACGATTAGCTTAAATTAATTTTTCTCACCTTTTTTCATCAATTCACAGTTTAAGGAATGTACAAAATTTGTTGGTAAAAAATAATTGTATTATCTTTTTTGTTTTGATATTTAAAATGAAATTATATTCGAATATTTTTATTTATTTTTATTTAATTTATTATAATTTATTTTTTTTTTTAGTTCTAATTATTTTTTATATTACGAGCAGATCTTTTTCATAAATAAACTGCATGACAAAACCATTTGTTTGGTTATGAAAAAAAAAAAAATATATATATATAAATAATAATAATAAATAAATAATAATAATTTTCAAGTATTTAAAGTTGTCAAAAATATTTTGCAGGCAATAATTATTTCTTTTTATTATTATCATAATTTAAAAAAATAATAAAAAAAAATAAGAAGTAAGAAATAAATTTACATTTTTATGTACAGGCTATTATAAATAATTTAAATATTAATTTTTTAATTTAAAATATATAAAAATATAAAATACAAAATTATATATAAATTTAATTTAATACAATTTTTAAAAATTACATTTACTAAGCGAGTTTGGTTTTATATATTACTAATTTTTTAATAATATACAAATATATTATTATTCAATATTTATTATTTTTTGTTTGCAATCAAATATGTTATTATTATTTGAAATCTTTGCTCTTAATATTATACATTTTTTATTTTACATTAATTGTAAAAATCATATTTACGTTTTATCTTTTTATGCTAAAATTGTTACTCAGCTTGAGATTTGTGATTGTCTATTGTTTAATTAGAATTCGTTTTATTTTTATTTAATTTTTTCTTAGTTTTTACACATTCCAACCTTCCTTCCTGCTAACGAGCCTATTCTACGTACGTGCCCAGCACACCTCAATCCAATTGGCATTTCACAACGTGCTAAATCAGCCAATAATAATTAATCATATTTTATGCTCGAAAACAAATCAGTTTCATTAGCCGGTCTTTAGTTTAGCACTAATTCGGAAGCGGTATGCGGCCCCCTATGGACATTACTGGCCAAGTCCCCTGCTGCAATGCGTCTCAAGGTCATTTGCAGAGTTTTGGCTTGGGCAAAACAAGAAGAAAAAAAAAAAAATAATAATAAATAAATAACAAACCACTTGAAGCTTGGCTTGCAAATGCAGCCAGCCGAGGCATTTGTTGTTTTTGGTTAAAAACTGAAAGCGGGCCACACTTGTTGATTGATTTCTAACAGCCAAAGCAATAACAACAACAACAACAACAACAACAACAACGACAACGAGAGCAACAACAACAATAGTTGTTCAAGCGTTGCGGTGCTTTTTGGTCTGTTAACGCCCCATTTATTAATTGTTGTTGGCCGACGTTGAAGTGGCTTCTGGGCCGCTTTTAATTGGGCAATGAGCAATCGGGCTAACACAAAAATTTTGAATACGTTATTTGGAAATGGAAAATTTGCACAAATATTTCAAGCATTTTTTCTGTATTTGATTTTTGTTTGTACTTTTTACGCTTTATATTTCACTTATGCTAGCCTATTTAACCTCCAGAAAACTAATTAATTCACATTTCCTTTCAGCTCGAGAATGTTTTTAGTTGTGCGGCTATAAAAAGGTTTGAAGCCATTCGTTTGGCATCACAGTTCCAATCGCGCCTCACATCAGGTCAGCTCAGTTCCTTCGCAGCTCTACACATTCCGCTCAAACATCTTAGAAATGGCTCAGAAATTGACTTTGGTTTGCTGCGCTCTGCTGAGCGTTGCGGCTGCCAGCTATCTGCCACATGGTGGTGGCTACGAGCATGGACATGGCGTGGGCTACAGCATCAAGACGCATCATGAGGTGCCCAAGAAGTGGCACAGTCACGAGCAGCTGCAGAACTGGGCACCACAGCAGGAGCAGCATCAGCAGCATTATTATGTGGCACCACAGCAGCTGCACTGGGCACCGGCACATGTGGCCGAGGAGGCACATCATCATCCCAAGTATCAGTTCGACTATGGCGTCAAGGATACCAAGACGGGCGACATTAAGCAGCAGTGGGAGACGCGCGATGGCGATAAGGTGAAGGGCGGCTACACCATGAAGGAGGCTGATGGACGCACTCGCATCGTAGAGTACACGGCCGATGATCATAATGGCTTCCAGGCTGTGGTCAAGCACGTTGGACACGCTCACCATCAGGCGGAGCATAAGTCATACGATCATGGCTACTATGGTCATGGGCATGGACATGCCAGCAGCTATGTGGATGTGAAACAGGATACGGGCAGCAAATGGTGGTAAATTGAACTGGATGCTAACTTTTGATAAATTAAAAAACGCTAAAAACTCCTCAAATAATGAATGAACACATAATTCAAATATAATAAACATTATGCATAGGCATACATATTTCTAATTTTGAGAAAATTATAGAACTTGAAATTGCCATTTTAATATTTTTAAAGCATACTCTTAGGCATATATTAAAAGTTTGAAAGCCACAGGGCTTGTGCTGTGCCAGGCAGTGCACTGCTTTGCAGCGCCTCTAGAGTACCGAATGAACTGCTTGGCAACTTGACAGCACTCATTCAATTGTGCACTGCTTGCAAATGGAATTTAAAGCTGTTAAACTTAATTAAAGTTTATTTTGAAATGGCGTGAAAAATTGCAGTTTCTAAATAATTGCTTATGTTAAAAAATTGCAAAAAATTTATAAATTTTATTTTCAATATAGGCTAATAAAATAACTATCAATTTCATTAGTAAATTAATCAAAAGCAGCATTTTCTACATAAATTCTCAACTTCTAGGCTGTTCATTAAATTAAAAATCAAATTCATGAACTTCTGGCGCAAAATCAACCAAAATATCCATTTAGTTCAGCAATCTCATTCAAATTCATCAATTCCACATTAATTTATGCTGCGCAGCAAAGTTTTGCGGTCACATAAATCTGCAAGTGTTGCGAGACCGCATGGCAAAGATTTTCGAGAATCTGGCATCTGGTCAAACTGATTGAAGCGCTGGCACGGAATAAGCTCTTAAGTCTGCAGCAAAGCTGCCTATGTAAATGATGGGATGCATTTATTGTCTACAGAAGAATTTCGCTCCGCCGACACAATTGTTGTTGACAATTGCTGTGGTGCAGCGGCTCTCAGCGTACCGATAAGGAGAACTCGCATGTGTGTACTTATACATGTTTATATATATATGTATATATATGTATATGTATATTTATTCGTGCTGAAAACGAAAATAAAAACCTGTGCATTTTCGGCTCATAATTTGCCTACGTACTTACGCTTGACCTAGCCCGACCCTTTGCCGCTTTATACGGTTTCATTAAATATGCAAATGAGCAGTGGAAATTGCGGCTGCCTTAACGAAAAAAAATAAAAAATAAATAAAAATAAAAGAATGCAGGAAAAAAAGTTAAATTGGGTAGGTGAAAACGGCCAGGTGAGCTCGCAAGACAAACGCATGCCAGAGCCGGTCTGAGTTCGCGCTGGAGATGCGATGGAGACCCATCAGACCAGCCGTGAAATTTATACAAAGAGTTCACATTGCACTTTGTTAGTTTACCGAAATACACTAACTAGGCGAAGAGACTTTGAAGAGCTTATGCTGAAAGAGTGAGCTTTCAAGTAGCTGAAGATAATTATATATATTCACTGATGTAAAATATATTTAAACAATAAATTCATTAATATTATATTATATAAAAAATGGGCATGGATTAACTTAAATATATACTTAAAAATTTAAAAAAAATAAATGTTTTTATATTATATATTTAATATATAGTTAAACATTAGCAATATATCATTTTCATAGAGTTTAAATCATGATTAACGATTAACGAGATATGAAATAAAAATTACTGCTCTCTGCTATAAAATTCTTCTCAGTAAAGTAGGTTGCAAGGACTGGATGTAAAGTATGAAAATAAAAAAAAAATATATAAATAAAAAATATAATATATTATAATAAAAATTATAATAAAATACACTACTCCAGCATATAGACTCACCATACTTAAAAATTCTCATATCTTTGCCGGAATTAATCAATTTTCGTCTGCTTCACCAATTGGCAGGGTATTGAACATTCGTTAGCTTTCATAATCCGCAACATAAGTCCAATGTTTTGCTGGCTGGCGGGCGGTCGGCGGCTGTAGGAAATTGGGACCTGGAGTTACAGAGCGAACGAGTCGAAAGTCGAATTAAATCGCCAAGTCCGAAATGAATGAAAGCAGCGAGAGTGAGAGCAACAGAGAGTGAGGGAGAGAGCGAGCATGGAATAAATGAATGAAACGAAATGTAATGAAAACGAAGGCGACGCTCCTCACAACGAAAAGTGCAACGCGTGGAAAAACTGTTGCCCTCTTTTGGGCGTCTTTACTTTCTTCTTCATCTCCTTCTTCTTCATCTTCATCTTTAGCTGCTGCTGCAACTTCAACTGTTATGACAAAAATAAAAGAAAATAAAAATAAAAATAAAGAAAAACAGCAGCAGCAGCAGCAGCAGCAGTAGCGGCCAAACAGAAAGTTTTGCCTGATTTCGGCGCCGCTCAAAGTATAATAATGTGCTGCTACTCCTGCTACTCCTGCTGCTACTCCTGCTGCTGCTGCTGCTGCCGCCTACAACGACAACGCCAACGATGCAAGGCAGGGGGCGTGGCCATGGGCTATGTAGCATGCGGCTTGTGCCGCTTCAAGTGCACACTTTCTCATGGCTTAGCACTTTGGTGCATAGTTCGTTGGTTTTTGTAGTGGGCCGAGGCGGGCTCTGAGTCGTTTGGCCAGCTTATGCAACAAATAATTTAATTTTATGCTGCATACAAAAAGGGAGCACGATGCGAACCAAACGAACCAGCGCACGGAGCCAAACGAACCAGCGAAGGAGGACGACAACGGAAATGCCACTTTACGGCCTGTTTGACGGCGAAGTGGACGTTAAGTTGTGAATATGATGACGGAGATGAAGAGATGCAGCAACGATTATGATGATGATGATGATGATGATGATGGCAACATGAGCAACAAGCGGCAAGCGCCAAACTGAAATATTGCGCATACGCCGCCTGGGACAGCGGAAAATTGTTGGCAATGAGGTCGAGCCGTAAAACTGGGCTAAATGTCACATCAGGCACTGACAGAGAGACAGACAGACGAGCAAAGTAGTCAACCGGGATGGATGCCATAAAAAATGAAACGAAGGCTTAGGCATAAAACTGAATTGCAGCAATCGAGCCTAAGCAAATTATGCAATCATAAATTTATACATAGAATATTCATATGTGAAAAGTGTTGTATCGTAAAGCATGCGACTGTTAAATATATATTTTAAATAGACTTGGATGGTGTGTGAGGGAGAAGAGAGAGAAAGAGAGAGAGAGAGAGAGGGTGAGGTTAAGTTTCTGTAATAGCCAAACGACTAGCTCCAATTAAGAGCAGAATCTGTTCTGTTTCATTATCTGTTTACTATTATATTTAAGTAAAATCGATTGAGACATAGATTGGCTAAGTTAAAGAGCATTTGCAAAGTAAAAGAGAGCGCTGAAAGAGACTTTGAAGTTTTGCACTACTTGAATGCGAGCTGAATAGCGCTCACTCTGTCGCTCTCTCTCTCTCCGTCGATATTTCTCTCTCACACACAGCAGCCACAGTTGATCGTTAGAAAAACCCAAAATAGCAACAAAATTTCATTTGCAAAATACAAAATTATTGTGACGTATTAAAGTATTAATAATAGGTTAAAATTCAGCATATGATGCTTTACGTCTTCTTACTTAATTTTTATAAATATTATAAATAATATATTTTATCCATATATATATAACTTTAATTATATGTATGTAACAAATTATCATTTGCTTCTTTTTCTTTACAGTGAATTAATGCGAAGAAAAATCTTGTTTGTTTAAATATACAAATTATAAACAATTTTAAAATAAATAGCTGTTGCTTACTTGTCTAATTATATATATAAAGCACGCTGTCAAGCTGATAAATTAGGCATAAATAAGCTGCAATTAAATTTCAATACTAGGAATTCCATTGCTTCGAGCTATCTTCTATGAGCTCTAAGGCATTTGTTTGTTTACAAGCTGTTGAACAGACGCCCGCGCATTCTACATAAGCAGTTTTAGATCCGCCCAAAATAAAATTTTGTAATAATTTCAATTTCCAAGAACTATGCTCTAAGCTAAGCTTCATACTTCCTTTCTCTCTCTCTGCCTTAGTCATATTTTGTCTGGTCCATTAGAAATGTTGATGTCGGCGCTAAAAGCAGATGTTTTGGCCGCAATTAAAGCACACAAATGGCCGCAAATATTGTAGGCATTGACGACGTCGGCGACCTTCGAGCGAATCTCAGACTACACTACATAAATACATATAATTTGGCTTAATTGCGTAAAATAATCATAATTTTTGTTGTTGTTTCGTTTCGGCCACAGGCAACAGCAACAGCAACAGCAACAACAACAAACTAATATCCTGCTTGTTGTCGAGTGGGCGGTCTGAGCTGGGCTGGGCTGGTGTTGACCTGCTTTTGTTATCATCAAATGTTTGGCCAGCACATGTGTGCGCAAAAGTTTTCGCCGCCGTCGACACATTAAATGAAATTTAATTCCTGCTGCCGTCATAAGCAGGCGGCCAGGCCAACAGCTTCCGGACAGGCTTAGAGCCAAGGCAAACCGCCAAAAACTGTAGCCGTTGTGGCTGTCTTGCCACGCCCACTTTTCATATATTCCTTTTTTTTTTTTACCCCCTTGGCCTGTATACGTGTGATGCCGCCATTTAAATGTTATTTAACGCTGCCACCCAGAAAGTGGCCTGGCCACTGCTGCTGCTGATGTGCTCTGGCCTGGCCTGGGCTTGGCTTGGCTCGGCCTGGCCTCGTCTGCTGTTTGTGTTATATTCTGTGGGCGTGGCATACTCATAAAACGTCGCACAGTTGTTGCAAAATTTGTGGCCTCAACGCTTGTCGTTTGTTTAAAAGCCGCACAAGATCCGAGCCAAAATTACCACAGAGAAAAAAGAAGAAAAAAATAAAATAAAAATGGTAAAAAAGAACTGGGAAAAAATTTCACGCTCATCTGACTAAATGGTTTTATAGCTTTTGATATTTGCTCATTTGTGTGTTTGGGCCAAAAATACGTAGATATTATTTGCTTGCTGTTGTTGTTGTTGTTGTTGTGGTTGTTGCTGTTGTAATTTATGAGCGGTCAGTTTTGGGGCCAACACGTACACCCTTCGCACCCTTCGTTTGCTTCGTTAGCCCTTTCCTCTTGCCCAGCCTTTGGGCCAACCAAATTCATAAGCCAAGCCAAAAACCAATCATATCAAATTTGTGTTGCCTACTTTGGATCGTTTCGGCTGTCCGAAATGCTTGCGTTGGCTATATTTCTCTGATTTTTCATTGCTTCGCATGCCATTTGCCTTTTACTTTCACTCCCCTTTCTCTTTCTCTATTCGACTTCTGCTTTGTTCCCTCTTTTGAGGGGCTTTTCAGGATTTGTATGTCTTAATCATATTTTATGTTTCATATTTCGCGCTTCAAGTATTTGATGGCTGACTAGCCCAATAGAGCTCTGCGCTGAGGCGCATAATTTGCGACTCGGCCGCATGACAGACGGCGCGCTGCTGGTGTTGCCGTGCTGCAGGTCAGGAGACAAGAGTCATGTGCGGTCACCAATTAGTGTTTATGTGTGCATTAATCTTCATTTTGCATAAGCAGCGAGCGCTGCTCATAGATAAAGGGCGACGGAGAGAGAGAGAGAGAGGGAGAGCGGGAGAATAATTTAGAAAGTGTGTGACGTAACCCAGATTTGCGTAAATGTCAAATGGGTAGAGCGGGATTAGAGCTGTCCGAAATAAGAAAAAGCAAGAGAGTTTGGGTTCATAACATTTGATGTATACAAATTTGTCATAATAAATATAAGCTCAAATTATGAAATGAGGACTTTCTTAGAAGCTGGGAATATTTATAAAAATATGTAAATGAAAATATAAATAAATGAATAAAAAAAAAAAAAAAACAAATAAATGAATATATAATAAAACAAATAAATAAAAAAATATATAAACAAAATTTAAAAACATAATAGTAATGTAAATAACCAAGAAATAAATAATGATAAAATAAGAATAATAAATAAATACATAAATTATTAATATATACATTTAAAATAAAATTATGTGTCAAGAAAATTGATTAATAATTAATGTTAATAGAAATGGGTAAAAAATAAATAATTAAGAAAGTAAAAAATAAATGTCAAATATAATCTTCATACAGTATAAATAAATAAATGAATAAAAATTATATAAATTAATTTTTAAAAAATTATAAATAATAATAATGAAAAAATAAATAAATAAAAAATAATGAAGCAAAAAAATATGTACCAATTAATAAAATCAACAGAAAACAAATAATTAAATGTTAATAATATCAGTATTAAGAGAAATGGAAATAAAAATAATAAAAAGAAGCAACAAAAATAAAATAAATAAATGAATAATAAAATAAAATAAAATAAATGAATAATAAAAAGTATATGTTAAGAATATATACAAGTTTATATAAAATATATTATTAAAATAATTGGATAAATAAATAAACAAATAAAAAATATGGAAGTATACATTATGATTTTATTTAATTTGTTTATTCATTTATATAAAAAATATGGAAATATATATTATTATTTTTTTATTTGCTTATTCATTCATATAAAAAAATATATTTTTATTTTCTATTTATTCATTTATATGGAAATATATATATTATAATTTTTTTAGTTGTATATTCATTTTTTTATTTATCTATTTCTTTTAATACTACAATTTATATTCAAAAGATATATTTCCAATTCTATATACTTATTTTATTTGTTTATTTTTTTATTTATTAAATTTCTTATAATTAATTATTTAAGCGCATTTAACACATAATTCGCTTACATTAAAGTATATATTTATAGCCATATTGAGGCATTTCGAATGTTTAGTTCAGCTGAGTGCGCTTCCCTCTCTCTCTCTCTATCGCTCTCTCAGTCTGTTAGCTCAAGTGGCCGAGAAGGATTTGACTCGATTTTACATAAATGCCAAATAAAAATCTTGGCCAAAATGCAACAGAGGGCACGGCGAGGCTGTGGCCGTATCCGTCGTTAGGCTGCCCACAAATGCTCCACTTAACGGTCGACTAGGCACAAGGTCGGTAAAATCAACAAAAGCTGCGCTGCGGACTTTCAATAATTGGGGCCGGCATGAGCCCTAGGGATAGGGCCAAGACGACGGGGTTTTGGCGAGAGGCGAGCGGGCGGCGTGCGGGTGGTGTGCGCCACAATGGAGGCCTGGCTCGGCCGGCACTTCATCAGCGGGGCAATTGAAGAGTGTGGCCTGGGCCGGACTCAGGTTTCTGGCCGGGCACTAAATTACGTTTAGTGGGTTAATAAAATGCCAAGCACTTTATGCAAATTGGATTAAATGGAGCTTAGCTCAGGATCTGGCTTGTTGGTCTGACTTCCGGCAGGATAAGCGAAAGCGCTTGTAAAATGCGCTCACAGCTGCTTTCTCAGAGACTCTCACTGACTCCACACTCCATCTCGCTCTCACTCCCTCTCTCCCTCTCTGTCTGTCTCTCCATCTGCTGCAGCGTACGTAAGCAACATTTCAATGCATTATTTATAAAGGATTAGCACCGAGAGCAACTGTCATGCATGCCAAACGGAAGATGGCACAAACAGAAACAGGAAGGAAAAACCTTTGCCTAACGAGAATTACTAATTGCCCACGTTCATGCCTGTGTGTGTGTGCACTCTATTGTTGTTGCTTTTAATTATATGCATTATGAGACGCTCATTAACAAAGCAAATGAAGAAAGTCAAAAGTGTGTAAGTCGAAATGACTGACGAAACCCATCCACGCGGCCAGCGACCCACCAAAACCACCAAACCATAAGCCACTCAACACCCAACACCCACCAAATGCGACAGACACCTGCACAGCTGCTCTGAGTAAACATCATTTAAATTTATAAAGCCACAACAACAGCAGCAACATCACTGAGGCAAATGTGACTAGCATATTTTTGAGATGCGCTCATGATATCAAGAAACAAACATTTGCTAAGGATTATCTTCAAGGAATAGCTTTATGCTTGGTATGCAAAAAATACTGAAGAAATGTTAATGAATATACTTGGAAATTGTTTATGAAAAAATTGTATTTATAGTTATTTATTTATGTTAAAACTATGGAAATTAAAGACAAGTTTTCGTAAACAAATTTTAAATATTTTTTATAACAAAAATAAATTCTTAGAGACAATTTTAAAGTAATTTTATTAGTTTAAAGTTAATAATGCATTAGAGCTCTTTTGCGTTTCATTATGTTACCTAGCCATACAGAAGATATTAAAAATTGTTAAATATTTTTATTTGTTTATATTATTTTTGATTTATAATTAAACAAATTTACTTATGCATTATTGTTCTTTTTCTATCATTATATTTTTATTTATGGATCAAATAGAATAGAATTAGAATTCATTTCATGATAATCAAATATTTGATCATGATGTAATCACAGAATTATTAAAATGAAACTGATGTAACAATTAATAAATAAATTCCTTCAATAACTAAAATTTCCCTTAATGCATAACTTTACCATCTAATAAATCTCTTAACTTTTCATTCACCTCAATGATTTACACTTTCTTATTCAAATATGCGCACATGAAACCCATTAATTAGCTATATTAAATTACGCTCATCTCTAATTCACATTCATGTATGTCTGGCATATCTTTCTATATTTGTTGTAGGTCTGTTGCAAACCTGTGCACGTGTCTGCGTGGTAAATGGAATGAATGGAAAATCCTTTTGTGCGAGAAAAGAAAAAACAATTTTTATGTTTTTAAATGAAAATATACGCCTCGGAATTTTACATAATTAACTGACAATGTGTGTGTGTGTGTGTGTGTGTGTGGCTGTGCTCGTATTTATGCAAGAACATAAAAGGACAGCCCCGCCACACACGAGAGTGTATGTCCGTGTGTGTGTGTGAGGCATTTAAGCAGAAAGGAGCTACTGACAGCAACAACAACAACAGTACGAGCAACAACAACCCGTTCGCCAATTCCCAGGGGACTTAAGTTAATTATCACATTTTTTACACACAATTTTACTTTGCATTGATGTGTTACTGTGGGCGTTAACGCTGGGGGCATGGCATGGTTAGGTCGCACATTAAAGCGTAATTATGTATATAATTTGCTTGTAATTTGCTGTAAAGCACATGATACGAGCCCGATTAAACAGCTCCAAAAAGTTAAAACAGCTAATTAATATGTAATTAAAAGTCATTCGAAAATTCGATTTTTCTTTTTGCAAAAAAGAAGAAGAAGAGATTTAATTTGAGAAAATTCCATTAAATTATATATAAATTTGTATATTTATAATTTATTTAAAATATATTTTTAACTATTAGGCAAAAGCACCTCTTTTTTTCTGTCTCTCACTACATCTCACTCTCTCTTTCGCTCTCTCCCTTCTCTCTCATGCAAAGCGCGTGTTTGACTCTTTCGCCTTCTTATCAATGTTAGCAATTTGCAAATGACTTTCACTTGAAACACGAGGACTGCGCAATTTGTAGCCCTTGCGAATAACAAAAATAACATATAAATGGAATTATTTTTAACAAACATGCTCGTAAGCACTCTTTCGAAATCTATCGAGCGCGCTAAGTATGTAGGCTGGCCACGTGCTAAGTTCCCATAAAATGCACATTACAACGAGTTGCATGATGTGATGGACTGAGCAGATGCCCTATAAAAATGTGCAATATATAAATTTATATACATTTATAAGAATATAGAATTTATCTAAAATAATTTGTAAACATAAATGAAAGCGTCACATACCATAAATATCTGTCTACTCTAGGACTCTCTTGAGTTTCAGTAAGACATTTCTTGTGTGCTTAATACAATTAAGAGATTGAGCAGCCGAAGCATAAAGAGATGTTGAAGTCTGAAATGTGTTGAAGCAGCTTGTGAGCGAGGTCATACATCGAATAATAGGTAGACATACATACATTCTTTAATATGTTTATTTATATTTATTTAATTTTTGTAAGAGCAGCACTTGAAGTTGAAGCCGTAAGAGCTGAAATATCCTTCTGCATGATATATAAGCTTTTTCAGTTCTATCTCTCTATGATGACTCACTCTATATTCGCTCTGCCTATGACTGCATACTGCGCATAGTTTAATTGAAACTCAGAGCGGTTGTGCTTATGAATCTCTATATCACTATGATTATATAGAAATATAAAATCATTTTCCTTCACTCTATCTTAACTAACCGTTTCTAAATATATTTATTTATTTTCTCAGATTTTTTGCCCACACAACTGAGTTAAACTACAAACCCATTTCCATCTGTATAGCTATGCCAGGGTATTTAGACAAACGTTTGGGCAAGCATAGTCAGGAAATGGCATCGGGAGCAGGATCTTCGCGCATTACATTAATATTTATCAGCCATGCAATTACGATTAGAGCAGACAAACTATTGACTGAGGCAATGGCTCTATGGCTCGTTTGCGGGAGAAGCGCCAAAAAACATGGCAGCCAAATTGTCAGACAAAGCGATGCGATTGCCTGGACACAATTTATTGATTCGACGCATTGAAATAGTTCTCAGCGGAGCCATTTCAAAGATTTGTACGACAACATTTTTCGCCAGTTCCTGTGTTTCATTTTTTTTGTTTTGTTTTTCCTGCCTTTTCGCTGAAATAGCTGAAAATTCTAACAGACGCGCATAAAAATTCGAATGCGCGTAGTTAAACGCCCATGCACACACGAAAGGCTTTGCTATGCTATATAAGGGGCGTGGCAGCGGCTATTCAATGAGACAAAGCGCAGTTCAAGCCAGCATATTGGGATTTCGTCCATGCCCAAATCGTTCTTTTTTTTTTCTTTTTTTTGGATTCTTCTACGGCAAGGGGATCATTTAAGGGCGGAAGGGATGTCGCTTTTGACTGCTATGTGTCGCCTGAACGATAAAGCAATGACAAAAGTCACAGCGATTAAAGTTCAATTGGTGTAACTAGCGACCATTAGAAATGCTGTCGAGCGAAAAGGGGAAAAAACATAAAAATAAAAAAATTTGATATTGCTGCATGAAAACAATTTCGATTTATTTATTAGTTATGTGAAATGATTATGCTGCGTTGCTGCGTGTTCATAATAAATATTTTAATAATAGAAATATTTTATATATTAATTTTTTAATATTAAAATTGAAATATCAACGCCAATTATCGAACGCAGATTAGTTAGTCGGTTAAATTACTAAAAATTGATATAAAATTCAAATTAAAATAATCATAAATAAAATTTTAATGCAAAATAAGATTATAAAAAAAATATTTAAAAAATAGAAATAAAAAATTGCTTAAATTAAAAAAGGTAAATATTTAAAAATAAAATAATATTAAAATTAAAAGTAAAATAAAATTAGAAATTAAAAACATAATAAAATATAATAATAAAATAAAAGAAAATATAAATATGTACAAAAATAGAAATAGGAACATTTAAAAAAAAAAAATAAAAACATAATTAATATACTAAATAAAATAATTTTAAAATTAATATTAAAATAAAATAATTTTTATTATTCAAAATAAAATAATAAAAAAAATATATTATCAAAAAAATAAAGAAAAATATATAAAAATTATTTAAATATATATATAATTACAAATAAAATATTTTTAAAATAAAGGCAATATAAAAAAAAAATTAAAATAAAAAAACTAGTTCAATGCAAAAACAAACAAATAAATACAAAATAAGATAGTCTCAATCTAAGTGATTTCCTTATCAATAGAGAATGTATTTAGATGAGGTCGAGCGTAATTCGCATGATAATTTGGGTTTAAAGCTTTAAGTTTGAGAAGTATAAACTTATTATGTATATGTTTATTTATAATATATATTATTTGTTTGGCTTTTTACAGCTGCTGCTGCTTGGCATTTCTATTTATTTGTGGCACGAGAGCAGACAGCTGAACGGATATTGCATAAAACAAATATGCGTAGAAAGCGAAAGTTTTAATGATGCTCTTCAGAGATAAGTGTCTTAATTGCTTTTACTTAGCCTATTCATCTCAATTGAACATGTCAACGCACAAACTACAAAACTAACTAAAAAACAAAACTTTTAAAAACACTTAAAGCGAGTAGCACGAATCTAGTTTCAAAGATCTTCCGTTTCATCGCAAGGCCATGTCAAATTTTGCTTTTTAATAGGTTCTAATCGCTTGGCAGCTGATGAAATTCAAATGTCAATTGCGTTGATACATTGATATAGTAAATCAAATCCCATTCGATCTGATGTGCTTTGAACTGTTCTCTCGACTGTCTGCTGTCTGCTGTTTGCTGTCGTCGCTATAGACAATGTATATGCAGGTATGCTGGCAATTATGAAACGAATTACAACTATATGAGAACTGAACTGAAATGAAATAGAGAGAAAAAACATATTTATAAGTTCTAGACGACTGACAGCCACATGACTTGTGCTGTCACCAATTCAAGTTATTCAGCACACTTTTTTCTCTTTCAACAGCTAATTGCATATTTCGGAAGTTCTATAAAGGCATTGAAGGTGGACGAATTCTAACGGTGTCTATTAATTAACCTCTAAAAGGCAATGCCAGCCACCGAGAACAATCTCTGAACTGAACTGTTGCCGAGCAGCCAACTAACTGGATTAGCACGCGACGAAAACAAGATACAACGTGAAAGAAAAAAAATCATAGCCAAATAACAAATACATGTCCGATAGGTGCTTATCTACTATATACATTTAGCTTTTATATCATACTTTAGCTTGCTTGTCTATATACTAATTATAGCGGTCACAAGAATTAAAAATAAAAAAACCAAACAACTTGTTCAAACACGGCACAGTCAGATAATTATGACAACAGCTCTGTGTCAATAGAGTGCGACAGCATTGTGGAAAACAAAAAAAAAAATTCTTGCAAAAATATAGTCTTTTTTTATTTTTGGGTTTTTTTTTTTAATGATAAGCTCAGGGGATTTTATACCCTGTATGCGTAAATACAAGCAGAAATATTTATAAATAATTTAATTTAATTTATATATACATAAATGTGTAAAATATTTAATTTATAAATTAAATTATTTTAAATAAGCGAAATAAATTAAAGTTGAGCAAATAATATTATTTAATAAATTGTTTTTATTTTTCTTATTATAAATTATTTTAATATTTGTGTTCATTTATTTATTTAGTTATTTAATTTTAATTTTTAATCAATTTATTTATTTATTAATTCTTATATTATTTATTTTATCTATTTATTTATTTATTTATTTATTTATTTATTTATTTATTTATTTATTTATTTATTTATTTATTTATTTATTTATTTATTATTTTTATTTTTTTATTTATTTATTTATTATTTATTATTTATTTTATTTATTTATTTATTTATTTTTAAGCGTATTTAAAAAATATTAAAGTTTAATGAAAATATATTAAACTTAAATATTTAGTAATTTCTTTTAATATAATAAAAAAAAAAAAATTCCGCCTGCTGCTTCTCAAATTTGAGGTACCCAAAAGACTTCTTAGGGTATTATTAGTTCGTGCTGTAGCATTTGTTTGTTTAAAATTTTTTTGGCAAAGCAATTAGATCACATTGTTTCTTGTTGTAATTTGCGAGTAACAAAGCTCAAGGTCTTGGCTTCGTTTACCTAACAAACATGATGCATGCCTGAGTTTAGCAAAAGTTTATAGAACAAAATTAAATTCCAGTACAGTTCAGAATGATATGCATAGATAGTTGATTAGCATTTCCATTCCAATTTTCGAACTGAACAATATGAACTACTTACAAACTGCTGCTGCATGTATCCGCTGTGAATTTGATCCCATCATAATTCATGTTAATCAACAAATATAATTGGCTTGCAATCAATTTTCCAGCCGTTTGAATATGCTCGATTGTTTGGCATGTTCATTAAAATATAATTTGCATGAAGTTGCTAACGAAAATCTTCTCATGAGCAAATACAATCCAAGCACTTGGAACTGCTACAGCTGCAATATATACATATTGCGCTGCTAATATATATTTTGGTTTAAGCATCTGTTTGGCAGCAAAACAACAATTAAAGTTATCTGTCAAATGGAGAAATGCCAAAAACTGAAAACTGGATCTGTAACACGTGGCTAAAAATAGACGTGGGAATTGAGTTTTTCCGATGCACAGACCTGCAACTAAGGTAATTGCATGGTTAGCTGAGGCTGAAATAACCAATTAATTGGTTCAGCTTTATGCCCGATATTTCAATGGAAAATCGGCTCGGGCTGCAGTTATAGTTACAGTTAGTCGGGTTAGTCAGTCGGCGCACGTCAATGTCTCTCTCTCTCTCTCTCTCTCTCTCACTCCCTCTCTTGCTGAGACAATGAAACAATCCCAAGCGCATGGCCGTTGATTTATCTAGTGTTTAAGTTCTCCACATCCACTTGTCTAGGTTTTATTTGAGTGTCAGCTGCGCTCGCAACTGCACGCGCCAAACGCACACGCTCTCCAAACCGTTGACAACTCCATTGCGAGTGCATTTTACGATCCGACTTACGATCCGAGTCCAGTTGATCTGAAACATCACGTTTCACTGATATTTACGACCTGTGTCTCGTCATCAACGTCGTCGCGCCCTCAGCGTTACTTCCGCCTCTGTGCGTGGGTATATAAGAAACAACTCCATCAGGATGATATTCGGCCGCTGCACGCGTAAACAAATACTCACAATGAGCGCCTTGGCTGCTGGCGTTGTCTTGGCAATCGTTGCCATCATTGTATTCAACAGCCAGGCAGAGGCCAAGCTGCCGCCCTGGGCTCGGCCCAATAGATTGAACAAGTGCCTCAAAACACGGCCAAATACAACAGAATCCACGCTGGAACTTGTGCATATTGTGTTCAGACATGGCATACGCACGCCTGTCGATACCTTTCCCAACGATCCTTACATCAAGGACAGCTTTAAGCCAACCGGCTGGGGGCATGTGACCAATGTGAGTAGTTGAAATGTTTCATTTTTAAATGAAAATTATTTTTTGATAGAAAAACAATATTTTTGAAATGAATTGAAATACAAATTGGATTTATTAATTTTTATTCAAAAGAAATTATCTATCTTAATGAATTTTCATATAATAATTATCATTTAAAAACTTTATTAAATATTATTGCTTTTATTGAATCAATTTTCGTCTTATTATATTTTGACGATGGTAAAGTAATAAAAAATAAGTATTAAAATTAAAAATGTATTACTTTGCGATCTTCAAAATATAATCAGGCAAAAATCTATTTCATTAAGCAAATATATTCAAAGAAATTATTTGAAATTATCTTTTTAAATTTACATTACATTTAAATAAAATTTATAAACATTTCTAGTTTGACAATGAACCAGAATTTGATATATTTTTTATTTATTTACAATTGCAATGCATTATGAAATAAATTTAAATAAAATATAATAATTTACATATATTTATTTAGCTTTATTTAATCTGAAATAATTTATTAAAAAAAGAATTAAAATGTGGTTTTAAATTAAATTAAATTTATAATGTTTTTCATAAAATATTATATAAAATTTTTGAAATATTTATTATTAAAAAAAATTATTTTATAATAATAAAAATATATCGTTTACCTTTATTTATTTATAATTTATATATATTTATATTCTTTTTAATTTATTATTATTTTCTGCTTCACAATATATTACAATATTTGATAAATATTATCGAGCACCTTTATTTATTTATACTTTATATATATTTAAATATATTTATATTTTTTTAATTTTATTTATTTTATTAAATTTATTTATTATTGCTGTTTTACAATCGTCAGTTTTTAATCAAGCTAAAACTTATTTGTTAAAACCATAAATTCTAAGAAATTCTCTGAAATATTTAAAAACTATATTGAAATAAATTAAACATTTTTAATTATAAATATTTTTTTACATTTAATTTTGCAGAGAGGCAAGAAAGAGCTCTTCGACATGGGTCGCTGGTTGCATCGACGCTATGGCGACTTTATGGGTCCCTTTTACAGACCCGACGTAGGTTTTGCTTTGAGTCCATGCTGATCTCTATCTAATATATATATAATACTATATAGCGTCTACATGCTCAATCGACAGCGTCGCCGCGTGCCATGATGTCGCTGCAAACGACGCTGGCGAGCATGTTTGAGCCGCGCGGCACAGCCATGGAGTGGAATAAGCAGCTCAACTGGCAGCCCATACCCATTCTCTCCGAGCCACTCGATCAGGATTCGGTATGTAGAGTGGAATATGTAAATGCAGAAGACTCTCTCTTTCTAATGTACAGTTGTTCAACAGTTGCTGCTGGTGCGCACGCCCTGTCCGCGTTATTTTGAGGCTCGCGATGAGGTGTTCCAGCTGCCCGAGGTAATTGCTCAGCAAGCGCCCTATGCGGACATGTTGCGAGAGCTGAGCAATCTGACGGGCATGCCTATGCGCAATGCCGAGGATGTGAACTCCTTGTATATAACTCTGCTGGCGGAAAAGGAGTTTGGCTACAAGCTGCCCGACTGGACCAAGGATTACTTTCCAGAGCGCATGCAATTCCTGGCCGAGCAGAGCTACATTTACAATGCGTATACGCCCGAGATGCAGAAGATCAAAGGCGGCCCATTTCTGCGCAAGATGTACGACGAGATGCTGGCAAAGCAGGCGGGCACACTGAAGCCCAAGGATCGTGGCATGTTCATCTACACCGGCCACGATTGGACCGTGGGCAATATACTCTCCGCACTGGGCATTTGGAAGCCTCAAATGCCGCGTTTCGCTGTGATGGCCATCTTTGAAACGCATCGAAATCTCAAGACAGGCGAATACTATGTGGAGGTAATGCAATTTACGGCTCAATCTTTCTCATGTATATTGAGATATTTGCTTTCATCTCTTCAGATCTTCTTGCGCAACGATGAATTTGGCTGCCTGGAGCAGCTGAAGCTGCCCGACTGCGAGCTGCAGTGCCCGCTGAATCGACTCGTCGAGCTGAGCGAATCGGTGCTGCCCAACGAGCCCATGGAGCAGCGTTGTCGCGCCCATAATGCCAATTTTGTGGAACCGCCGCCACGCAAAATCGATCAGTAATCAATTTTATGAAACGAGCAAATAGAAAGCGCTCCAGTGTACAGTATTAGATGATGCCAGCTGGTCATGAAGTCAATGGCAAATACAAAAAAAATAAATGAAAATAAAAAAAACACAAAATCGAAATAGACTATAATAAAATTCCCCAAAAGAGAAATCAAATAATTGTTTGCCAGAATTGCTTTTGTTTATTTATTTTTTATTTTCAAATTTGTTTTTGGGTAAATTAGTTTTTTGTGCGGAGCACTTTGACGTTGATTATATTTAATTTTGAGTGTTATTAAAAGGTTTTTTTTTTTTGTATTGTGCAGCTACTGTATACGTATCGTGCAACGTCATCTCTCACGCTGTTCGCTATCTGGGCAAACATATTCTCGATTCTCTCGATTTTCGTTCTACATAATCGCGACTTAAAAGCCGCTCGGCTGCTATTAGTGCAGTCACTAGACGAGCGAGACTCAACGTCGCTGGAAGTTCGCATATCAAATAAAACGCTATATATATACACATATATATACACATTCATTTGTAAGGCAAATCAAATTAGTTATAATGTGGCTCAAGTATTCGGTTAGTCTGTGGCTTTGTCTTGTACTTGTGCGAGCAGCCATTGTGCCCGTCAAGGAGCCGCAGGATGAGCATAAACAAGGACTGGGCAATTCAGACTCAACGCTGGAGCTTGTGCATGTGGTAAATAATTCTCAACTCTTATAATTGCTCTCTGTATGCGCGATATATAAAAAATATATACATATATATTTTATATACATACATGTATGTATGTGTTTAGTGCCAAATGTAATTTATATAGCTTGTAGGCTCCGTAGACCATAAAATTATAAAATGTGTGTTTCCACTTTAGTGAACTATTTAATCTTTATAATGAGACTATAAAGAGCCTCTAATTTAAGCAGCAGAGAGGCACAAATCTTAGTTGTGAGTGAAAATGTGAATTCGGGTCAGCTTTAATTGAAATTATGAGACTATTGAATATATTTCTACATTTGTGAATTGATAGAGTATTAAATGAGAATCTATTGTTAGAAATTCATTTATTATAATAATTAATTTGTGCTCGTTTGGGCCTCAGGGCGCAAACCTAATGCCAAGGCGCTTATTGAAATATTAAGATATTTAAACATATATATACTTGGGCAAATGCATAAATTAATTTCAAATTCAATTAGAATCCATTGTTAGAACCTAATTTACATTCAAATAAATGCGATGCAATTTGGCGTAAATTTAATATAAAATTTTCAATTGAGTTAGAATTGCTGAAATACAATATACATACATGTATATAATTAAAAAGTATTTGAAATTAATTCGGTAACCATTATTAGAACTTGATTTCGAATAATATTAATTTGCTGCGCTTTATCCAACTTGAACCAGTTTTAGCCACATGGCGTATAATTAATGCCAAGTGGTGTTAACATGATTTCAAGCAATCCAACCGGTTTGTTAAGCAAATTGAAAAATGTTTGCGCAAAACTAATTACTTTAATGTATTCCTAATTGGAATGCAACTAGCAACTACATCAGAAATTATAGTTAATGAGCTACTAAAAGAAAAATAGGTAAAGAATTGATTAGAGTTAAATATAGCCTAGAGCAAAATTTATGGCATGAGCCTTTATAAGTGAAACAATTTTAAAAGATTATTTACTTGTTTAGAGATTATTAATTTATTTACATTTTAAGAGATTATTATTTATTTACATATTTTATTTTATTTTATTTTATTTTTTTCTGGGCTGAGTTAAGTAAAAAGAAATGGAAAGTTTTCGAATGAATGAATAATTTAATTTATATAATATATATTTGACATTACACATATATTTAGAGAATACTAATTTACATTTTATTGAATTTTATTATTAAATATTAAATTTCATTAAATATATTTTCAAACTTTATAATGAAATAAAATATATTTTATATAACACTTACTTGGAAATATATTAGAGAATATTAATTTACATTTTATTAAATTTGATTTGATTTTATTTATTATTTATTTTTAATGTTTATTAAATACATTTTCAACCATTCCAATAAAAATTTTATATTATATATTTTATATCATATTATATTAATTTACATATTATTGAATTTGATTATTTATTATTAACTTTTATTAATTATATTTTCAACATTTTTACAGCTATTTCGACATGGCCCACGCACACCCGTCAACACCTACCCCAAAGATCCGCATATGAACGAAACCTATGAGCCCTACGGCTGGGGTCAGCTAACGAATGTATGACAAATATTATAAAAAAAAAACAAATTAAAAGAGATATTAAATTAGTGTATTGTTATTAAACAGGACGCCAAAGTGGAGCTCTACAAAATTGGAAAACAATTGCGCAAGCGTTACAAGAACTTTCTGTTGCCCTACTATAAGCCAGATGTGAGTTGGCCAATGCGATGCGAGTCTACTTCTTGACTAATTGTGTTTGCTTATTTCAGCTGCTGCACGCCCAGGCCACGCAGTCGTCACGCACTATTATGTCGCTGCAGATGGTGCTGGCTGGCATGTTCCCGCCAGAGAATACGCCTCTGGAGTGGAATCTGATGCTCAACTGGCAGCCCATACCCATCTACACGGAGCCGGAGGCCAGCGATAAGGTAAGCATGGCAACAGCATGACAGCTAGCCCATTATTCGATATTAATATAAATCTATTGACAGATCCTGCGCCAGAAGGTGCCCTGCCCACGCTACGAGGAGGCCGTCTGGGAGGTGATGCATACGCCAGAGGTGCTCGCCCTGCACGAGAAGAACGCAGAGCTGCTCCAGGAACTGAGCGACTTGACGGGCCTTAATATGACCTATGCTCATGACGTGACTAATGTCTTCATTTCACTGCAAACTGAGCAGGCCTACGGCCTGAAGCTGCCCGAATGGACCAACGATTACTTCCCAGATAAAATGCGTCCACTGGCAGCCAAGGCGTATTCATATGATTCATATACACCGGAGCTGTGCAAGCTCAAAGGTGGCTACTATCTGGAGGACACTTACAAACACATTCAGGCCAAGATTGATGGCAAACTGCAGCCAGCGGACAGAAAGCTGTTCATATCCTGTGCCCACGACTGGACCATATCGAATGTGCTCAGCGCTCTGAATGTTTGGGGTGACCGAATGCCACGCTTCTCGGCACTGATTGCCATTGAGCTGCATCGGCGCAAAGATAGTGGCGAATACTTTGTGGAGATCTATCTGCAAAACGATCCCAACAAGCCGCCACAGCTGCTGCAGGTGCCCGGCTGCCAGGAGCAGTGTCCCATTGAGAAGCTGCTGAAGCTGTCGCAGGCTGTGCTGCCCGATGCACCATACGAACAGCTGTGCCTGGCCAAGGGCACCAGCGACGGCACACACATCACATATCACAAATGAGCGGCCTCTCAACTTAATCTAGCAGTATTAACTAAAGTCTACATAACCTAATGATTTATATAATGGGTAACAAATATATATATTAAAGTCTTGATTTGCTGTTTGATTGATTTGCACGCCACACGAACAGCCTAGGTGAATCGATGCGTGCCATACTCCAGCTGACAGTAGGTAGTTCCAGAAGTTGTATGGCTCAGACATGCTTAATATGATTGATTTGCTGATATGATATGATATGATTGATATAGTTTCGCAGCTAAGATAAGACTGTAAAAGGTGAAGTCTTTAAAATTAATTAAAATGCTTGCTGAAATATGTAAACTCAAGTATTCAAATGTTAACCTAAAAATATATACTTTTATCAGGCTGTTTCTTATGAAAACTTTATAATACATTTGCTGATTATATGTGATATATACAAATAGTTTTTTGTTTATGATAATGAATGTAGAGCAAAAGCTCAACAATATAATTAAATATGAAAATAAAATCATTGTGTTTTTTACGTTAAAAAGCTGAAGCTTTATTTTATGTTATTTGAAAAATATTTTAAAAAAATTTTAATCGAAATGCAATGACAAAAAAATGTACTTAATTCTTAAAAATTTAATTATTGAAAATATTTTAATATACCATGCAGAAGCATATTTATTGGACGATCTAAGTACTGTGTTTTTATTAAAAAGAATAAATCATTCATATATTTATTTCGTTTGTATTCTTATATTTTTAAATTGAATTTAAATTTTGGGTTTGTTATTTATTATTTTTTATTCTCTTTCTATTTAATATTTTTAATATATTTATTTATTTATTTTTGTTTTTTAATATTTAATTATTTGCATTTATTTTTTTCTAGCCAAGTTCTTTTGTTATTTTTTTTTTTAAATTTTCTTTTTATTTATTTTTTACATTATTTTATATTTATTTTTTATTTCATTTGTTTTTTTTTTTACCTTTTTCAAAATATATATTTTTTAATTTAAATTAAATTTATTTTACTTTTATTTTTATTTTTATATTATGATTTTAAAAAAATATTATTTTATTATTATTATTATTGTTTTTATTAATGACGATTTTTTTTTATTATTTTTTCTACTTTACTTATTATTATTTATTTTTTCATAGCTAGCTTGTTGGCTTTTTTCATTTCACATATCTTGAAGAGAGAGATTTTGTTTTTAAATTCACTTTTAATTTCATTTCAGCTCCCTAAGTTATTTTATTTACACATATTTCTCAAGCTGCCCCTCCTTGGAATGCCACCCACGTGTATTACATCTTTCTTATAAAACAAGCTGTAGTTGATCTTCGAGAAGACAGTTGGCAATCGAATATTTTGTATTGAAGATATATATTTGATACATTAAAGGATGCAGACAACTTCCGTGCAGCAGTAAAGCGATGTCAATTTATATATGGCAAATTGAGACGTAATTAACAAAACAATAAACAAACACAAAAACAGCATGCATAAAATTAAATAATTAACATATGTTCGATAAAAACAAAACAAAGCGAAAAACGAAAAAAGAGCTGAGATTTATTACAGCTCACAGACTGGTGACGAATTTTTTTTGGGCACCATAAAAATTAGGCGTTAGTGTGTGTGTGTGTGTCCGTATTATAAATGTAAATCGCGATCGCGATTTAAAACGCCTCAAATGTTAAGGCATTGTGTTGTGGCGACTGCTCAATGTACGATCAGTTACGAGCCACGCAACACACACAATAGACACACTCGAGAGCACAAATAAAAGTAATAATAGTCGAAAAGCGGCGACGGTGACGAAAGCATTTGGCGATAATGAAACGATAAAAGACATATGTTCTGCTAGCTCGGCTGGGCTGGCGGCCGCTGGCATCTACATATGTGAGACACAGTATGGCATAAGTGCTCCACTGAACAGCTGAGCTATCCGTTATTATCCGATTATAGACGCTTATCAGTGCAGTGCAGAAGACTCGTCAAGCAACAAACTCTTCAGTTTGCCATAGACAAACAATAGTTGCCCGGTTTATATTGATGATAAGAGCAGGAATAAGAGAAATAGAAACATTCGCATGCTGATGAAGGGGGCGGTCTCTCGAAACTCGTTCCATAACGACTTTGCAAATTAACAATAACACGTTTTATTTTTTGATTTCTTTGTTTTAAGAACAGCATAATTAAAGCGCCGACAGAGAAGCAGAAAAAAAAGCAGCCAACAATGCCCGCAAAAACCAAAAAAGAATCGAGTTGTTTGTGTTTCTTCTGATTTGCGTGTCTCTGGCCGTCCAGATCACGTCTACGTTTCGGGGCTCTGCTATTGGCGCCAAGCAAATATAGTACATACACTCATATACTTACAATAAAAACGGAGAACGGAGAACGCCGTGAGAAGAGCCCCCCTCACAAGATCGAGCCCCGTCGAAAGCCATATAAAGCGTCTCCGCCAAAATGCCGCGTTCGCATTTCACTCGAAGGCATTGTCTAGCGATGACGGGCGCCTTAGTTGCATTTACTTTGCTGATCTTGTGTTTTACACACTCTACGCTCATCACCGGCAAGATCACCGATCCCGGCACCGACGAGTCTACGCTTGAGCTGTTGCATGTGGTAAGTCCGAGCGCCAATCGCAAATCAACATCAAACAAAAAAACAAAACAAAACAAAAATATATAAAACAGCTGTGCAGTCACAGCTGCAGTTATTACACTGTCGAACAGGGCTTCAGCTGACGAATAACAAAGTCATCAAGCTTCAAGCTTGTGTAGCTTAAATAGAGCTGATTGAACGTTTTAGTTTGAGGTGAGCAGCATTTGAGCACTGCTGAAAATTTGTCGTGAATATCGAAAAAGCTAAACAAGGCTAAACAAATGGAAATTTATCTATTGATATATGCTGATATTACATTTGATAGATAACTAAGATTTAGATACATTACAATTATTAAATTATATTATTTATTAAAAAATAAAATTATCTTTTCATTAAAATTTGTAGAGTTGCCGTATTGAGAAATTTAGCTGTTCAATTGCTTTAGTTGAATTTTTATTTAAAATAAATTAATGTAAAAATTATGTTAAAGATTTTTAGAAATTTAACTCATGAAGCGCTACAGCAAAAACTAGCTGAATTTATTTTTTCTTTTAAATAAAGATTAAAAATAATTTTTTAAAATTTTATACTAAGCATTAATTCAAAATACTTTCAAATGCAATGCCAATAGTTGATATGCCTTTCAATTATAGCCATTTTGAGCCGTTTTAGCTGTTTTAGGCGTTTTTAGCCGTTTATAGTCATTCTAAGCCATTTTTAGCCATTTTTAGCAATTTCACTCATTTTTAGCTACTTTATAGTCATTTGTTGTCATTTTTACACCTTATCGAACTAATTAAGAGTGCCCAGCTCAGGTGTTATTCAGTAGTACGGCAATTATTATCATCACGTTTGTCCAAGAATAACCAGCTGATAATACAAAAATTGACATTCAACGCATTGGCATTGAATGTGAATGAACTTTTAGAGAAAACAAAAACAAAAATATTGTTTTTGCTGATAAATAATATATGTCTGTCAACGCTGGCAGTTTTTGTTCAATTGCCTCGTTTATGCAGGCCAGTGTAGCTGCTCAGTTTAATTACTGCATGGAATAATAAAAAATTTAGTATGCCTCGAGCGGAGGTAATAGACGAATGTCGCGCGATAAGACCAAAGCTCGGATGCGAAAATGTCGCTAAAATGAGCAACATCAGAGCACAATGTGACGGCATTCCGAAAGGTAGAATGCAGATAAAAGATCTATTCACATTAAATCAAAACAAATCAAAGTGATTCGCGCTATATCAGCAGTTTTAATTGATCTATAATTGGATCATACAAGTGTCTTATTAATAGAACAACATTGATTAATGTGTCACAGGCTAATAGAATTGTAGCTGGTGATTAAAATAGTAAGTTCTATAAGCAGCCAACCGTGAAGGCATGTAAAAAGTGCTATTATGACTTTGACTGTGAATATATATGCAAAAATATATTATATATGATATATATTATATTATTATACATGTTGTAAAACCTTATATAAAATTATTTAGAGATGAGTCCAGTTTGTGAGTTTTTTATTTTATTTTCTGTGGGAGCAAAATTAAATATATTGTATATATATATTTTTTTTATTTTTGTGTGCAACTTTATTATCTTAATTTTTATTTTATTTTTATCTTGTTTATTTTTTTTTTTTTTTTCTTGTAATGACATATTTTCTTTTATTTATTTATTTTTTTTTTTTTATATATATATTTTTTAATATATAAAAATCGTTAGCTATTCAATGCATGTTAAACTTTAAACGAGAAAAAAATTGATTTTTGCCATAACAAAATAAAATTGTTAATCGTCATAAAAGAGAACAAATTCATATAAAATAATATAATACTTAAAAAAAGTGATGCCTCATTATCATAAAAAATTAAATACTTCAATGATGTTTAATGAAAAAAAAAAAAAAAAAAAAAAAAAAAAACAATAAAAAATAATAATAAATTGTATTTTTAACCGAGAACAAAAATAAAGCGCCCATCTCTAAGTAATACTTAATAATTTATTAGCTTCTCTAATTAACCGTAGAATTTGCACGTTTTTGCACGTATCATTTACCAAAAGCTATTACAGCTTTGTTACACTTCACGCGTATTTCTGGTATTTTTTTTTTTTAATGTTCAATTGCTATTAATATATTTGAATTCAACTTTTTATTCTTGTTCGTATTACAAACGCTAATAAATCGAGTTGAATTTCACTTGAGCTGTGTTGTACAAACTCTCCAAACTGGTTAATAAATCAGCGCCGGGCATCATCGACGCCGCAAAAAAAAAGGAAACAAAAATATAAAAAATAAAAATGTAAAAAAACAAAAAAAGCAAAAAGCCAAATCAATTTTAAACCAGCTACATGCCTAATTACAATTTTTAGCTACTCGTTTCGCCCGACCAAATAGCAAACGAACTAAAAATAAAACCAGTCGACCAACCTTTTATTTTTGTTGCTTATTGCTACAAGACAAACTGCGACGCACTTTTTTTGTTATATGAACAATATCTGAACACATCGTCGAGCTTTAATATTGATGGTCCGCAAAACTAATTAACTGATATAGAGATTAGCCGACTCAGCGTCAGGTCCGAGGCTGCTGACCTTCAGGCTTATCAATAAACAGGCCACGCGTTATTCAAACCGAAACACCAACACTTCCGCATTTATGTAATGCTAATGCCAGCTCAAACGTGCATGACCAGCTTGGAAGGGGATGAGTATTAATTTTCTTCCGCTCTCTCTCTGTCACTGTCTCCTCCCAGCCCATGCGAGCTTTGTACTTGCTGTCGTTTCTTATCAAAGTCGCGTGAGCGTAAATGATTTCTCTTTGCAATTGTTGCCGAAGAGGCTTTAGATGCACTCACTAATGCTACAATGACACTGGCTATAAATAGCGTCCATAAACGAGTCTGATTTGAACAAAAACGAAAACAAGCTGAAAGCTCAGTGCTAATTTTAATAATTAACATATAATAAATAGCAAAAATTATCAAGCAATTAATTCATGTAATTTGTTTATAATATATGCACAAAAATATATAAAATATTGCTCAGCTTAAATTCAAGTTTGGCCATTGCAGCTAAGGCCTTGGCTAATTAAAGCAGCGCACGGAAATAAATTGTAAAAACTTGTAACTAACACTGCATACATTTGTACGAATTTGCAGGTCTTCCGACATGGACCACGCACACCGGCGGACACATATCCCCTGGATCCTCATGTAAATGAAACCTACTATCCATTTGGCTGGGGACAAGTAACAAATGTGAGTCGAGCACAAGTTGCAGCAGAACTTTTGCCCAAAAACTAACAACAAAAAAAAAACAAAGCGAGAGGCAAAAAAAAAAAAAAATAATAATAATGCTGTGAAAAGAGAACCTCTATCTGCCCAGCTTTTCCGTTCAGCCCGAAAACCACGCAGCAAAGCATTTAAATAAATTGAAATGCAAATGTTTGTCATGACCAAGGGGACGGCTGAGCGTAGGGGAGCGGCGTCGGCATCTGTGTTGCATTAACATATACACATGCATATGTTTATGCAATTGCAAAAATGCAAGGCATTTATTATTTTATAACATTGCTACATGTATGTCTCTCTTTTTCTCGCTCTATGTATCTATCTCTGTCTCTCTATTGCTGCGTATATATTTCTCTTTGTGGATTCGCCGGCTGTTGTCTCACGTGCCATTCGCCCATGCCATGTAATAAATCAACGCTCAGAATGGCAAACGCGAGCTGTTCAGCATTGGAAGCTGGCTGCGTAAGCGTTATGGCAAATTCCTGGCACCCTACTACAGTCCCGATGTGAGTAACCCAACGCTAACGAACCACCATACCCACCAGACCCACTCCACCACCAGCTCCAGTTGGAATCGAGTGAAACGGGTGTCTGATAGTGCGGACGTTTACAAATTGCAAAGCTCAAGCGTGCGCTCGCCTCATCACTCAATTTCTTTTTAACGTTCCACCACACTTCTTGTTCTCTTCTCTTCCTCTCCCATGCGCTCGTCTCTCTCTCTCTTTCTACATCTTCAGCTGGTGCACGCACAGGCGACGGGCGTGCCACGCACACACATGACCCTGCAGACGGTGCTGGCCAGCTTCTTCCCACCCAAGGGCACGGCCATGGAGTGGAACAGCAAGTACAATTGGCAGCCCATTCCGGTGTTCTCGCAGGAGCTAAATGAGGATACGGTATGTCAACCAATCAATAATGATGCAATCAATTGATCAATTCATATTGATTTATAACCCATTTCTTAGCATAGACAAACTAAGGCCCGATTTGGCTAATATTTTTTGTTTTTATATAAGCTTTTCTAGGCCTTTATTTTTTTATTCTTTTTAAATGGCTTAAAAAGTAATTTCATTGAGAAATGTTTAACATTTATATTGGCCAGCCGAAACAAGTTGATTGCAATTGAGGCTTAGCTTTTTAAAGGAATTTTTATTTATTGAAGATGAAAAAAAATTAAATGTAATTTTATTTATTTATTTTTTATTTATGTATTTATTTATTTAAATTTTTTTTATAATTCTAAATTAATATAATCCATTCAATAGACTAACTTGAGTTTTACAAAGCATTCTTACAAATTTATTATAATATATTCAATTATATGCTCGTCTCGTATCTCTAATCAAGGTTAGATCCATTACATTAACCAACTCCTCCTTCTATCAATTGCCAGTTGCTGCTTGTGCGCACGCCTTGCCCACGCTACTTTGAGGCGCTGCACGAGGTTTACGAACGGCCAGAGGTGAAAAAGGAAATTGAGCCGTATCTGGACATGTTTAAGGAGCTAGCAGCACACACCGGCCTCAGTTTCAATGAGCCAGAGGATGTGCAGTCGCTGTATCTAACGCTGCTTGCGGAACAGGAATGGGGTCTGGAGTTGCCAGAATGGACGAAGCAATATTTCCCCGAGAAAATGCAGTTCCTAACCGAACAGAGTTATGTGTACAATGTGTATACGCCCGAGATGCAGAAGATCAAGGCGGGCCCATTCCTCAAGAAGATGTTCACCGAGATGCAGCAGAAGCGCAACGATACGCTGAAACCCGACAAGCGCAAACTGTTTATTTATACGGGCCACGACTCGACTGTGGTTAATGTGCTGTCTGCTTTGAAGATCTGGGAGCGTCAGCTGCCACGCTACTCGGTGATGGCACTGTTTGAGCTGCACAAGAACAAAGAGACCGGTGATTACTGGGTGGAGATTTATTTCCGTAATAATCCCAAGGCGCCGGCACAAAAGCTAACCGTGCCCGGCTGTGAGTTCCAGTGTCCGTTGGACAAGCTGCTCGAGCTGGCCAAAGATGTGGTGCCCACCGAGGCGGATGCCAACCGCTGTGATGCACAAAACGAGCAGTTCACCGAGCCGCCACTGCGTGGCCCATAGAATGGCGACGTAAGCTAAGGAAGTTGGCCAGTTTCCTTTTGGAATCGAACGAGTGCTGCTGCTATAACTCAGGGAGCTTAAAGCTAGTTAAGTCAATGTTTTTAGTCTAAGTCCAACAGTTTATACTTATTATTAAAGATCGAGTCGGAATTGTCAACTGTCGTGTGTTTGTGTTAGCGCCAGAGCCAGCGCCTCATGTGGCAGCCAAGTTGGCTCATTTCCGCTTGTGGCGCCGCCATTGGCCAATAGGCCGCTTCCGTTTGCCTTTTGCCAGCTCCGCAAACAACTTCCGCACTTATTTTACCAGCTGAACCACAGCAGCACACTCTATCTCTCTCCCTCTATGTCTCTCTCTCTCTCTCAGTTTGTCGCTATCTCTATGTTTTGCTTTGTATCTTTGAATCTCGCCCGCCCTTTGGCTTTGCTCATTTTTGCCAAGAGGTGACATTTTTCGCATTGCGGTTTACCATAAACTATTTCATTGGGGAGTTGTTGTCTGTGTACATTAGCAGTGCGCTCCATGCTTGGCGCTTGGCGCTTGGAACTCCATGCATGGCATTGCCATTGCCATATGACCCCCACAACCCATTCAGTTCCACATTGTTTACTCTTGTGCGTTCCCCATCTGTCTCACAATGTTTGCCCACAGTCTCTCCCTGTGCTCCTATGCACATATCTGTAAACTTTATTTGTCAACGGGACGCATATGCTGTGTGCTTGCCAAAAAAAAAAACAAAAAAAAAGAAGAAGAAGAGATGGAAAAAATAGAGGAAAAAAGGAAAATATGAAATAAAGGAATCATATCCTGGCTTACATTCGCATTCGCATGACAATCCTTGTCTGTTTGTTGTTGCATTTAATTTTGCTTAATTTGATTTTGGTGGGCAGAGCAAAGGATTCTTAACTAGAGCAAGCACTGATAAAGCTTTATGCATATGATTAATAACAAAGTCTTGTCGCAGCTTTACATGAAGTTCTTAGCAATATCATTTGAATATAATTTAAAGAATAACTCAAGGAAATTTTTACTAATTTATTTGCATGCACTTCAACTTGAGTTTGGTGTGCAGCTGCAGCAATTGCTTCACACTTAACTTTAATCAAACACAAAGCAATTGTGGGCTGCAAAGCCAAGTTCTGGCCTGGCAATAAAATTCCACAAAACCTTTTCTTTTTTTTTGACAAATGAAACGTGGAACAAACAAGACGCTAAAGCAACCACAGCAGAGCTGGGCGCCTGGACCCAAAAATTTGGAGCTCTCAGCCGAGTGCCAACAAAGATTTATGCATTTTGTAGTGTGTACGCTTTATGCGAAACTAAACGGCAAACAGTTTGACTGAAGAAAGGCACTCACTGGTTGCGCTACAGCCTGGCTTGGCTTGGCTTGGTCTGGCCAGGGGGTGTGGGCAGGGCAAACATGTTTTGCATGTTGCATGCCCGGCAGTCAGTTTTTGGAATGGCGCACAAGTCTATTGTGGCGCTTAATAGACTGAACTGCAGCAGGCAGCTGGCAGCTGGCAAACATTTGTGCAGCTTATTAATATGCAGCCCCCTTTTGGCCTCACGCAGCTAGCGGAGATTAGGCGAGAGCAGGTGCAAGGCCAGCTGGATGATGCTGAGCTACGACCGGCTATCGTCAATTTTATCTACTAGGCCAAGCGTAAAACTTTTCCGCTCCGTATCGAAAAGTCGTTAGTAAGCTGACCGCAAAAAGAGATGTGGGCAAAACGCAGTCGACAGTGCCGAGTTTCTCTGCTAAGGTTTTACTGTTTTAGTCCTTGCAAAACCAAAAAAGAAAAAAAAAAATATTAAAGTTTTTCCAAAGACTTGCACTTAGCCTCAAAAGTTTTCTACACCAAAGTTTTCTGACTGAGCTTGTCTCTCGGCTCTCTAAGTAGATTTGTTGCCCCGTCCACATGTCTGCAGCTAAAAAATGACTGCCTGTGGGTGGCTAAAAACTTGCCACGCCCACCATAAAATAGCTGCATAATGGGCTTAATAACAATGTGAAATAAATATATGTAAAGTCGAAAGTCTGGCAAAGGAATTTCATTCGAGGAGAGAAGAAAATGAATTAGTTTTTTTGTTTTTTTTTTTTTTCTACATTCAAATTTTATATATATGTATTTTTAAAAGATTTTTTTTTGACCAGTTAACAATATGAGCTAATTTAATTAAAAGTTTAAAAATCCACAAAAGTCTGGCAAAGGAATTTCATTCGAGGCGAAAAGAACATAAATTCTTATTTTATTTTATTATTTTTTTTTACATTAACATTTTCAATATTTTATTACTTTTTTTATAGATTTTTTTTTCAATTAACAATATAAACTAATTTTTTTTTTAATTCACAAAAGTCTGGCATATACATTTTATTCGAGGAGAAACGAAAATTATTATATTTTTTTTACAATAAAATTATATACAACTTTTTTATAAGCAGGAATTTTATTTGAAGAGAAACAAATAATTAGATTTTTTTTTTTTTTAATTTATTTTTTATATTAAAAGTTTATATATTTTCTTTGAAAGAAGTTTTTTTTTTAATTTAATTAATTTAATTGAATTAAAACTAAACTTCAGAGAAAGCAGACTTCTGTTCGATTTACTTCAAAATAAATCCATATTATTCTATATATTTCTATATACATATATTTTTAAGATAATTGCTAAACATTATTAATTCATAATGTCGGCGAAAGTGGTGACATTTTTTAAGAGAAATCTCCTGCTCCTTGCCACCATTTTTATAATGATACTTTGCCTAGTCAGTGTATCCATCCTATCGGGCTATATATATAAAACAAGCCGAATTGGTGGTATCGTGATAAATACCATCCTGGTGATGGTTGTTATCTTCGTGCTAGGTGACACTATCAAGTTCCTGATTCTGGCCATTGACAAGGCCTGGTGGCCACGTCACCAGGATAGCTATACGGTCGATAGAAGCGCTCTCGTTCATACGCGCACCCACTATCTGAAGATGCGATTGAATATTTTACGTTCTCAGCTGTTGGCCTCGGACAAGCATTGCATTGAGCCGCTGAATCTCATGTATCAGTCAATCTCCACGGACGTTTGGCTATACGGCAGATATTTCTTTTTACTAATGTGCGTGGTGCTGGTGACATATGATGAATTGCTCTATTACAATACGATGCATATGCGATCGCTATTCGTGATCAATCAGACGCGCAGCTGGGGCCTGGAGAAAGTGGGTACATTTCATGAATTCTATTTATTCTTGGAGAAGACACTGGTGGCGCCCTTTGATCCGGACGACCAAGCGACTGGCAAAAAGACATGGATCTATGGCGATCATACTGCCAAAATGGGCGTGGTTCGATTACGGCAATTGCGTAAAAAGGAAGGCTTTCACATGGGCTGGAATGATCCCGAGTTTACAAATGAAGACTATATGCCTGGATGGGAGCGTCCCTTTCAGCGTATGCCGTATACGAATAAATATTGGAAAATCTTCTCATCCTGGCTGCCCATATACCCCAGACGCAGTGCAGAGGAGAAATTCTTTCTAAACTATAAGCATTATGCCTATGCACACGAATTTCCCGAACTCTATGGCTATGTAACGCTGCTCGCCCGCACCTATAACAGCAGCATGAAGATCATTGATTATTTGGAAAACATGAATTGGTTAACTGACCAAGGTACTTTGGCGCTGTTTGTGGACTTTACGCTCTTCAATACGGACTCAAACATCTTTACCGTGGTCACGCTGACCATCGAGAGGACAACATTTGGAACGCTTGAGTATTACGCTGAGTTTGATAGCGCCAAACTGCTTATCCTCGATCAAATACGATCTGTATTGATCGTAGTTATCGTGTTCCTATACATCATGGTATTGATCCAGTACGGCAAGTCGATTATAATAATGCTCTGGTTTGAGCCATTCAAGTTTCGCAGCCTTTGGAATAAGCTGGACTTGCTGATCATCTTGCTGAACGTTTTACTTCTGTGTTTGCTAATCACGCATCAGGTCATATTGAACAATCTAGTCAACATTTTGGAGAACGCTAGCATACTTGTCTTCCTTGACTTTCGTATTCCGGCCCGTTTGCATACGGTGCTCGTTGTGATGCTGGGATTCCTCGTTTGCATAACGACGTTGCGACTGTGGCGTGTCCTGCAATTCGCCCGGGTATTCCAGATGATATCGGCCACGCTGTATGCGGCCTGGAAGGCATTGGCCAGCACGGCCATGTTGATTTTGATATTTTTAGTTGGCTACGGCATGGCTGTTGGCATTATAAATGGCAACTATTCGATTACGTTTGTGAAGCTAACGAAGAGTATCACCTCGTCGGTGAGCTTTGCCCTGGGCTTCAAGCGTCACATTAATCCAGTCGATCTGCTACATGGCGGCCGCTTTGTTGGCATTATTCTGTACGCGATTCTGGCCTTTTTCATTGTCATTCTGATGATGAATCTTTTCGCCTCAACGATCAATGATTATTTCTGCAATGTCAGGCAGAAAGAAGACGCCCGTATTGTCCCAAATCAAATAACATTCCTCCAATTTCTGCGCGTTGAATATGCACCACTCTGGCGTATCTTCTTTAAGCTGCCGTGCTGTAGGAGGGGCTACAAACGACGCAATCGCACCGTTCATCAAAACATCGAGCTAGCTTTGAACAGTAAGGATAAGGCATATAACCAAAAGACTATGTACCACGTGGTCGAATCACGTTTTGAACGATTGCAGAGCAGGGACATCAAGGAGGATAAATTGAAGCATGAAAAGTATAAGGAACGCATTGAGCGAATGCACACGGTTGCGGCTCTCATGCAGACTCAAATGGATTTGCTGGAGCATATGCTCTTCACGCAGGATAGGGCACTTGCAGACTTTGATGAATCTATGATGAATACGGAATCAGAATCAGATTACGAGTATCGTAGGAAATAAATACAATATGATTTCAGAAAAACTTTGTAATAATGACATGGGCAAAATAAGAAAATATATAATAATAAGAATTAATGCGCGACATACCATCAGCACACTGACTAGAGATGCGAAACATTTCACAGTATTATAGCAGACATTAATATGCAATATTAATAATATAATAGCTGGAGACATGACATTAATATGCATTATATTAAATTCTTCGAAACTCAATAATTAATTCTTTATTTAAATTTAAATTTCATATTTAGAATAATTAATTCTTTACTTGAACTTTCAATTTATATTTATAATAATTCTTTATATTAATTTAAAACTAATATTTTTAAAAATTAATTATTTATTTTAATTTATTTTTTATATTTTTAATAATTAATTCATTTTTTATTTTTACTTCATATTTACAATATTTATATTTATAATATTTTAATTATAAATGTTGCCCCTATAATAATTTATTATAAATGATATCATATGTGTGGAAAAATTATTTAAAAAAAAAAAATTATAAATAAAAAAATGCATAAATATTTTAGTTCTACATACATACAAAATATAGATATAAAATTAATACAATTTAAATATTTATTTATTATTACTATTTCTTATGATTTATATCATGTGTAGAAAAATAATTTAAAAAATTATAAATAAAAAAATGCATAAATATTTTATTTCCTTATTTGTATGTAACATACAAAATATATATATAATTTAAAATACAACTTAAATATTTTTTTTTATTTCTTACTATTTATTATTATATTATATTTTTAAAATATTTTGTTTTTATATTAATCTATAATATATTATCAAATTTAACTATCAAATTTCTACAATTTAACAGCCAGGCTAAGAAAGTTGATGACGTAGCTCTTCTTTCTGTTATGCGACTTAAGTATAGATAGCTCAAATTATTATTATTATAACTAACTATATTTGCTATAAATATTTTTCTCTGATTTTATTGGCCTCCCATCGAATTGAAACGTTGCCTACTTGTTCGAATTCCTTCTGTTCGAGTAGTTTGCTCAGTTTGGTTGAAACTGCTTTATAAATACGTCTATCTAATTTCATATTATTTTCTGAGCTCAAGCAGTAACGTTCGGTAGACTAAAAAGCATTGAAATTTATTTTAGCAGACTTACGAAAATTATAAATCATGAGGCCAGAAAACATACGCCATTCTCTAATGATTCTGACCACTGGCATCGTTGTGACCTGCGTGGGTATCGCATATCACCAATCGGGCATTTACCATGAGACGGCGAATGTGAAGAACATGCTTATTTGCCTGGTCATTGTGTTGGTCACCCTGCAGGTGTTCGCTGACCCAATTAAGTTCATAATCATGGCTGTGGACATGGCAATTTGGCCGCCTCCCATGACCAAATTCCGGCCATACTCGAAAGAGGATGATAATATACCGAACCATGATCGTTTGGATTTTCTGAAGCAGCGCTTGAGAGCAATGAAGTCTCAGATGCGAATTACCGAGCGCTATCGCAACGAGCAACTGAATACAGAGTATCGCAATATAGTCCAAGATCTGCACCTCCATTTCAAGTACTTCATAGTGCTGGCCACAGTTGTGCTGGTCTCGCGCAACGAGCTGACCTACTACAATACGAATACACTGAATAAGCTGATCATGTACAATCATACCAGTTACATTGGCCTCAACGCGGTCTATCATCTCAATCAGTTGTTCGATTTCATACAATCGACACTGGTGAATGCCTTCAATGAGCTCGACGCGAACGGCATCTCCATTTGGGTGCACAACGAACAGACCAAAATGTTGGGTGTGGTGCGAATGCGTCAGCTGCGGCTGGCCAGGGAGCAGTTTGGCTATGGGGAGCCCGAATATACAGAGCAGTATTACAAGCCCGACTGGCAGTTGCCCTATCAGCAATATCATTATGCTGATAAGTACTGGCGCATCTACGATCCGTGGGTGCCCATGCATGAGACGGAGCTGAGTGCATCAATTCTACTCAATTTCCATCATCATGCCCAAATGCACAATTATCCAGAGCTGAAGGGCTATGTGGCGCTGTTGGGCCGCTCCAAGGAGAACAGCCTGAAGATCCTTGAGTTTCTGGAGGACTACAATTGGCTGACATACAATACGTGCGCCGTCTTCATGGACTTTACGCTCTACAACATTGATGGCGACATGTTCAGCGTGTGCACATTGTGGGTGGAGCAGACGGCCTTTGGCAGCATCATACCCGGCATGAACTGTGATAGTATACAGCTGATTATCGATTCCCTTCAGTCATCCTATAAGCGTTTGTTCATCCTGCTCATCTATTTGTTCACGTTCACTAGTTTCATTCATTCATTTCTCATACATATCTGGTACGAGCCGCGCAAGCTGCAAAACATCTGGTTCAGGCTGGACCTCTTCATCATATTGGTGAACATTGTGCTGATTGCGATGATCCTGGTGCGTGCATCGATTGTGGCCACAATGCTGAAGAGGCTGGAGGGAGCCAATAAGCTGGAGTTTCCTGACTTTCGCATTCCGTCCCGCCTGTATGCACTGTGCAATATCCTTACCGGTTTCCTGATCAGCGCCAGCACGTTGCGCTTGTGGAAGGTGATGCAATTCGCCAAAGTATTTCAAATATTTACACGAACCCTGTCCTCGGCTAGGATGGCTCTGGTCATCACTTGTGGGGCCATCGTGATATTTCTGGGCGCCTTCGGCATCGCCACAACCATCATCAATGGCAACAACGATTTGAACTTTAGCCATCCAATCACCAGCATTGTTTCAATCCTATGCTTCTCATTTGGCTTTAAATCCGAGATCCGGCCAGAGGATCTCTTCCATGGCGGCAAGTACTTGGGCGTTATTCTGTATGTGACCATGGGATTTGTGATTTCGGTGCTACTTCTCAATGTATTCTCGACTCTGATCTTTTCGTATTTCATCGAGGCCAAGAAACTGGGCGATGAAAAGTTCAAGGAACAAATCACATTTCTGCAGTACTTGCGCGTGGAATACGATCGTGTATTCAGATTCATTCGTCGCATATTTCGCGCTGAAAAATCATACAAGCGCAATGATCGCACAGTCGCCGAGAATATTCAAATCAAGTTGGCCAAACGTGAGCATAAATACAAACCCGTGGTTGAGAAGAAGAGCGAGCATTTCCTACAGGTCGAGTACAGGGAGCGCATAGAGCTGACAATTTCGATTGCATGCATTTTAGATATACAAATGGAAATATTGGAGACAATACTCTTTACCGATGCCGAAGAGCAGCAGAGACAGCAAAGGGCGAAACACCATCCAAAGACACGCAAACCCAAACAGAATGTCAATGATAATAGCATGGTCTAAGCATACGCAGGGGAGCGGGTGGGGAAAATATTTTATAATTGCAGCTTATAGTTTTTGTTTTTTATTTGATTTTTTTTAATTTTTCGTTTTCCATTTAATTTTATTTCTTTGCCTTGCCCACTCTGCCTCTGTGTGTGTGTGTGACTTCACAAATAAATAATTATGCGCAAACAGAGAAAACTTTCGACTTGAAAAGGCTTTTAGGGCAATTTGGTGATGGCTTTGTTGGACTTGTTTGCAAAAACTTGCGGAACCTGAGCCTGGCTATGCTCCAAAACCGGACTGACTTATAAGTAGCGCAACGCATTGCCGAGATAGGGAGAGAGAGAGAGGGAGAGAGGGGAGAGAGCTCTCGAACAATTGTTATAGGTTAGCAAATAAAAATTTAATACCTCATGCTTTTAGGCTGCCGCTGCTGAAAACTATTTGTGTAATCGGAGGCTGCAGTTATTGTTAGAGCCCACACTAAAGAAAAAAAAAGAAAAAAAAGTTTAGTTTTACAAACATTTTTGATCAACAGCAAATGTAGCTAAACTAAACAATTGCGAGCGGCGCTAAACTTTAGCACAGCCCCCGACGACTGCCTGACTGTCTGCAACTCTTTTTTTGTTCATTTTTGGATGCATAATGTGTGCACATATGTCTGTGTGTGTGTGTCACTTGAGAGAACTGTGTAAACTTTTATAATTATTAGCAACAAATGAGCAGTGACAGAGCACTCTTGCAGGCACTGTAACTTTGGCCAGACGGCAACAGCAACGAGGACAACATTCAGTTCCATTCCCAGTTGCAAACACAAAAATCACAAATGATTCCTGCGCCCGCTCTGGCTCAATATAAAAGTTTTAACTACCTGACTCTACGTATGTCTATATGTGACGCTCCCCAACTCTCCCTCCCTCCCTCTCTCTCTCTCTCTCTGTGTGCCAGACACTAAGAAATAGTGTCCCAATCAAAAGTCCTATAAACTTTTAAATGCTTTAAGTGGAGGGCGGAGCGTAACAAACAAAAAAAAAAAACTTTCTAATGCCAGTCCGAGTCGAGCAAGTTTTTATGGGATGTTTTTTAGGAGCAGTGCATTAAATGCATGTTAACATATTTTTATGCCAACTTTAAATTGTTGAAATATGTAAGAGAGTAGAAGTTAGAGAGGGCGAAAGGGAGAGGGAGCGACTGTTAGAGTAGAAGCAATTCCTAGCAATTGTTGCTAGACTAAAGGATAATCTTAAGTAGCTGCAAACCAGTGAGAATTTTGCAGTCTGGACTTACTGACTAGACAATAGTACAGTGGACCCTCGATTAACGAACAGCTCATATAATGAACATTTTGCATTTATTTTATTTATTATTATTTATTATATGCAAATTTTATTTTTGGGGATTCCTGTCTAGAGGAAACCCCGAATATATATATATTTTTTTAATTATTCTTTTTGGTTTCGATTAACGAGCAAGATGTGTTTGTTAAGCGAGGGTTCACTGTATAGGTAATTAATATATAGTATAAATAATTTATAGTTCATAATAGTATACATTGAAAGAAGTTGGTTTCATCTATACAATTTGAGCCAAATTTATAGAGTAGGCCAATTTCTAAATGCAGCTACAGTTTTTCTCCGCATCCAATATACATAGATATATTTGCCATAGCTTTCTATATATATATATTTTTTTTTTCTTAGCCTATCATAGATATATGTGTCAGTTACTATTTGTATCTTGAGTTGTTATCGCGAGATAGATTCAAAATTTCAACTCTAGATTTATGATCCCTAACATGTTTTCTGACTAGCCCGAAGCAGCATTTCGCTATTTGCCAATGTCCCGATCTTCACTTGAATATAAATAAATATATATATTGTCATTTTCAAATCTCTTTAGATATGACATTGATGCAGCTAGAGATGCTTCTGGTATCTCTCAATACTTGTCACAAAAAAAAAAGAATAATATCTAAATGAAATCAATTCTCATCCGAATTGAATGACAAAAAGTGAATTAATTTCATGAATTTTGCTTGATTAGGCAACACTGTTTTTTTATTATTTGTTGTCTCCCTTCCTATGCATTTCCAACACTTGTACTTGCCAAAAATTAATTGACGAGTCTTGGAAGTTTGCAAGGCCGATTGTGCACAGTGGGTGTAAATTCGATTTGCCATGTCGCGGAGATCAAAGAAGAAGCATAAGAAGCATTCCAAGAAACCAAAAACCCTCTCAGAGACCAGCGATGATGACAGTACTAATAGTAATGATAATAATAACAATAATAATGGATTGCTGCTGTGTATGTTGGATAACAAATCAAATGTCGAGCCACACAAATCGAGGCACAAGCATAAGAAACATAGAAAAAAGCATAAGCGAAAGCATAAGCATAGACACTCCCAGCCAGCACAGCCACTAGATCCATTGCCAAGTCCAGCTCCAGTTCAATTATCCGAGCCAGACCCTGAGCCAGAGCCAGAACCAGAGCCAGAGCCAGAGCCAGAGGCTGCGCCGGCGGCAGGGAAGCCATCGCCGCAGCATGAGGCAACGGCTATCAGTGAGCTGCCGGGCTATGAGCCTAATGAAGAGTAAGTTTCTATATAGCATATATGATGTGAAATGGATTTAAGAGCAAATTTTATTATGCTAATTGCATTTTAATGTAGATTTTAATATATATTTTAATAGACATTCGATTTGGTGGAGCTTGAATCAGCGTTTGCCCGTCAGCTACATCTTTAGCAATGCTGAGCTCCATTTTAATGTGCCAGGTGAATCGCCAATGGAAGTTAATCCACCGATCCGCCAATACTCGACCTTCATCATACCGAAGCTGAAGAGCAAACAAAAGACTATTTCCACCACAAGCGAATCGATTAAAAACTCACCCGCTCATCACAGGGACTGGATGCATGATAAGAACTTGAGGCTCTTATCGCCAATGCGACAAAACGAATTGGACTATCTGCCCACGTCGGAGGACATTTGGCGTAGCTACGAGCTGGCCAAGCTGGGCGGCGAGGCCGCTTGGCCACTTTGCTGTTTCGCAAATGCATCAATGAATGAAAGTGTTGTGCCCGCGTTTACGACGAGTCCACTGCGAGACTTGCCTGCTCCGCTCAAGCAGGAGCAGACCGACATCGATCAGGTTGTTGCGACCATCGATAGCGATCACTTTAGGCACAAACAAGAAGTGGATGATGATCTGGAGCGAACGGGCAGCAATCTGCCGTGCATGGAGCTGGAGAGTCTGGATCTCAGTCTGGATGAGGAACGCGGCTTGTTGGACTTTCTCAAGTCGAAGCGATTGCATACGCCGCTTAGCGACATCAAAACCTTCGACATGCTGCTGAACATGACCAAAACCGAGGAGAGTAGAAAAGCGTTGCAGGACATGCTCAGGCCCAGGATATTGCAGCAGATGAGGGCCGGCAGGTGCATGAAGCCAGCGCCAAAGGCAAAACCAGAAGCGCCAAAGGAGCTGGAACGAACTGTTATCGTGGAGCAGCCACAGCCACCGGCACAGCCACCGCCACCGCCACAGCCACAGTCACAGCCACAGCCACCACCGGCGCAGCAGCCAGTGAAAAAATTAAATGCGACATCATTAATGGTGGTAAACAATGAGGATCTGCAGAGGGCCATCGATTCGATAATTATTGTGGAGCAACCGGCGGAGCAGCTGCAGCAGCAGTTGAATGTAAATATAAATGATGTGATTATATTGGAGGATAGAGTGTTGACGGAAGTGGAAAAGCAGCCGACAGATGAGCCGGCGATCCTGAATGTGGAGCAGCTGCCGCAGCTGGCCAGTGCGCCCAAGGAGGATGCTGTGCAGCAGTGGCTGCAGCAGCTGGGCCAAGATCTGTCGCGCGTAGTGCAAAGCCGACTCGATTCAATGCCCGACACGAACCCAGCGCCCCAAGCCGAGCACATCAATGTCGAGGCAAGGACTAATGAGTGTAAGCAAGTGCAGCCCAATGCCAAGGCACAGGTGCCTCAGGCAGAGCCAGAGCCGAATGTGGGGCAGTGGGAGAACAGCTGCAAGCGCAGATTGCCGGAGCTTGAGGGGATTGTGGATCACAGCTTGACCGAATCACGTGATGCCCAGGCTAAGCGACTACGTGCCAAAGTGCCAAATGAGCTGCCCAAAAGGAGCCTGGACAACCTGACGCGAATCCTGCAAATGCCAGCGCTGCCCACCCATCTCGATCAGCGACTGCAGCAGCTGCGGATTCTGCGGCAGCCCAACAAGCGCAAGGTGGAAAAGACGAACATGTCCATCGAAATGCGAATGGTGCGAATGTACAGCACGCTGCAGGCGAATCGTCGCATAGAGGTCAATCTGCTGGCACTGCAGCTGGACAATGCGATCTACAATAGTGATATACAGGTGCTGCAGAAGAGCTACGAGGCCGGCCATGTGGCCTGGATCTGGGAGAATGGCAGCATACTGATCAGCAATGCGCGCAACAAGACCATATTGATGGATACCCAGAAGACGCTGCTGGCCCAGATACTGGGCAATGTGGCAACCATAAACCTGCCCCAGCACAGTGCCATGCACTCGCAGATGATGCACATTGCGGAGTTCACGTGGCAGATCTGCATCGAGGAGTTCAGTCAAACGTATTCGCTGAGCGCCGAAGCGATGCAGGATACCCAAAGATTCGCCTACTATGTGCACAAAACTTTGCCCGGTGTGGCGGCCAAGGTGTATGAGTCTGGAGCGATTCATGTCTATGCCATGACCACAACTCAGGCTGATGCAATGCTGCAGAAACTCTATCTGCTCACGGCCAATCATCGCAAGCCAAAGACTGCAATTGTGCCCAGGCCAAAGCCCGAATGCCATGGAACATTCATACCGCTCTTTCCCACTTGATTGTGCGTATGTGTATGTGTATGTGTGTGTGTGTGTGTGTGTGTGTGTATGTGTGTGTGTGTGTGTGTGTATTTATATTTGTTATTTGTTTCGCTGGTACAGCGGCTACCCAATAAACAATTAGTTAGCTACGATTGCTGTGCTCTCTTTCAAGCGTGAGTCAAAGAGAAAAGCTGCGCTATGCAAAGAGCGCGCTGAATGGAAAGTCAGACCGAAAGCTCCCGCTCTCTCTGTATCTCTCTCTCTCTCTCTCTCTCTCTCTCTCTCTCTCTGTTGGCTGAGCACATTAGCTTTTGGCAGCCCGCAGCGCTTTTTGGGTTAAAGTTGTGAGTGCTGAGCCATAAAATATGCCGTGCTACGGCCAACAGGATTTGCGAAGCGCTGGAATTTAATTCATAAGTTAAGTGGCGTGTCCTCGGCCATATATAGCCAAGGTTAAGTGTGGCTCGCTGCAGCGAAACACGTCAGCACCAAACGAACGTCCGTCCGTCCGACCGAGCGAGCGAGTCCTGTCCTGTCCTGTGTGGGTGTTATTGCCTTCGCCCCCAGAGTGGTTGCCACTTCTACCATAATATATATTTTTTTCTTTTAAGGTTTTGCTGCTTGAACACGAAACCGCATACCCCGAAATGAAACTTCAACAATTGCCTGGAAATATAATACATGGCTCCATTGTCTGCGCCTTTGGCTGAACTTTGCTTGCTGCGGCCATTGTCTGCGGAGCTAAAAATGTTTTTTGATTGAATCTCTTTGGCAATGTGTGAGCGCGACAAACAAATTAAGCAAATGACACCGCGAACGAAGCCCAGCAACAACAACAGCAACGACAATGACAATAACATAATAATCAGGCCATGCCACGCCCACAGCCCAATGCAAATGACCGCCCCCCAGTCCCTAGCAATGATTTGCATAAAGAAATAACCCAAAAGTCGACTGACCTTTTGTATGCCAATTCCAATTCGTATAGGCCTTCAGTCCCTGTCCCTCTTTGGCTTTTTATCGGCCTTTTTTATTTGCCTGACACGTTTCAAGCCAGCCAGCTAGTCAGTCCACTCGACACCTACAAATAAACAAAAAGCAATGCAGCAAATATTGTAGTAATCAAAAATGCAAATGTCACAACGTGAATTGTAAAATATCAGCGCTTTAATTTTGTGTTTCTTTTACTTTTCTCTTTTTTCTTTTGCAAGGTATATAGTACATCGCCTGGTAACCGGAGCGTGGGCTTCATGACCCGGGGATAGACATAAATCTGGCCATTTATGCCGCTCGCAGTTGTTTATCACAAAAAGTTAATTGCTTTCCCGTGCTCGCTTCCTCTCTATTAATTATATTCCATAATTTGCTTAGCCTAATTAGCGGCAGGCAGACGAACAGGACGCGTCGCCTTAGCAAGGACGTTGGCTCGGTCAAAGGTCGGAGTGGCTACGATTTCGAGTGGCCCATTAGGAGTATCTCGAATTTGAACAGTATTTTTGCAATTGGGTCATTGAAAGTCAATATATGTATATAAAACTTTAATTTTATTAAATTTTCAACTTTTTTTAATTTTAAAATATTTTTTGTATTTTAATTTTAGGCTTATCCTATGTCCGTCAAAGAAAAAAGTGATATTAATTTTAAGTTTATTTGTTATTTGTTATAAATTTAAGAAGAAAAATAAAACACAATTCATTAAAAATATTCAAATCCAATTATCAATATTTATATATAATTTTAGTTGCCTTTTATTTAATATACTAATAAATTAAAAATATGGATTACTAAAGAAAAATTGTTTTATTGCCAAAAAATGTTAATATAAAAAAAAAAAAAAAAAAAAAAAAAACATTTCATTATAAATAGTCAATACTTATATATAATTACAGGTGCTTTTTATTTTATTTATGTACATTTACAAATATGTTTTACTTTATTAAACAAAATAATTAATTAAAAAAAATATATATTTTAAATAAATATTTTTGATTGAAAAGTCATATAATTTCATATGGAGTTTTGCTTTATAAAATAATTATTTTTAATTCACTTATTGATATATTGTAAGTTACTCCGCAAGTAGCCTATGAAATTTATGCTTAGATAAATCTTTAATTATCTAAAATTTGTTTTAATTCTTAATATTATTATTTTTTTTTATTTATTTTTTTTCATTTTTGAATATTTTTTATATCTTTTGTTTGGTTTTCTTTTTTAACTAAAATCATTTTTTTTTTTATATTTTCATTACTATTATTTATTACTGCTATTTTATTATTATTATTTTTTATTTTTGTCATTTTTTTTAAATATTTTGTTAAATTTGCTTTATTTTTATACAGTTTTTTTTAAATTTTTATTATTTCTTTTTTGATATTTTAAATATTTTTTATTACTATTATTATTAATAATTTTTAGATTATTTTTAAAAATATTTTTTATTATTTGTATTATTGTATTTGTATTATTATTATTATTATTATTTCGTTTTTATTTATATTTTTCGTTACATGAAGATCAAATGCTGTTTAATAATTTTTAATCCCAAAAAATCTAAGAAATTAGTCCGATAATAAATGTAAATGAGAAAATAATCAGAAGCGCAAAATGAGTTGTATATCAAAACTAGAAGCACACTTTATGCTGTCGCTTTAATTGTTACCTTCTCTTATAATTATATTAATTTATTAAATTCTCAATTTCTAATTATTATATTCTCTCTATATTTATATTGTCATACATTTAAGCATATTCAAATTATGCAAACTTTTCTTGCATACAAATCGCTTTACTTACCAACTAGTATATATTTCAATAAAGTTCACAATTCTCTTCTTTTTTTTTTATACATATAAATTTATATAAATATATATCGTAATAGACTCATTCACATTTGCATGCATTCAACGCTAATCAAATTATCAACAAAAACTTTTTCCTCAACAATATTATAATATGTAACTGTCGCCATTTATCAAATTTCTTCACTTAACATGAACAGAGATAGAGAAAGAGAGAGAGAGAGAGAGAGGGAGGGAGAGAGGGGGAGAGCAAAAAAAAGAAATGTGAACTTGTTTACATAAATACATGAATTCTACTTTTTGACTAGTCCGTGTCGTCAGCCATGCAGATGCAGTCGCCATTTGGAGTTTGCTTTTGGGCTGGGCGCGTGATTTTTTAATGCAAAATCCGTGTAGTCTTGCTCGCCAGCCAAACTGAGATGGGTGGATTGTGTGTTTTTTTTTCCTGCTGTAAGTTAACAAAAGGCCATGTACCGTTGCTTGTTTTTGCCATTAACAGCAATTACAAATGGCAAACAAAAACGCAAAATGGGCGTCCAGCCCGCTGCCCGGGCAAGGACGAACTTTTAATTATTTAGAGGAGAACGCGAAAGTCGCACAGTTTTTCACACAGCTCTGGTTACAGTTGCCAGTTTTTGGCTATGGCTACGGCCACCCCCCAAAAGGTAAATTCAATTACGCAGCTGCTGTCATTGTAGTTCGGTTTTTGTAATTACAAACAACTTTACCAAGTTGCAACTAATCAAATTACTGCCGACTGCCGACTGGCGAGTGGAGATTGGGCGCTGAATGTTGGGCGCCCAGCTCTGGCAGGCAGAGCCTAAACAAATGCAGAGCCAAGCAATAAGCGTTAACATATGGAAAGGATTTGGCATCGCTTTTGCGCGCATGCTAAGGATTTTATCGTCTATCAGCAAGCGCGAGCCCAAAAATGGCTTTTTAAATTGTGCATCAATGCATGAAATGCGCCATGAAAGCATTTCAGATAAATTCGCGAAACTAACAAATAACCATGTGGAAAAGCCACGCGCAAGGATAACGCAAACAGACAGAGAGAGAGAGAGAGAGAGAGAGAGAGTGAGAGAATGGGCTTGTGTATGCTAAGTAAACAGATTTGAAACATTTAGGCAGTTTAAGGGATATGCAGTCGATGATGAGTTTTTATTTAGCTTGAAATTGCCGGAGTCTCATCTTACAACCAGGAAGCAGCTCCTTAGGCAAGATAACTGTAGCAACCTTGGCAACAGAGCATTAGAAATTCCATGAGTGTAAAGCACATTGCTGATGCTGCAGCAACAGCTAAAAGACGATTCACAATTGAAATAACTAAGCACATGAACATCAACTAAATGACGCCTAGCAACAGCAACAACGTAGGAATTTCCTCTGAAGCAAAAAGTTAATTTTGAATTGTAAGAAAATGTAAATTGCAACATTATTAACACTTGAATTTGTAACTTGTGGCTACTGCATAAAACACTAAATATTTGACCTTAGTCTGCATTTTTCGAATTCATAGGGCTCACGACGTGTTATACATTAATCAATGGGAAATAACAAAAAAAAGCAATGCGAAATGATAATAGCTGCAAATGGTCAGACTTTAACTGTGTCTACCAACTGCCTCTGCATTCCAATTAACCACATGAATCACAATGGAGTGAAGACTCTTTTGGGTATAAATATGGACTGTCAGCTGCAGTTGGTTATCAATCAGTCCTCAGCTACTCCTAACAGCAGCACAGCCAAACAAATCCTCAACATGTTCAAATACGTAAGTATTTCACAAGGAATATCCCTGCAATCCACAACTGAACTCCTTCTGCCTACAGGCCGTTGTTCTCTTCGCCATCGTCGCCGCCGTCTCTGCCAAGCCCGGTGTGCTCCTGGGCAGTCCTCTAGCTTATAGTGCTCCACTGGTAGCAGCTGCTCCCGCTGCAGTGGTTGCAGCTCCTGCTCCATATGTGACTGCCACCAGCAGCCAGGTCTTTGCCCGCAACTATAATGGAATCGCCACAGCTCCAGTGATTGCTGCTGCCCCTGTTGCTGCTCCAGTCATCGCCAAGTACGCTGCTGCTCCTCTGGCCGCTCCTCTTGCTGCTCCAGTTGCTGCTCCTCTGGCTGCTCCTCTTGCTGCTCCAGTCATTGCCAAGTACGCTGCTGCTCCTCTGGCTGCTCCTTTGACCTACAGCTCATATCTGAGATACGCCGCTGCTGCTTCCCCTATTCTGTTTTAAGAATATTCTGGATAAATTAAATATACGAAAAGAAATTTGAAATATTTGTTGTTTGACATGGGAATTGCGAAGCTGGTTGGCTTCAATGGTATTAGAATCTTACGTAGGCAAATCTGGATTCTCTTAATCAATACCTGAAAAAGGAGTATTTTGGATCATGTACATTTACTAATGTTGGAAGCTGTCGATCTTTCTCTGCCACTCCAACTTCAATCATTTACGAAGACTAAGTAATTAGTTAAACTGTCAGTCTAATTAGTTTAACTGTCATATTATTTATTATTTAAATTTTAATAAGAAGAGCAAACATAGTAAAAAGAGAGAGTTAAATTGGACAGCTCAACTGAATACTACACTATGTGTATGTGTGTTAAGCTTGCTTAGTAAATGATTGCATAGAAGAGTAAATGATATATTGAAAGACACGACAAACTCAAGAGAGCTTACTCTAAGGGCAATCATCAGCTGCTGCAATTAAAGAGGAGCAGCGCCAATAGAGTCCATTGCACCTCATTGCAAAACTAAACACACAACGATTCACAAATTCATATAAATGCAATGATTTAGCCTACTGCAGCTGAGAAACTTTCTTAGCTTGGACTCTGTCTTTGGTGTAACCCAGTTTCCAATCAGATATTGTTATCAGAACTTAATATTCAATACAAGACCAAATTCAATTTCATATTCATATTTCATTTAATTATACTTTGACGATCACAGTTGCATTGCTTAAAGTAAGAGACGTGCAGCAGGGGCAGCAGCATAGCCAAGGGGCGCACTGTAGGCCAGAGGAGCAGCGATTGGAGCTGCCACATACTTGGAGATCACTGGGGCAGCAACTGGGGCAGCCAAAGGCGCACTCACATAGCTGGCAAACACGGGGGCAGTGGCTATTCCATTGTAATTACGGGCGAACACCTGGCTGCTGGAAGCGGTCACATAAGGAGCAGGAGCAGCAATCAATGGTGCAGTATAAGCGAGAGGCGCACTGAGGATTCCTGGCTTGGCAGCAGCGCATGCGATGAGGGCAAGGATGACAACGGTCTGCAAAGATGAAGCACATTAAGTTATAAATTAAGTTGAATATTAATAAATGAATATTCAACATACGAATTTGAACATTTTTGGCTGGGTTTGACTTAGTTTCTTAGTCGGATGAGAGCTGAAATGTCTTTGATGCCATTCCGCAGTTCCAACTGTGATATTTATACCAAAAGAGGACTACGAATTTGACCTTGCAGTTGCAGCTCTTGAATTCGTTGGCCCTACGACGTGTTATACATTAATCAATGGCAAAAAACAGAAGTGATAATGGCTACAAAATGTTAAACTTTAACTGTGTCTACCAACTGCCTCTGCATTCCAATGAACCACATGAATCACAGCTAAATGAAGACTGTTTTGGGTATAAATATCGACTGCCAGCTGCAGTTGGTTATCAATCAGTCCTCAGCTACTCCTAACAGCAGCACAGCCAAACAAATCCTCAACATGTTCAAATACGTAAGTATTTCACAAGGAATATCCCTGCAATCCACAACTGAACTCCTTCTGCCTACAGGCCGTTGTTCTCTTCGCCATCGTCGCCGCCGTCTCTGCCAAGCCCGGTGTGCTCCTGGGCAGTCCTCTGGCTTACAGTGCACCATTGGTGGCTGCTGCTCCCGCTCCATATGTGACTGCCACCAGTAGCCAGGTCTTTGCCCGCAACTATAATGGAATTGCCGCTGCTCCAGTGATCGCTGCTGCTCCTGTTGCTGCTCCAGTCATTGCCAAATACGCTGCTGCTCCTCTGGCTGCTCCATTGGCTGCTCCAGTCATTGCCAAGTACGCTGCTGCTCCTCTGGCTGCTCCATTGGCTGCTCCTCTGGCTTACAGCAGTCCTTTGGCCTACAGCTCGCCCTTGGCTTATGCTGCTCGTGCTCCGCTTCTTTTGTAAGAACTTATCAAATGACTGCAAATAAAACTTAAATCGTTTAACATCTACATTTGTATTTATTGAATTCGAACTACTGTGAGGCACCTTTAAATATTTTGGTACTAGAGTCACGTATTCAGTGGAAAATAATTGTTCACAACGTTGCCCAAATAATTGATGTCGAATGTTTCTTGTGGCATTGATATTTTGCATGTGTGTCAAGGTCCCAAAGGGCTGGCTTGGCAATGTCTCCGCAGTTGAATGAACTTCGAAGCATTGGGTTAACTGAAAGTCGTAATCATGACTCAATGCACAAGTAATTTTTACATAGTACACTGAAATTATTACAGAATATATTTATTTCAATATATTTAAGCCATTTGTAATGGCAATTCACCATTAATGTCGCTTATAAAAGCTTTTCAATTTATAAATTTAGAATGAACACAAATGGTAAATAAATTTTTTCAGTAAAAATAAATAATTAAATAAATATATTATTTAAACTAATAAATTTAAAATAATTTTATTTTTTAATATATAAAATTATATTATAATTATTAATTCAATAAAAATTAAAATTAAAATTAAAATAATATTAATAAATGAATGAATAAATAAATGTTTAAAAAATATAATATATATAAATTTAAATACCAAATAATACAAATTATTTATTTAAAAGTAAATGTATTTAATTGTATGTAAGTTGCACATAGTTTAATTTAATTTAATTTAAATTTAATTAATTACTCAAATTAAAATTCTTCTATAAACAAAGTCTTTTACACACACTTTAATAGGAAACAAAAATTGAGAGAGCAGCTGATTAAATCGGTTCTTTAACAAGCTCGTTCACGATCGTACGGAAAGAGAAAGTCTTTTATTATATGTATTGGTATTCGCTTGATACATCAATATCATACGTGAGGGTGAATGCTTATGAATATGAAAAACGATTGTAGACTCTTCCAGTTATCTACACACTTGGAGCTCATCTCATTGTTTCAATCGTATCGCTCACCAAACGACGTTCTGGAAAAGAGTAAATCACGAAACACGACAATCAAAACGAAAACATCCGAAGGCGTCCAGAGCGAGAGAGCGAATGAGTGAGAACTAAAGTCCGTTGCTCAGATCGAGTGAGCATGAATTTCTTGAGCGGGAAGGTTAAGCGGTTTTTGCGTTTCATACATCGTATGAGAATATTTAGCGTTTCTTATTTATAAATAATATAGATTCAGACATTCCCTTTGATGCATTATAGCTATAAGCTCTTGCTTACTGATTACAATTAACTTTGTTCCAACAGAGCATTCCATAAAAAAGTTGAGATTAGGACTTGAGTTAAGCGTTATTTATTTACATACTCCAGATTCATATTAATTTCTTCTTTTTTTTTACAAAAGAAGCGGAGCACGAGCAGCATAAGCCAAGGGCGAGCTGTAGGCCAAAGGACTGCTGTAAGCTAGAGGAGCAGCCAATGGAGCAGCCAGAGGAGCAGCAGCGTATTTGGCAATGACTGGAGCAGCCAATGGAGCAGCCAGAGGAGCAGCAGCGTACTTGGCAATGACTGGAGCAGCCAATGGAGCAGCCAGAGGAGCAGCAGCGTATTTGGCAATGACTGGAGCAGCAACAGGAGCAGCAGCGATCACTGGAGCAGCGGCGATTCCATTATAGTTTCGGGCAAACACCTGGCTGCTGGTGGCAGTCACATATGGAGCAGGAGCAGCAGCCACCAGTGGTGCACTATAAGCCAGAGGACTGCCCAGGAGCACACCAGGCTTGGCAGAGACGGCGGCGACGATGGCGAAGAGAACAACGGCCTGTAGGCAGAAGGAGTTCAGTTGTGGATTGCAGGGATATTCCTTGTGAAATACTTACGTATTTGAACATGTTGAGGATTTGTTTGGCTGTGCTGCTGTTAGGAGTAGCTGAGGACTGATAACCAACTGCAGCTGGCAGTCCATATTTATACCCAAAACAGTCTTCATTTAGCTGTGATTCATGTGGTTCATTGGAATGCAGAGGCAGTTGGTAGACACAGTTAAAGTTTAACATTTTGTAGCCATTATCACTTCTGTTGTTTGCCATTGATTAATGTATAACACGTCGTAGGGCCAACGAATTCAAGAGCTGCAACTGCAAGGTCAAATTCGTAGTCCTCTTTTGGTATAAATATCACAGTTGGAACTGCGGAATGGCATCAAAGACATTTCAGCTCTCATCCGACTAAGAAACTAAGTCAAACCCAGCCAAAAATGTTCAAATTCGTATGTTGAATATTCATTTATTAATATTCAACTTAATTTATAACTTAATGTGCTTCATCTTTGCAGACCGTTGTCATCCTTGCCCTCATCGCATGCGCTGCTGCCAAGCCAGGAATCCTCAGTGCGCCTCTCGCTTATACTGCACCATTGATTGCTGCTCCTGCTCCTTATGTGACCGCTTCCAGCAGCCAGGTGTTCGCCCGTAATTACAATGGAATAGCCACTGCCCCCGTGTTTGCCAGCTATGTGAGTGCGCCTTTGGCTGCCCCAGTTGCTGCCCCAGTGATCTCCAAGTATGTGGCAGCTCCAATCGCTGCTCCTCTGGCCTACAGTGCGCCCCTTGGCTATGCTGCTGCCCCTGCTGCACGTCTCTTACTTTAAGCAATGCAACTGTGATCGTCAAAGTATAATTAAATGAAATATGAATTTGAAACAGAATCAATTCCGTCTTGTATTGAATATTAAGTTCTGATAACAATATCTGATTGGAAACTGGGTTACACCAAAGACATAGTCCAAGCTAAGAAAGTTTCTCAGCTACAGCAGGCTAAATCATTGCATTTATATGAATTTGTGAATCGTTGTGTGTTTAGTTTTGCAATGAGGTGAAGTGGACTGCATTGTCGCTGCTTCTCTTTAATTGCAATTGTATTTGGTTTTTCTTTATAGTCGATCGACTCGGCAGCTGATGATTGCCCTTAAAATAAGTTCTCTTCAGTTTATCATGTATTTCAATATATCATTTACTCTTCTATGCAATCATTTACTAAGCAGTTGAGCTGTCCAATTTAACTTTCTCTTTTTACTATGTTTGCTCTTCTTATTGAATTTTAAATAATAAATAATATGACAGTTAAACTAATTAGACAAGCCTTTACTTAGTCTTCGTAAATGATTGAGGTAGATTAGCAAAGAAAGATCGACAGCTTCCAACATTAGTAAATGAACATGATCCAAAATACTCCTTTCTCAGGTCTTGATTAAGAGAATCCAGATTTGCCTACGTAAGATTCTAATACCATTGAAGCCAACCAGCTTCGCAATTCCCATGTCAAACAACAAATATTTCAAATTTCTTTTCGTATATTTAGTTTATCCAGGATATTCTTAGAACAGAATAGGGGAAGCAGCAGCGGCGTATCTCAGATATGAGCTGTAGGTCAAAGGAGCAGCCAGAGGAGCAGCAGCGTACTTGGCAATGACTGGAGCAGCAAGAGGAGCAGCCAGAGGAGCAGCAACTGGAGCAGCAAGAGGAGCGGCCAGAGGAGCAGCAGCGTACTTGGCGATGACTGGAGCAGCAACTGGAGCAGCAGCAATCACTGGAGCTGTGGCGATTCCATTATAGTTGCGGGCAAAGACCTGGCTGCTGGTGGCAGTCACATATGGAGCAGGAGCTGCAACCACTGCAGCGGGAGCAGCAGCCACCAGTGGTGCACTATAAGCTAGAGGACTGCCCAGGAGCACACCAGGCTTGGCAGAGACGGCGGCGACGATGGCGAAGAGAACAACGGCCTGTAGGCAGAAGGAGTTCAGTTGTGGATTGCAGGGATATTCCTTGTGAAATACTTACGTATTTGAACATGTTGAGGATTTGTTTGGCTGTGCTGCTGTTAGGAGTAGCTGAGGACTGATTGATAACCAACTGCAGCTGGCAGTCGATATTTATACCCAAAAGAGTCTTCACTCCATTGTAATTCATGTGGTTCATTGGAATGCATAGGCAGAGTTGAAGTTAAACATTTTGTAGCATGATTTTTTCTGTTTTTCCCCATTCATTAATGTATATCACGTCGAGAGGCTTTAAAAATGCAGCTATAAGGTCAATGTTATTTAGTTCCTTGCAGTTGTAGGCAAGTTTGCTTTCTGATTTCATTTATTTGCATTTTCAAGCCATTCCGCATTTCTGATTATTTTCCTGTTTTATGTTCCAGCAGATCCATGGACTATGCCTTAAGTTGAGCACATTCACGTAAATTTAAAGAACTTTCTAGCTCATAGTATGATGCAATATGATGTATATATATCAAAAGCAAATATGTAATCTTTGAATTTATGCCAACTTTGCGTATTTCTGTATGTCCGTTGCTTATTCTAATTGGACTTGGCGGCTTGGCCATAAACAAAAGGCCCGTAACGGCAACGACCGTTGTCCAATTGGCTTGCATGTCACGTAGGCCACGTTAAAATTATTGTCAACACTGGCCAAGCGACGCGTGACATTAAAGTGTCCAAAAGCAACTTTGAATTTGTTTTGTAAAAAAAAAAGACATGCAATTATGTCAAGGTCATGGAGAAATGGAGAGTAAACCGTTAAGTGTGGGACAAATATCGATTTTAATTTAAATAAATTAAGTGCATAGAAGATTAATTATGCAATGAACCAAAGAAGTCAAGGGGAAAGAACTGCAGTTGATTGATCAATTTAATAAATTTAATTCTTTGAATAAATGAAAAAAAAAAAATAATTTTACTAAAACAAGATCTTAACAAAAATAATTTTATGTATATATATTATTTTTTAAGACTTCAACAATTGCATATTATGAATTATGCAAATTAATGACTGTGAAAAAACTTTCATTTGAAGTATATTTAATAACTTACTCTGAGTTATATGGATAATTATGAATCATAGATCAGTATGGCTCAGGATAAGTTTTGTAGGAACAATAAAAAGTTCATTAATTAATATGCAAATATTTAAAAATATTTTTCAATCGCCCTTCAATGTATTGTAAAATTGAACAATTTTAGGAAAATCTAAAAAATAGGGGAAAAACAAAAACAAAAAAATTAAAAGTAAAGAAGAATAATTATATAAAAATAAAATAAAAATATTTATAGTAATAATGGAAATTTTATTTAATTTTTATTTATTTATATAAAAATATAATAGAAATATTTATATATACATGGGTATATGCAAATCAATATTTATATATTTGGCAGTGCTAGAAAATTTCGTAAATTTTAGTTTATTTATATAAAAATATAATAAAGTTATTTATATTTAGTATTTTATATATTTAAATCAATTGTATAGTCAAATTATTTGTATAATCTATAGTACTGCTGCAAATGTTCTTAAATTTTGGTTTACTTTGCTTTTGTTTTATTCTTAAACAAAAAAACATGAAAAACTGTGGAAATATTTCAGCCAAGCCCAGCCTTTTTCTAAAAGAGATAAATATATTTCTTAATGCGTGAGGAGCTCAATTATTAAATTATGCTCCAAATTTTTTAAATTAAAAAGAATATATTTTTTCCATTTTTGTTTTTTCTTTTTATATGATAAATTGTAAATTTGTTTTGTAATTTTTTATTTTTTTTTTTTATTAATAGTTATTCATTTATTTATATACATTTATATAGGATCACAGAATACTTGTTTAAAACAAAAGTGGCGCTGGAGCAGCAGCATAGTTCAACGGTGCCAAAGGAGCAGCTGCGTATCTGGAGTAGATTGGAGCGGCCAGAGGAGCAGCAGCATACTTGGCGATCAGAGGTGAAGCAAGAGGAGCAGCTGCGTACCTGGAGTAGAGTGGAGCAGCCAGGGGAGTAGCCAGAGGTGCAGCTGCATATCTGGAAATGAGAGGAGCAGCCAGGGGAGCAGCCAAAGGCGCAGCAATGGGCGCCACAGCCCTGGCAATTGGAGCGACTGGAGCAACTGGAACCTGAGCAATCAAGGGAGCAGCGGCAATGCCATTGTAGTTCCTGGCCACTACTTGACTGCTGGTTGCAGTTATCACAGGTGCAGGCGCAGCAACAATGGCAGCTGGAGCAGCCAACGGAGCGTGCAGTACACCTGGCTTGCCGGCGGCGCAGGCAATCAGAGCGCAGAGGACAACGGCCTGAAGAGAGACAGAGAGAGAGAGAGAGAGTGTGTGTGAATAAAAGGATATGTGGAATGAGTTTAAGCAGCAGGACAACATAAAATCCAGCCAACTTACGTATTTGAACATGTTGAGGGATTTCTGATTGCTTTTTGGAGTTGCCACTTGAAAAGCGAAACTGTGTTTGATGACATGTCTTCGTTTTCGATTTATTTTTATAGCAAATCAAAACGCACGTGACGGACGCGCAATAGAAAGAAAAAAACGACAAAGTATAAAAAAATAGAAAAAGACAGAGGAAAAAATGTCTAAATTAGCATGCAGAGCGCACAGGCAAAGTAAAGCAAAGCCAAGCAGCCAAAATTCAGACACACCTGAGCTAACTGTAACGATAACTGTGCTGAGGCGTTGGCTAATATTGCAATTTTATTTCATTTTCAAATGCATAAGCTTTAAGCTGCAGTTGAGCGGTGAAACTTTTCGATCAAACTATGAATTAAAGTTGGGCATGAGTAAGGAAAAGTAAAGCTACAAATTACAGAACAAAACAAAGTGGCAAATTCTTAATTAGAAATTAGAGAAAGAGAAAAAAGAATATAATGAAGAAAAGCGAGAAATAAACTTAATTCTTTTTTTTAGATGAAGAAAAGGGAGAGAGAGAGAGAGAGAGAGAGAGAGATCAGCTGTGCTCCTATACTCCTATGCTTTTTCTTTCACTCGCTCTTTCTCTCTCTATCTTTCATTTATTTTCTTTTTATTTATTTTTCATATTTTTTGTCTTTCTTTTTCTCTTTTTCACTCCAGCTTTCATCTCTCTTTACTATTTAATTTATTTTCAACATTTAATCAATAGGTTCACTAAACCTTAAAGTCAAATCGCAGTGCATCAGCCTTGACCCAATACTAAAATGTGTTAAATAAAATACAACAATTTTGGTGTCAACAAGCAAAAGTGTTCACTTTTCGTTTGCTTACATATACACACACATATATATATAATACATATATATCATTTCGTGTATTTGTATATGTGCTGACCCGTACTGTGTGGGCGTTCAATAATTCGAAGTTCGCTTTGGTCGCTCGTACGTGCTCAAAATGTTTAATTGTTTGAATTTCTCTCAACCGAATGAGATTCCTAACTACCTGGAGTTGAATTGTACTTTAAGAGTTTGCTAAAATATTACTAAAATAAATATCAAACAAAATTGCTACAAGTTAATCAAATTATCAAGAACTGACTTTATTTGAATAAGCAAAATAAGTTTTTTATGAGAAACGAATGTTTTTTTTTTTTTTTATTTATTTATGATTTATTTATGTCACATAAAATATTACTTAGCATTGAGCTCTTACTGCTAGCTTTTTTATATACCTTTAAGGCGCTTTATACACACACACACGCACACACACAAACACACACACACACTCGAATAAAAGGCAGAAACTCATGCACATTTGCCATGGCGCTCGTCTGCTGCTTTGATCGTTTGCTCGGCTTTAGCTAGAACATCGGTTTATAGGAAATGACATGCAGAAAAATAATAGATAAAAAAAAATGTTGGAGTTTTTATTATGCGTTCACTGTCGTCTGAGCTAAGCTTAGTCGACAGAAGCTCCGCGCATTAGGCTCAAGTCGCAAAGCCTCAAAGTTGACAGAAGGCAACAACTGCGGCGGCATCACATGGAATTGTCTAGTAAATAAACTGTATAGCTTGGAATTTTGCCATAAATAAAATATATTATTTTTAAAAACCAAATTTCAAGTAGAATAAAATAATATTATTGAAATAAATATTTGTATTATAATATTTAATTTAATGATGACAGAAACTAAATGGAAAATAAAATGAAATATTGTAGAATTTCAATTTGTTAGCTAAAAATTTTTGCACATATAAATTACATTTTTATAAGTTTTAGTAGAACAAAAAATTAAAAATTTAAAATTTAATTTATAATATTACATATACATTTTTTATAATTTTATTAAATTAAATTAAACTAATTAATTTGCAATTTTATTATTTAAAAAATTAAATTTCAATACATGAAATGAAATATTTTTCATTATATTATAAAATACTTTTAATAAATAAAATAATATTATTTTTAACGGCAATTAAACTATTTGCTAGCTATATACATTTATTTTTAATTTTTTTTTTTTTTTAAGTATGTATATACTACATCAACAAAAATCACAGAAAGTATTAAAAATAAACATTTTTTAGCTAATACCTTAGCTATATATAAAATATATACATATTTTTTAAATTAAAGATTAAAATAAAACATTTTTTTAATCGTCGTTTCCTTTTGCAATAAAATATAAATATATATTTTATAGCTTTGGCGTTCTTTATAAATAATAAAAATAAACAATTAAAGATTACATTCAAATTAAATTACATTTAAATAGGTTTTTTAATAAATGTCTTTCAAAAATATTTCCTAATTTTCTTAAATTACTGGATATATTTTAAATTTCTTATCATTCATAAATAGCATTGAAATTATTAAAATTAAAAAATTATATTAAAATAAAATATTATTCTAAAAAAAAAAAAAATAGGTATCTATAAATTACACTAATATTATTAAAATTAAACTTAAAATCAAAATAAAATAAAATATTACTTAAATATATAATAATTTATAAACAACATTAAATACAATTTTATTTATGTTTATACTTATTTTATTTTTGCTATGAATCCCTTGAATAAATAGGTCCCCACATTCCCTTATTATTTCTAAATCTATCATAACTTTGGCAGTTTCCTAATCAATTTAATTTCATGCACTTTGATTTTCATACAAATCTTGTATAATTAGCTGCGGCAATCGATGTTGGCTGCCCTTCGGGTTTTATCAGTTGGCCACAGTGCGAGAGACCCTCGAAGACATTGGCTGGAACTAAGCAGCGGCTCAGCTACCAATTATAATGCCAGCACTTATAATGGGCAACGTGCTGGACGCAGGGCGCATTTTAAGTAGCTTCAGTAGCTCCATGAATGCGTCGGCTGTACGGCGCATATAAATATGCGTTGCATGGCCCCAGTTTGACATCAGTTAGCTTTTCGCTTTCAAGCCATCATCAGCAAGCCAGCAGCAAATCATCCTCAGCCAACACACAAATCAATTCAACATGTTCAAATACGTTAGTTTTCTATGACTTTGGGATATTTCGCTGGGGCTTTTAACTAATCCTTGCTCCATATTTTACAGGCCGTCGTCATCTGTGCTCTGATTGCCTGCGTCGCCGCCAAGCCAGGGCTGTTGCATGCACCGCTGCTTGCTCCAGCGCCCGTTCTGGCTGCACCTGCTCCTGTGGTCACCGCCGCCAGTAGCCAAGTGGTGGCCAGAACCTTCAATGGCATCGCAGCTGCTCCCGTGATTGCAGCTCCTGTTCCAGTGGCACCAGTTGCGCCCGTCGCTCCAGTTGTTCGCGCTGTGGCACCATTTGCTGCTCCTCTGGCTGCCCCAGTTTTCCGATCAGTCTTGCGACCAGTTGCTGCCCCATTGGCCACTCCATTTGCCGCCCCATTGGCTGCTCCATTTGCGGCGCCCTTTGCTCATCCCTATGCAGCACCTGTGTTTGCCAAGTACACAGCTCCATTGGCTTATGGAGCAGCTCCGCTCGGCTATGCCGCAGCTCCCGCATTGTGGTAGAGCAGCCAGCGCCCAGCAAGGATTAACAACCTCTGTCTGCGTGTGTGTGTGTGTGCTTGTGCTCAATGACTGATAGCCTTTAATAAAAATCGTTCAACTTGGTATAAAAAGTAAAAACTGTTTCTCCATTGTTTGTCTAGACCACAGCGTTGGCCAGTATTTCGGTGCTTTATGGCTGGCCATAACAGCTTTATAATTGATTTTGCAACACTGGTAATCCGTTGCCAGAGAAAAGAGTAAAGGAGTAACTGCCAAAGTGAGCAAGATATAGGAAAAGCGTCTTGGATATATTTTATAAGGGAAACCGAAGGCGAAAAGACATTATGAACTGTCTTCTAGATTCACTTTGATTAGTGAATATATTGTAAAAATAAATACAACAATTTTCCTGCCTTTCAATATACAATTTTATTTTTGCCAAATATAAAATATAATATATAAAATATATTTTTCGCATATTTTTTCAAGATTAAGATATTGAATTATTTTAATTTAATTTACTAGTAATTAATTATGTTTTCGTATTATTTTATTAAATTATTTAGTAAACTAACAAGATATAGGAAAGGGTTTTGGATATGTTTTATAAGGGAAGCCGAAGGCGCAAAAGACATTATTATTATTATTTTAAATTTGTTTTAAATATATTTTTATTTCTTTATTTTTCTAATTATTTTAATCCTTAACACTTAAAGTGTATAAAGCATTCCATAGAAGATTTTCTTCGTTTTCCTTGTAAATGGCGTGTTTGTTTTCTCTTTTCTTGTTTTTTGGCTGCCATGTAGGTAGAGAGGTTGGCCAAGTCAATCGTTTGTGGCGCAATGCTTTTATTCGGGTCATTTGTGTTCCATTGTCCTACGTCTTTCACTTGCGTCCATCTAAAACGAATTATGGCACATGTTTCTGTACTCCTGGATGTGTGCATGTGTCTGTGTGTGTGTGTGTGTGTGTGTGTGTGTGTGTGTGTGCGGGAGGTCAGTTGCTGCACTGGACCTGGACTTGAGTTGACTGCAGTGCTGGCCCGAGTTCAGGTTCATGTCGTTTCTCATGCGCTTTTCCCTCATATTTGCCATTCATTTGGCTTTGGCAAACAAAAGACGAACGAACGGACCAATGAATGTTTGAATAATTTCATTCGATTTCTCTCATGTATGTGTGTGTGAGTGTGTGTGTGTGTGGGGCTGCAGCAATTTAAGACTTTAAGGAATAAAAGGGATCGGTGGGCTGCATCAACTAACTAATGCAAAGTTGAAAGCGAAAACTTAAACGGCAAAGATAAGCGGCACACGCTTGCCAATACGCCCCCCCCTCTCCGTCCCCCTCTCCCCTAGCAAGCAACCCCAACCGCGCTGTAGCCCTTTCGTCTTGGTTGATTTTCAACAGCAGCGCAAACGCAGCAAAGTTTATCCTCAATTAAACTTTTTGTTGTTGCGTAAAATTGCGCCAGAGTTCAGTTTGTCTGTGAGGGCGTATGAGTGTGTGTGTGTGTGTGTGAGTGTGTGTGCGATAGGCCATACGTCAGAGCCACATATAGAGATCTCTCTTTCACACGCTCCCTCTTCAACTCTCTCTCTCTCTCTCTCTCTATCGCCATCCCTCCCCTCTCTCTCTGGCAGCCTCATCTTCATTTGTTGGCTTAACTTTTAACTCCACTTGCCTTAATTTTCGTTCACATTATTCTTGTTTTTGTTGTGCTCGGCACATTTTTGGTAATTTCCGCCTTTGGCAAGTGCTCGACACAAGAAATTCTATGAACTTCACTTATTTCATCTGAAAATCCAGACTCAGTCCCCCAATGCTTGGCACATTTCATTAGCTTTCTTCACATTTGTACGTTTTTCGTTTTCTTCCTCTTCTTCATTTCTAATTTATTGCATCATTGCGTTGCCGACTCTTTCCTTATTTGGTAATTGATTTTACATCGACTTCTTGTGCAAAGTTTTAATGCACATTCACGTATAATTAGAAAGGCTTTCAAAAGAATTCGAAATTCGTATTACATGGAGGAATAATGCTTTCAATTTTCTGTATATATATATATATATATGGCAGATAAATATTGTGTTATACGAGCTAAACTGAAGTGAGCTGCTTGTTGTTTGATATCTATTTCTATTCGTGGAAAAATGTTCATAGCATAACACTTTGCATTCGAAAGCCGAAGATTTGCCAGGCCAAGAGAACAGTCAGCATGACGGCTTTCGTTGCGGTTATTTGACAGCATTTCTACCTCACTTTTGGCTAAGTGCTGGTTGCCTGTGCAGCTGAACACATCGCTGTGAAAATCCAGCAGCAGCTTCTGGTGGTTGCTGGCTTCTGGCTTTTGATATGGGAACGACAACAAGCCTTGCACGGTGCTCCGGTACACCGACTACGTGATTTGTTTGCCAGAGCAATTTACATGTCCGGGCATGTCGGAGATGTATAGATGACAACGACGTCTCTCTCTCTCTCCCACTCTCTCTGTCTCTACCTCCTGCTGTGGGTGTTGCTTTGACATTTGGCACCCGCCATCGTGGTTTGGAGGGAAAAATTGAATGCGCGTAAAGCGCGGCAGCTTCAACAATTGGTAGCGAAAACAAAAACCGCATTGCTCCCACAAAAATGTCAATGGACGGGCAATGGCGTAAAAACGCACAAAGCGTAATTCGAGCAGCCAACGCCGCCAGGTGGCGCTGCAAAACTTAATCACCTAATGCAGAGCGACGCACGTTAAGCGTCTAAATAATGAGCAGCCGTCGAATGGAAAATGGCAAATGCTTTGCCAATTTGCATAGCGCAGCTAAATGCAATTGACAGACGGAGCAGCACCACTGATGGGGCTTAACAATGCTGCGCGCATCTACATATATATTAGGAAAAAAAAATGTGTATATATATATATATATAGAGGGTGCTCTGCGCCTTATTTAAATGAAACAAAAAGCATTCGGGCGTGTCTGCATCGTTGCCCGTCAATTGACATAAGCTGGGAATTTGCACGCTAAGCCATTTTGCTGGGGGATTGATTTTGCTCTACGCATAATACGCATACGCCGCGTGTGTCAAAGGTGCCAAGAAATGCCAACTGCATTTGCGAAGCTCTATCACAAATTTTCCTTCACAAAAACAATCTTCACGTCGTGCCAGCAACGAAAAAAATATATAATAAAATTAAGGGGAAAAAAGAAAATAAAATAAGAGAAAAATTGAAAAGGAGAAAGTTTTTGTCGAAGTTTGTTTTTGCCCAGGCGCTGGGCTGAAGGGTTGGCCTGGCCCACATGTGGCCAGAGTATGTGTGTGTGTGTGCCTCCTATTTGCTGACACAGCTCTGATCCGCATTTAGTTGCGAAAGCGAAAAATAATTAATTAAGAAGTGCAAATCATAGCAAAATTATGCGGGCTGTCAAATTAAAACTAAAAGTAAACGCCAGCAGCAGACGCCCGGAAATAACCAGACATTGCTTAAAGATACACAAAAGGCTTGAATCATCCACCCACACCCACACACACACACACACACACACACACACACACACTGGTAAGGGAGCTCGAAACTCCTGCCAGGAAATTGCCAGAAATTCAACTTAGCTACTGACATAGCAATTAGCACTTTCCTCTTCTTTTCCTCTCTCTCTCGTTTCAGCATGGGATATTTTAGCTTGAACTTTTTTTTTTGTGCTTAGGCCAGATATATGTACATAAAATATCTATCTAAATTACATATAGCTGCCTTCCCCCAACTATCAATTAAAGCTAATCTCTGGCAATTAGTTTGGCTGCTCAATGTCACTACCGATACCAAGCGCAATTACCTGCTGTCCCGCTGTCTACTACTTTTTGACATCTTCAAACTTGGAAGCAAACAATTTACGATCTGACGACATACTTGAGCCCACGAGCTCTTTGAAAACTCTGTGCTCTCCATGTGCAATTGTAGCTGCCAAGGCTATTTGAAAGCCTCAACTCGAATAGAGTTTTGGCTGCTTGAGAGCCAGATCCCTGGGCCAGACTTTTCCTGGTCGTCGTCAGCGTCGTCGACAGGCAGAGCTCAAAACACCAGAGGCCTTTATACAAGCACAACTTGCCATCGCTCTATCTGTGTCTGTGTATTTAAACTTTTGTAATAATCTACAGCAAATGCGCAGCATCAGCGTCCTCCTCACCTGACCCCCGCCCATTCGCCCTTGCCGCTTCTTCGACTTCGAGTCCACAACAAGCAAAGTTCCGGGGCGCCATTTTGCTTTTACTATTTGTTTTAGCGACTTCTGTTGACGTTGTCTCCAGTCTTTCACCTCTCACTGCCAGTTTCCCATTTAGCTGCTGCTCTCCCCCACCCTCTCAGCGCTCGCTCTTGCTGCCCCGTGGCGCACAAACTTTACCTTTGCCCAAATTTCATTTATAAACATTGCGAAGCGAGGGACTGCAAATTGAGTGTTTAATTGCAATGAAGTTGCATTTGGCTGTCTGCGGCAACATATGCAACGAGGCAGCGTCAGCAGCCGGAAGCTCGAATCAGATTAGCTGTTGCATGGCAACTCCTTGAACTTCCAATTGTTAGGTATCTGCAATTGCAATACACTAGCCAGAAGCGACTCTAAAGTCTTTGATTGGTGTCTTTATTTTGTTCGTTTGAAATCAACTTGAGTGTGTGTCTGTATAAAATATTTTGGGTGTAATACAAATAAAAGATATTTGCTAATAAAAAAGAAGTTCTGTCTGCTATGTGACATTTTATTAAATATATATATTGTTTAAGTTCAATAATATTATTAAACATGTATATTACTTGGCTCATCATTAACATCTTGTCAATTAGTCTGAGACATGCTGGACAAAATCTTTCTTCACTGAACTTTTATAAAAATTTACAATAATAATATGAGAATAAAAGTGATTTATTGAGTAATATTGCTACATATTTACTGCTTAGTAAAATTATAAATTTGCATATTCGTTGTGGCTCTCATTTTCATTAAAAGCTATTTTATATTTGTAATATTTTAATTTTATATACTTTTTATTATATTTAAAACATATATGTATTTTTTTTTGTATATTTTATGTTAATATTTACATTTTTAATATTTAATATTTTTATATTTATATATTTCATATTTTTATTTATGTATTTTATGTTTTTTATTTATTATTTTATTTATATATTTTTAATTATATTTAATATATTTTATTAATATTAAATATGTTTATATATTGTATTTTATATATTTATATTTATATTTATATTTATATTTATTTTTAATAATAATTTTTAATGTATTTTTTATATTTCATATTTTTATTTTTGTATTTTATTTTATTTTTATTTATTATAATTTTTTTATTTTATGTAGTTTTTATTTTTTTTTTTATTATTTTATTATCTCTTTTAATACTTTCAATATTTTTCATTTTATATATTGTTTATTATATTTAAACATTTTTAATAATTTGCATATTTTTAATACACATACATTTTTTAATGCTTCTGAATATTTATTTATTTATATATCCATTTCATATTTATATATATATTTTTATTTGACATTTTATATTGTTACATTTCATATTTTTATTTATATTCATTACATTTTTAATTTTATTGGTATACGATTTTTAATTAGCATTACATTATATTTAAATTTTGTATTTTTTTTTTTTTTTTTTTTTTTTATATATATAAATTTATTTTAATATCTGAATTTACAAATATTTAAGTCGAAATGGTCTGAAGTTTTAAGTTAATGTCTTAAGTTAATGCAATTTACCATTCACAGTACTTTGGAATATTTTGTGAATTTAAATAATTAATTGCATTTAATAATTTAATATGTCAGAAGAACTAACTCAAGAACTACAAATATTATTTAGCTCTAAAATATATCTATCCAACAGCAACGTTTTTTTCTCTCTGTACGGCATTTGTTATATCTTTATTAATTAAACTAAATTAATATTATTTTCACACATTAATTAAGATAAATGTTTAGTTATTTTCTTTTTTCACACATATTTGTATTATATGTACTAAATTTGATATATTTGACTGACAAACAAATTTCCTTTGAGATTTCCTGACTCAATTCACTTATATTATTTGCACTTTTATCAGAAACAAGAAAACACTCTAAATATTAGGTGTAAGCCAGTCAAATGTCACTTTTAATGGCTAGGCCAGAGACGCACGCTCAACTCTTGTGTAATCTGTCACCTCAACGTAACAACTCTCCTGTGATCTCTGAGGCTGCTATTTTTTTTTTTTTTTTTTTTTTTTTTTGAGCTTTATTATTTTGCTGGTGCCTTTGATTGCCTGGCAAGTAGGCAGGCAGAGAAGCACTCACTCGTAGAGTCTGTGGGAGCCAATCATTTCGTTTGCGTTTTCATGACGCAGAGCGTCAAAAGTAATTTGCATTTAGCAAATATTTGCTGGCAACCAAGCCGCCAGCTCAACTCAACTCAACGGGCCTCCCTCCAAGCAGAGCCTAACATCAAAGCCTCGCGCCGCGATGCGTGTCAAAGGCGTTGGCATAGCTTTAAATGTAACTCGCTTACTGTAGCGCCAGCCAGGCAGTTGGCCAGACTGTCAGTCTTTTGCAATTTGCAGCATTTGTCAAAATATTCAGCCAACAATTTTATTTACCTTTTTTTCACGCTTACTTTTTTCTTTTTTCATTTTTTTTTTTTTTGTTGGCTCAGTGGCGCCTTCTGGCGCTGGTCGAGGACGCGTCACTTGACGACGTGCCGCAAATGAGTTTCAACTTGGGTTTTGCGTTGTCGTCGTCGTCGCTCGCGGCATCGGCGCCTTGGTCTGAGCTAATTTTTTTGATGGATTCGCTGCGCTTTTATGGTGTTTGCATGAATTTCTCGCCTTTAAAGCGATTTGTCTTGCCTCAAAATGAGCTCTAAACAAGTTTTAGGTGCCAGTTGCTCTCAGCCTGCCAGTTGCTCTAAACTACAATTGAACTTCTGCTATTGGGAGTTATTGTTTCGTGAGGGCAACTTTTGTGTGATTTTTAAGTCATCAATGGTGCAGCTAGAGTTGCAACTTTGCCGCACCTAACAAAGTGCAAAGCTATGCCAGTTGTTGTAGTTGCTGTTGTTGCTTTTTGCACTTGCCGTTTGTTTGCGTTGAATTTTTCAAATCGTCCACCGAGCAAGCATTTGCCAAAGCTGCTGCTGCTGCCACAGTTGCTGCTGCTGCTGCTGCTGCTGTTGCCTTTTCTCTATGCTTCCGTGCATTTTGTTGCACTTTGGGTGCAGAGGTGAATGAGCGAGGGTTGCACCATGAGTAAGCACCATAAGGTGCGATTGTAATTTCTGTGAATATAGATAAGTAACTTTGAATATGCTATATATCAAACGTTTAGATAGCTAAACTTATTTTTATTTATTTTATTTTTGTTTATTATAATTTTTATTAATTAACAATTTTTTTATTTTATATAAATATATTTTAAAATATATTTCTTAGATTTTTTTATATTATTAATATTATTTGTATTTCTTTTATTTATTTTTATTAATTTCAATATAAAAATTCATACTTTTGTAATGTTATTATTATTTTTTATTTACTTATTTAATTTTTTATCATTTTATTTTTAAATTTTTCCAATCAATTAAAACGTAATAACTTAATAATTAATTTAAATTAATTTTATTTATTTATATTATTGTTATATTTATTATCTTTCTGTATGCAAGAGAGAACTTACTTACTCTACAATCTATGAGTATTTCTCATTCGACAACTTCTCTGACCACCCTCCTGTGACCATTCAGTGCACGTTTTTTGCTCCGCTTTTTAGTACATTGAGAGCTGTGGGGTAAGGGCCAAAGCTCTTTGTTTTGCTTTTGACGATGGCTGTTGCCGCTTGCCGCTTGCATTTGTTGGCTGCGACGTGTTCAATAACAATTGTGTTGCATACTTTAGTGCGTTCGGGGCATGGCATTAAATTTTAAAGGAACGTCGCGTCGTTTGCTGGTGCGGCCGTCGCGTCAAACAGTTTGCTGCAAATCAATTACAAACTAAGAACTTTGCCAGCGCTAATTGCAAGGAGTCTTTCCCTTTGGCCGGACTTTTGCGTCAGGCACTTTGTTGACTTTGTGCAGGCAGCCAAAAACGGAGAGAATGAAAATAAAAATAAGTTGTAGTTAGTTGAACAGCAAAGACCGTCCGTTCGGCTGCTTTGTGACTTGGCCCCAAAATCTTGAGGATTTATCATGGAGCGCTTTGTAAGGCATTTGGTTTTTTTTTTTTTTTCGAAGTAGATGCTCTATGACTGGTTCGGGGCCACGTCTGCATTGCGTACTACTCGCTGCAGTTGAAATTAATGTTCCAGCCTTTTAATTACACGACAAATAAGCAAACAGCCGAAAAGTTTTGCGCTAGTAACTCGAACAGCGATGAGAAACCACTCGAAAGACGTTTTAAGCATTAAGGGCTGGCACGTTTAGGCAAGCCGCAAACTGGTTCGCAGTTCGGAACTAGTTTTGTTTGGAGCATTGACATAATTGTTGGCTGGGCTGATGCAAAGATTGCTGAATTTGTTGTCAGCCTGCAGCGGCATTTAATTAAAAACTTATTGACAATGCGGCGTGGTATTCTTTATCAAATCTATTAATTTCTATTTATATATATTTTGTACAGTTATATCTACTCAATCTGTCTATGATTTCACGCAACGTATTAAAACTAGTTTCTATTTATTGCATATTATTTATTAAATTAAATAAATTAACTTAATAAAATTAAATAATTATGTAAATAAATTAGATAAAATATGTAAATACTGGCTTCTAGTCCATATATAGGTTAAGGTTCAGTTATATCTGCGCTATAGAGTCACAGACAATAATCTGCAATAATAAAATAATTTTATTTAAAAAAAAATAAATAAATAACAAAATATATATATTTAAATTATTATTATCAGAATTATTATTTTTTTATGTTATAAATCTTATTATTATTATTATTATTATTATTATTAATATTTTTTTTATTTAATTTTATTGCCTTTTAAGCAAACAGAATCTGAATTCAATAAATTAAATTAATTATATAAATATAAATATAAATATAAATATAAATAAAAACTTAAATATTACAAATAAATTTGGCTTTTGTTTGAAAAATGTATCGACTTTTCCTAATAGCTTTAGTTAAAACTCTCTCTCTTAAAATTTCCTAAAATTTGTGATAAAAATAAATAAATAAAAATTTCTATTACAAATATTATTTATACTTAACAGCTATACCAAAGAAGTAAATATTTAGTTATTATAAATTTTTTTATATTTATTTTTTTTTTTATATTTTTATAATATTCTATATATCTCACATATCCAAATTTAAAACTAATTTATTTTTATTTATTTCTAAAACAGAACGTCTAATTAAAACTGAAAAATAAATTTAAGACTGACATAAAACTAACTTTTGTAATTAATAATACAATTTAGTATACGCATTAAACAAATATAAATACTTTTTGCAATTCTTATTCACTTGCTTTGACATACATTTTCGAATATATAAATCGCTAAGCGAGAAAAAATATTAATAATTTCTAAGAGACATTAATGAACAAATAATATAAAGAAAAAATACTAAATTTTTCTTTATATTTATTATGGATAAAACTATGAGAGCAGTCAGGCGAGTTAGACCTAGTGGACTCTGTCTTGACTTAACAATTTTAAATATAAATTATCTCCGACTTTTATTACAATTTCTTAAGTATTTTCTTTTGTTCACACTTGCAATTAAAATGCTGACTCTGTAAACATTTCGTCGCACTTCGTGCTCAATGCATTTGTGCATGTGTTGGTCCACATTAATTTGGCTTTGAATGAAGCTGAAGCTGTTGAAATATGACCACAAAATTGTTGACAAATTGCCGAAAAACTGAAGAGAAAGGCCGCATTGCGGCTGCCGGCTTCAGCCAAATGTAGTTGCCAAAGTCTCTATTTGTATCTATGTGTATGCAATGCGTGTTTACAGCAAGGCCAACTGCTTAATCAGCTTTATTTGCATTGATAGCGTTGCATTTTTTCACGTTGCTGCAAAGTTAAACAATGCGAAGAGGAAGCCAGCAAAGCGTAAAATGCATTAAAAGCGTGGCAAACAAGCTGCCAGAACTGGACAGAACAGCCCCAACGGCTGGCTAGCTGGCTGGCTAGCTGGCTACCCCAGCGAGAATTAAGCTCCCGCACTCTTTGCTGGCATTCCGAAGTTATGCATTTTCAAGTGTCTGGCCGGGGTCTGTGTTGCTGTCTGAAGCATCGACAGAGTGTGAGAGAGAGGGAGGGGCTGCAGCCCGCCTGCTGTTTACAGAGCTACTTAATCGAAGTGCTGCCAATGCCGGCAACCGAGCGCTGCAGCTCGTCCGGCTGCTCGCTGCTTCGCTCACATTAAATGCAAAAATGTTTTTTTGCCTGCCCCAGTCTGCTGCGTACTGCATTTTATTATTATTTTATTTCATTTTACTTTCTGTCCGTGTTGGCCTGCAATATATATTTCTTTTTTCTTTTTTGCATTCTGTTTGCTTCCGGTTTTCATTAATGGTCTTAACATAAAAATACAATTTGCTGACGTTTAACTGGTTTGGCGGCTGTGAATAAATTGTTGAGCGTTGTTTGATTTCATTTTTATCCCCACTGCATTTAATTGATTATGACCAAAACGACGAAACTTTAAATGTGTGCAGCGAAATATGAGTTTCTGCTCTGAGCATAATGAGCATAATGAGATTAGAGAAATATCTATAAGAGATCTTTTCAATTAAATTGAAGTTCATGTATTTGTATTTTATATAATTTGTCATTACAGCAATGTAATACATTTAATTTAAATATTTATATACGAAAGAGAAATTTGAGAAAAATGTTTGATTTAAATATTTTAATTATTTCAGAGATAACTTAAATTTCTATATTTAATATGAAACATTTGAGGGAAATGATTGATTTAATTATATTAATTATTTTAATTAGTTAAATTAAATTTATATATTTCATATGAAACTTTAGAGAAAAATGATTTATTTAATTATATTAAATAGTTTAATTATTTCAGAGTTAAATTAAATTTATATATTAATTATGAATGATTGATTTATATTATAATAAAATTTTTCAGAGACCTTCTGAATATGTATTTTTTAGTAATTTTTTATATATTTTATTTGCATTGCAGATGGGAAACTTTTAGAAGAAGGGGCCAAACGTGCTGAGAGTCGCTGCACTCAGACGAAACATTACAGAAATTAATTAATGGACAAAAATAAAAAAGAATAAATATTTATTTATACTCTAATAATAAACACATTGCTTGTATTATTTAATTCTATCTTTTCCATGCTACTTAAAAGAAGTTAAATGTTGTGGCTTCTAGACAATAGATAAATGAGGATGAGCGGAGCAGTAGTAAGTATAGAAATGGTGTACAGACATGCATATGAATATTCATATAATAATTTGTTCATGAATATTTATGAAACAATTTTTTCATGAATATTTATGCAATAAACTGTTAATAAATTTCCTTTTTCAATAGAGACTTTCTGTTTATAAATAATATGAATAACATTATTATATATATATTAATTTATATATTATTTATATGTTAGATATAATGAAAACGCAACATATTTATTTTTATTTTTAGTTATTTTTACATTATTTAATTTTTTAACTCATATATAGTATTTATATTTCATTAAAATTAATAATTATATATAATTTATTTGATTAATTAATTATTTTGATTTTTATTCATATTAAATATTTTTACATTTTTTAATTTATTAATTTATATATAGTATTTAATTAATTAATTAAATTTATTTTAATTAAAGCACAATCGTCATATATTACATTATTTTATTTATTTACTCTTTAAGTCGATGCTGAACTGATTGGCATTTAGAAGAGCGTTGCCCTTTATATTCATTTGCTGTTGCTCGATCTTGTCCGCATACGCTCTTTTCATGGGTGTATAGATGATTGAATGTTCGTGCGAGCAAATTCCAAATTGAGTTTTATATGTAGAGTGCTAAAATTTGGCCTTCGATTGAGAGCCGAAGTTCTTTTCCCATGTCTCTCGCTCGATTTTTCTGCTTAGCATTATTGTAAAATACCAAATCCTCTCCCGCAGTACAGTTGAATATAAAGGCATCAGCATGGGACATATAGTATATCCAAATTATATAGAGAGCCGATTGCGTTGGCTGTTAATACTCAGTTCTTGCCCTGAACAACTCTGCCCATCTCACGCTGACCTTCTCTCTCAATATATTACAACTGCTGAACTGAACTTGTTCATGCCTGAACACGTATTCGTCTCTCTCTCTCTCTCCCTCTTTTACTCTTAATTTCTACTTTATCAATTTTCTGCACATATAGCAAACAAATGCCTAGCATTTCGCTTAATTTTACTGCATTAATCAATTCTCTCTCTGCCACATCCCCTCAGCCTCAGCTCATATTCACTCTCATTACTACTACGTTAATCTGCAATTACTTAACCATAAACATCACTCGAATAAGTTTAATTAGTTGAATAAACTGTCAAATGCTGATATTGATTCGATTAACAACAGAGTTAATGGCAAGTGTCGCCCTGACCTCGGACCTCGACTCTCTTTGATGTTTGGCCGCATGTTACGTTGACAACTGCAGTTCAAGTGCTCAACAGCGGGCGCCCTCCTGCCCACCTTTGTGTTCCCCTCTCGCACTCAACAACTGCTGCTGCTGCTGCAGCAATAAACCAAAACAGCAGCTCAAATTGGTCGACAACACCAGGCGAAACACTCCGCACATTTCAACGCCCTTTGCAGCCGCTGCTTTTCATTTAATTGCGGTTGACTTTTGGGGCTTTGACAGACGGACGGATGAACGAACTGACTGACTGACTGGCAGTAAGGTTGACAGAGTCGACAGTCAGACTGGGTTTCATTTTGGTGGGGGAAATTGGAAAGCGGCTTTCGAGGGGCCCCCCCCCCCCCCCGCCCCCACCTTTACCCAATCCACTTGGCAACAAAATGCCAATCATCAATCAAGGTGATTTGTTTCAATGCCCCAGCCACAGATTTCACGCTGTTCCGACTGCAGATGGACATGGAACACAGAGGCAGCTCGCTGGGCTACAGCTACCAGCTAACAGCTTCCTGTTGCTCCACATTGCTTACCACATGTGGCCAATCACTTGCATACACTTCAATTGATGCGATTCCAGACCCTCCCAGCAGCAGCAGCAGCAGCAGCAGCAACAGCTGCTGTTGTTGTTCATCAATGAATTCAATCACGAAAATGTTGCTGATCCCCTGTCCAGGGGCATGCCTTCCTCCATTTGTTGCATATTCATGAGCGCAGCCGCTCTGCCTGCCTGCCTGTTTGAGCTGAGTTGAGTTGAGTTACTGGCGTGGCTTTGATTTAATTGCCTTGATTTTGTCTATAATTTATTTTGAGCCATGTCCGCCAACAATAAACTATGCCCCGCCCAAAAAAAAAAAAGCTGACGCCTCAATATTTTCAGTTTTCTTTGTCTTTCATTTGCTTCTTTTCTGATACCTTTTCTGCTACCTTTTCTCTTTTATTTTCTTGTCTCGCATTTTATGCCAGCAAATATTTCGTATAATTTACCCATGACTGCGCCGCACTGAACTTGTCGCCGCGATTCCGTTTAACTATGTGACTGCGACTGTAGCTGCGCGAATTCACCGGGAGTTTTACGGCCAAAGGGGCCAGCACATTTAGCTGTATCACAGATGCTGCTAGTTGATGAGGCGACAGGTAAGTAAATAGGTGAGAGCTGTATATGCGTGTAGCTAGTGTTTTATGTGTGTTGAATGTGTATGGATCTAAGTAGCATTTGCAATAAAATATGTACAAATTTATTCAGCATTGGTTTTGATTACAGCCTTGAGTTATGTTCAATGTTAACTGAATCTGCAAATTCTCAAGCTAAATTTTACTTTAGTTAATATTATATACATATATAAAATATATAATTATAAATGTTGAAGACTTCAGTACAATTCGCCCATCGCAAGTTAATCAATTTTCATTCTTTTACCTTCAAGAACTCAACTTAAATTTTATATACACAAGCAATTGTCATCTTCCATATTCCGCAGGGTATTGCACGAGCGTATCTTTAATCAAACTCGATTCGATTTTGCTCTATTTTTTGCCTTGTTTTATTTTACTTAATTTTTTCCCTGCGTACACAAAAATTGCGGAAATATTTCATTTTTTCCGCGACGCTGTGCGCCTTTCAGCACATTCGGCTTCGCCTTCATCTGCTCCGGCAGCTGCAGACCGCAGCTTTACATTTTTAACGCTTTAAGAAGTTTTTTTTTTTTTTCTCTGGCATTTTTGTCGCCATTTCGTGCACGCCTTGGCTTCCTTGGCTTCAGCTGCCTGCAGTATATATTTTTTTTTTTTTTTGTTCTCATTCTTTTCTCATGTTTAAATTCCACAGAGGTGTGCGCATAAATTATTGGCGCCTGTGCCCTGCAGCCAGAGCACTTATGCAGAGGGCCTGCTGCCAGTTCGTTTCAGTCAGCTGCATGCACTGCGCCGATTTGGGTGCTAGCTGCGAAATGGTCGACGACTAAACTCATTTTAAAGCCAGACTGATTGTAATTTCATTTGGTGCTCAGCCCAAGTGCCCGACACGCCCACCTTGAGGCGGCACTCGTTTGGTGCCTATTACCGATTTTGGTTATTTCATTTTCCAAGCGACTTCAAATGTCATTTCCTTTAGCCTGGCTGCCTGGCTGCCTGCCTGGCTGTCGCCCTGTGATTTGTGACCTGAGTAATCGTAATCGCGCTTTATCTATTAGTTACATTGCCGCCTTCATTTTGTTGGGTCTTCTGCATCGTTCTTCGTCCTTCGTCGTGTTTAGCTCGACGTCTTTAATGAAATTTACTCGGGTTGCCTTTCTATTTACTTTGTGGCACGAAATTAATAAAGGCGAGGTGCACGGCAGCGGCAAAGGCAAAGGCAAAGCCAAGTGGAAACTTAATCCCCAAGGAAATTATGTGAAAAATGTGCGTGGCCAGGCCAGACACCCAAAACGCCACCCAAGCCACTGCCCATCATCATTTCATCTCGGCTCAGCTCAGCTCAGCTCAGCTGTTGTGGGCGCTGGTTCGACCTTTGCCAGTTTAAGTTGTTAAACGGCGCATAGCTGTAAATATTTTTGCACAAACGTGCAGCTTATGGCCTAAAAATTCAATGTGAAACCTTTTTCCCCACCTTCTTTTCTTTTCCCTCTCTTTTTTAATGTAGTCCGGTTTTATTTTTTATTTTTCTGGCACAGCAGCTCAGCGCAATTATTATTAAGTGTTCGCCGATCAGAGGCGGCCCGAATGCAAATGCTTGATTAGATAAAGCGAAACAGCATGAAATTAGAGCCAGACCTTGGCTCTTACAAATAGAAGCCAAAGAGTCTATGAATTATATGAAGAAGAAGGCCTAGAGTTATTTAATAAAAAGTTCATTTGACTTTATTTAAAATTCATCAGCTCATCCCCATGCAGCGACGCCTCTGTTCATTTTTATAGCCATGTTGCCATTTTCGGGTTAGTGGAGAATACCAAAAAAAAAAAAAAAAAAAGGTCGCCGAGCCAAGCCATGTTAAATTTTGTATGAGTTGCTTTGTTCTTTGCCGATTGGGTGTGATGGGGGTTGCTTCATTTCAGGCCGGGCACCCACTGCGTATGAGTTATGTGCGGGACAACTAATGTTTGGCAAGTTAAACAATGTGAGTGTGCGTGTGGGTGAAAATGGCCGTTAATCTGAACATGCCCAGCAGCGTTACCTTGTGAACCTGTCCCACTGGCCTTTGAGCTGGTCGCGTAATAAGCACAATTGTCTTTTGCCTTTGAGGACGGAACGCACGGGCCGCACCAAAGTGTCAATTACAGCCATCGAAAGGACGAACAACAAACAGAGTGCGGTTTCTCTCTCTCTCTCTCTCTCTGTGTGTGTGTGTGTGTGGGTGGTTGGGGTAGTTGTTGGCTGCGGTTGGGGCTGCTCACAGCTGGACTTGAAGTTGAGAGAGAAGAAAGTTCCCCAGAAGCCGACTAAACTGGATTGGCCGCCCGTGCGGCTGTTGCATAATACTAATGTAATTGTCAGCTCATTGTTTGTCGCAAGGATAATATCGCAATTAGCCCGAGCATGAACGGCTAATTAGTTGCATAAGCTCCAAGCGAACAAAAGCGACAGACAAAGCATCAATGACACTTGCTGAAAGTGAACGTAAAATATAAATAACAATTGTCAAATAATTAATGATGAAGAACGAGCAACTTTTTTAAGAGTTTAGCTTGACTTTTAGCTTATGCTACTTGAGTTTGCGCAAAGTTAACTGCAAATCAGATTTCATTTACAGTAAATATATATACACATATATATCTCTAATCCTCTTTGTGTCTGCCTCCTTTTGCTGCTCAATGCGACCTTTATTTATTTTTAATTACATGCCTGCTTAATTTGCTGAAAGTTGAGTCCAGCTCAAATCAGGCGTATAATAAATTGATTGCAAAAGTACATAAATGCGCCTTTGTATTTGCTTTTAAATACATTTGATTGTATTTGCTTTTATCTATAAATATTTCATGGCTCGTTTTTCTTTGAACGAATTGAATTATTTGTTGTGCATTTAATTGCATTTGATTATTTGTCAAGCTTAAAGCATTTTGATTCTGAAGATGGAGAGAGCTGAAATTTATAGCCAGCTTTTGTTGACATGACTTGAAATTTGCTTAAATATGCCAATGATGTGAATTGATTTCGGATTCTTAATAAATGCATTTATCTTAATGCCATTAGCTGTTTTAGTTCACTTAAAATTAGTTAAAAAAATATATACAAATATTTAAATTATTATAAAAAATAATGTAATTAGCATTTTGATTTCGTAAAATATTGTAGCTAATATTTATAGCTAAATTTGATTGACTTGACTACGATTTTTATTAAATATGCCTAAAATATGCATTATTTTCTGATTATTTATAAAAACTCATTAATGAATCTAATTATTTTTGCAAATGTTTTTTAGTAAAAATTATGAAAATAAAAATAAATAAATTAAAAATGAATATATAAAAAAAATGTTTTATATAATTTATATATAAATATATATAAAAATAAATATATAAATGAATATATACAATAAAAATGACCTACATTTAAAAAAATAAAAATAAATAAATAAATGAATATATAAAAAAATTTACGTACATTTTTATTGAACAATTTAATTGAATTCTGATTTCGTAAAATATTTTAGCTAAAATTGTAGCTGTTTTTTTTTTATCATACATAAATTTGTATGCTAATTATTTTTTTAGTTCCCCTTTTGTAGACTTGACTTGCATTTACTTAAATAGACCTTAAATATGCATTTAATTCAGATTCTTTATAAATAGTTAACAATTATCAGTTGTATTAGCTTCCTTAAACTATTTTAGTAATATATTAAAAAAAATATATATTTATATATATTATAAAATAAAATAAAATAAATAAGAATCTACTTAGTTTTTTAAATTTATTTATTTATTTATTTATTTATTTTGTTGACTTCACTTGAAATTTGCTTGATAAACACTAACTAAATAAATAAAAAATTAAAAATATATACGCCTTTATAATTAACATTTATTTAAATTAAATAAAAATCTACTTAAATTGTTAACTTCTTTTTGCTCTGTAACTGTGTAAACTGCAAACGAATATGGTAAATGAAAATGCTTTTCTTGCTGTTTAAATGCAATTATTTTCTGTTTTCATATTCAGTGTCATTTTCGTCTTAAGCTTCTTATGTGTCAATTAAATGCATTTCAGTCTTTTTATGGGCTTAACGCAGTTGCCAATTGCGACTTGTTTGCTCTTGTTAAAAAAATTGTTGACGTAGCTTAAGCATTTACAGATACACATATATACTATATTATATAAATAAATGTAATATTCATACAATCTACTTGTATTTACAGGGTATTTGCTAGTCGTGTGTATGCATTTGTGGCTTTATTTCTTGTTGTACAATAAATACAATATGCAGCCACAGAGCAGCAACCGCTGAAACATTTTAAAGACATGCCAGTAACAACAGCAAGAACATCAACTATAACAACAGCAGCAACAACAACAACAACAACAACAATAATATTAACTACAACAACAATAACGACGGATTAACTCTCAAACCTGTAACTGAATGACCGCACACAGACACGCAGCTGGAGAGGCAGTAACTGAGTGTGATTTGAGGGCAGCTGAGAGCTGAGAGATCCTGAGCGTGGGCGTGGGCGTGGGCATGGGGTAGCAAACTGAGTCAGCCACATGTCAGAGACATTATGGAATCATGAACTTACTGCTGTTGTGCGGTGATGTGTGTGCGTGTGTGTGTGTGTGGGTGAGTGTGAGTGTGGGTGAGTGTGTGTGGGTCTGGGTGTGTGGGTACCTGTACGAGCAGAACTCCATTTGTGATATAGCTGTGGCTGCGACAACGATTTGCGGTCCAGAGCAACATACAAAGCCAAACACATACAGAGACACACACACACACACACACACACACACACACACAAGTATGTACAGTTACCAATACGCTTGGCCATTTCAATCATCAATCAAAGTGTTTTGTTACGACTTTCATACGTCATGTTTTGCCCGAAAAATTCCACCATGCCCATACTCTTGTCTCTGTCGTTGTCTGTATACATGTGTGTGTGTGCACGCGTGTGTGTGTGTGTGTGTGTGTAGGTGTGACTGTGACACAAGTCGACATTTATGGTGTCGACAACGACAGCAGCAGCAGCAACAACAACAGAGAACGTGTCTGCTGGCAGTGCAGCTGCCAGACGACAATCAATCACATGCCTCAATTCAATTCTCGATGCTGTCATTTTCAATTTGAATCTCATGCCTCTACACTCATTATGCTAAATATTTATGAGTACGCAATGCTCCATTGTGTTTCCTAATGAAGCCTAATTAAAAAACATTCAACATTAAACATTTGTTGACAAATCACACGCTGTTTGTATTTGTATATCGGTTGGGCAAATCAATCAAGCAAACATTTAACGTCTTTTTCTTGTGTGTGGCATTTGACAAACTTAAGTTTTGTTGCCAGTTTGTTCACGCTGCTTGTTGTTGTGCAGCAAACAACAAAAATGTCGGCTTTTGTGCGACTTTTGATTTATAGATTTTGCTTCACATTGGTTAGACTCGTTGCTCGCCCTACTCACAGCAAGCGTTACGCTGCTTTTTGCTATTTAATGTCTGTATAGTTAAAGTTAATTAGGGTATTTGTAGCCAGTGGCACAGGTGTGGCCTATCAAGGCTTAAAGAGTTTCTTTTTAAAGCTCGTCTTTTGCGGCTGCTTTGCCTTGCTTTGTGCTGAGCGCCTTTGTTGCATACTTTTAGGCGCGTCTCGATTTGTTTACAGTCAAACACGCTGACCGGCAGCAGCAGACCGGAAGCGAGAGGGAGAGTGTGAGTGAGATAGCTAGCTATTCCTCCACACTCTTGCCCCGGGTAAGAGCCAAAGCAGCCGCACAATTTGCTCGCTTGTTTTTGTATCTTTGTAGTGTCTGTTGCTTGGTTGTTTGCCAACGTTTTGTGTTGCTGTTTCGCTCTATTGTGCTGGTGTTGGTGTCGGTTGGGTTGGTAAAAACTTTGTGCACTGATTGCAAACTTGTTTCAATTGTTTCGTAACCGACTAAGGAGCAATACAGTCGAGTCAAGGCAAAGCAAAGCGTGTACACAAATGGCCAAAGCTGCGGCTGAGCGGGCAACAGCCATTCACTTGCATATTTCTGTGGCTTAGTTTCCGTTTTCAAACCAAACGAACAGCATAAAAACCTATTGAAAATTTGCATACGAAAATGAAATTCAAATGGGTTTCACCCACACAACCGCCATATAACTGCCTCACTTACTCTCTCTCTACATCTCTCTCTCTCACTCACTCTTTTTGTAGCTGTCTCAATGTTTTGTCCAAGCTGCAATCAGGCAAGTTGGCTTTTCTGGACAAACTTTTAACATTTTTTTCTTATTTTTTGATGCCAGCTGAAACACAACTTTAATACACTTTGAACTATACATATTTATAGCTGAAATAACAACAAATCTCATAGAGATTGAGCTAGGGAGTAGGAGTTGTTGCCGCACTTTCGCCTAGCCCAATGAGTGGGCACTTTTAATCTAAAACGTTTTGATTTGCTGGACGCACCCTCAAAAAAGCCGACAAAAGTGATTTTCATTGAGCATCTCGTAACTTTGTAATGCAAATCTCTTCGTCTCCATCATGGCACACAATCTGCTCATCTGTCTCCCTCTCCCTCACTCTCTCTGTCTCATTCTCTTTATCTGTTTGTCTGTCTGTCTGTTCGTCTATCCTTCATTGATTGCTGCTATCACTTTTGGCCTTTCTGCCCGGGTTACACAGCCTTCGCTGCGGCCAATAAAATGCAAATTGTTTTCCGCGTAAACAAAACGTTTTTAATGAAGCCATCAGCTAGAGATGGGCGCGTGAAGGGAAGCTAGATTTCATGTCCAATTTTATTGGAATCTGAGAAGTTGCGATGGCTTCCTTTTTAGATAAATATAACTCTATATAATTTACAAGTTTTCTTTTATTTTGTAATGTATTTTTATTTTATTTTATAATATATAATTTATTTAAATCATCAGCAATATATAGAAAATCTTTACTATTCATTATGCCTCGTAAAGTAGTTTGAAATCTGTTTTCTTCAAGCAACACTTCAATTAAATTATAATTATATTTATAAACGATTATTTACATTAATTCAAATTAAATAAAATTAAATTAAAATAATTAATAAAATTAAATTAAATAAATTTAAATAAATTCACATATTAATTTTATCAAGGTAATTAATTTAAATATATCTTTTATCTTCTCTACAATTTCCCTAACCAAAAATGACTTGAAATTTGCATGCCTTCACGTCTTATCAAGATTTTGTGCTGGCTCACGCCACTCATCGCCGCTCTGTTTGGCAATCATTGTTCCTATTATCGCATTTCTTTAATGGTAAACTGTTGAATTTTGATGGCTTTTAATTGTCTTAGGCAAGCCAATCAATGGTCGCTTTTCAGCTTCACTCTTTGCTCTTCGCCCGTCTCTCTCTCTCACACTCTCCTCTTGATTGGAAATAGTCAGCACAATAGTTTTTTTTTTTTTTGTGGGGGGGGACTACGTATTTGTGCTGACTGGCTGACCCACTTATTGGTCACTTCTGGCACTGTTTCCGCTAGCCTTGCAGCCACTTGACTAAACAGCACTCAAATTTGATTTTGATTTATGCTGGCCGCAAACACGAATCCCAATTCTCGAGCTCGCACTCGAACTCGAACTCAAACTGAAACTCGGCCGGCCAAGTTGGCCCCACAACACAATGATTGCATCTCATAACTCTGGCATCTGTCGGCCGCTGCTCGTATTTACATGCTGCTTACACGCGCATTGGCGTGTAACGGAAATTGAGTAGCATTGAGCACTTGTGAAAGGGTTGCTCCAAATGGACCCAGGCTTTAGCTCTTTAGCTCTTTACCTCTCCCTTATCTCCCTTATCTCCCTGCCCTGTTCGCTGCTATTCGGGCATAGTTCCGGTCTAACAATTGAAAACACTTTTTTTTCGTTTCTCTCTTTCTTTTCTTTTTTTTTTGTATTTTCTTTTTGTTTAGTGCTGGCTTTGGCGAAGACTGCTTTAGACACCCTCAGCTTCCACTTGCCATAGAAAAACACAATTTTCGCAATCTTTGCTTATCTTTTCATCTCACTCGTTGCCTGTACATATATAGTGCTTGTTGTTTGAAGCTTTGAAGTGTTGCAGTGGGTATGAAGTGCCGCCTCCTGCTTCAAACCAACTTCTTTGTATGTTGGCATTAACGTTAATATCAAGTTGTGCGGCATGCGGGGGTTGATTGGTAAGTTCAAGTTTGCTAACTAAATTTGTAAATTAAATATATATTTTAATTACATTGCGTTTTCCTTTGTGTGAAAATTCAATAGGTTTTATTTTGGCAACTATAAGAAATATTTCAATAAAGAATTAAATACATTTATATTCTAAATATTTTCATTATAAATTAAATAAATATTTTAAATTTAAAAAGCGCATCCTAAGTCCGATATGGAGCTTAACTGAAAATAATCTGTCAAATATAAATAAAATAGATAACATATATTAAATAAATAAAATAAACAAAATAAATAAAATGAATAAAATAAATAAAATAGATAAAATAGATAAAATAAGTAAAAAAATAAAATAAATTAAGTAAATAAAGTAAATAAAATAAAAAAGTAAATTAAATAAAATAAATAAAATCAATAAAATAAATGAAATAAATAAAATAAATAAAATAAATAAAATAAATAAAATAAAAAAAATAAAATAAATAAAATAAATAAATAAATAAAAAAAATAAATTAATAAATTAAATAAAATAAATAAATAAATAAAGTAAATAAATATTTAAATATTTATTTTGTATATTTACATTGTCTTGCCTTTTTTAGACATATTTAAATAAGATTTAATAATTTTTACTTTACCCACTATATTCCTCTATATATATTTAATTCTTGTTTTTCATTTGTTAAATTAATTGCTTTCTTTACATTAATAGTCTAGCATTTTATACACATTCCTTTATTTTTCCACATATTTACATACGCTTTTAGTTTGTTTCTTAACTTTAGAGTTTCATCTCTTTATCTTATCGCTCGCCGCCTTTTTGTTGCTGCATGTATATTGCTCTGCCACGTTTTATTGTTGTCATAATCTGGTGGCTTGATGCAGCTTCAGTTCACTTGCTCCGCCTACCATGCGTTGTCTATCTGCCATCTGCCTTCTCTCTCTCACACACTATCTTTCTCTTTGCCCTAAAGCTTTTGCCGCGTCGGGTTAATGCCGCGGCATAGCTGCCGGCCCCCTCTCAAACCTCCTACACAAACCTGACTCTCAATCACTTTTTGCATCTTAGTCGGAGTTTACTACACGTTTTTTATGCACCCCCTTCACTATATTGTTTTCTTGTTTCATTTTTTTTGTTTTTGTTTTGTTTTTTGTTTCTTTCTGCCTTTCCCTTGCCATGTTTTGCCGCTTTGTTTTCATTTTATGCAACACAAAGGTGTACGTTAGCTGCCTGCTTGCATACAATGTTATTGTTGTTGGTCGACTAAGAAGGATATTAAATTTGAGCTCGATATACTTGCACTTTATGATATGCATGCATTTTATATACATCTATGTATATTGAACTGCCCACAAAACGACTTTGCTGGCAATGCGTTAAGTTAATGCGATGCCTGTGCAACTTATTGGAAATCAAAGCAATCATACGCCACATTGGCTCAGCTGGCAAAGTACTCGACTGACTAAACTGAGAAAAATCAAAGTTGACTTTTTTCTTTTGAACTAGTTACAGACTGTAGGTAAATTGTGAGAGCTAGTTTAGGCTTGTTTTTATTTATTATTATTATTTTCTATTATTTTTGCTGCCTGTAACATATTGAAATTGCAGCTCAGTTATTCCAAGTGTATTCGGTGCCAGGGGTCAGTCATGAATATGCACTCAAGCGTCGTCAAGTCCTGACTGATTGCAACGCATTACGTTTCACATTTTTGGCACTCGATCTTTCTGCCCAACTACCCAACAGCCCATCCGTCCATTGCCACATCGTGTTCAACCAAAAACCCCGCCCAGTGGCTATCCAGCAGACAAATCGCTTTGATTGATGCCCCTGGTTCAGTGCATTTGAGCTGCATACTGCAGTTAGTTACTGCTGGCACTGCCGGCGGTTCGGTAATTGCTTTTGGGGCGCACCGTAAGGCTGCATAGACTCGATTCTAAGTCTCGCCTCTGCCCGTTTCCGATTTTCATGTTCAACAATACGCACGCAATTACCGCAGTTGGGAGCAAGCAGAAGTACACAAAAAAAAAAAAAAAAAAAAAAAAAAAAAAAAAAAAATCAAAGAGCAGAGAAAAAGTTCAACTCTCCGGAGGAGCCTGACGAAAGTTGTCATAGCTGCTGGGCCCAGGCGCAAACTTTTAGCTCTAATTGCCCAAGTGGTTTTCGAGTGGCATCACCGTCGCCAAGACGCTGCGTAATAGAGCTTCCTCAGACGGCCAGCGCTTGCTGCTTCTTCATTTGGGGCTGCAGTCAAAGTTTCTCTCAGAGTGCTCGTCCACCCCGACCCGCTCCGAAAAAAAACTTGCTTGGCACAAAATGCACAATCAAAGCTGACCGTTGGCGTTATTAACACAAATGAAAATTGTGGTCCAGTTCGTCTCTCACATGGCAGTTACTTATATTTCAATTTATTAGACGGCAAAGTTTTGCCGGCCAGCCTTGCCCTTCGCCCACCACACTGGCCAACAGCCACTTGGTCTAATGAAGTTTCGGATTAGTGCTCCAAAAATGCACATACGTTCGCACATGTCTCCGCCACGTAGTATGTAATGTTCATTTGCATGCGAATATCCTTAAAGTCTTTGTACAGAGTCAAAGTTCACACACACACACACACACACACACACACACACATATGCCGAGAGTCCTGCATATTTACTACAGACTGTGGCCCCCGCAATTACGATGCCAGGATACACACAGGTTGTAGCTTTTGACGCCGAGCATTTAACTTTTGGCCTTTGGATAATAACTTTTTAGCGAAATGCACGAGCACAGCAAATGTTTATGTTATCAAATTTGTTTTAAATTTAATAATCTGCTGCCAAGGGCCAGCCAAATGCGATTTAATTAGAAAAATAAATTTTACATTATTTTCTATTATTTCCTCTTTTTTTTTTTTGTGTGTGTGCGGAATTTACCACAAATATTGTATAAACTATTTGAAACTGAGTGAGTTATATTCGTAATGTCATCATATATTAAGTCAGCGCAATTTTTTACTGGATCTGATAGGCGCAGAATAAATTCGAATTGAATTTGAAAAAAAAAAGAACATTAAATTGTCATTGGCTTTGTTTACGGTGCGAGCGTGAATTTTTTTTAATAATTACATTTTTAATGACAACAGTGCTAATTTGATTTTTTGCATATTTACTTGTAGTTCTTTTTTTTATATTTTACATTTAGTTAAAATCTATTAAATATGCATATAAAAAATATGCATCGCTAAAGTTGTGCGGATTTTAATGAATTTTCATAGTTATTTTCATGTCAAAATTGAAAATGTAAATAAAATATTTAATGTAATATTATATTTAATATATATTATATTAAGCCTACAACTTTATTTAATTTATTTTAAAAAATATATAATATATATTAAAAATGAGTATGTAATAAAGAGCAAAAAATAAGTAAATAAAGAAATTTACAATATAAAAATAATCTTATATATGTAAAAAATGTATATATTAAGTTCTTATTTTAACATTTTCTTGCAATTTTATTTTAAAAAATATGCTACTCAGATTTTTAATATATATATTGTTATTCAATTTACTAAAGATGCAAATTCGATAAAATCAAGTCAAAATTAATATTAAAACCGGAAATTTGTGTAATGTATTTGATATTTTCTTAAAATTAAAAAAAAAATAATATATGAATATAATACAATCTTGTTTACTGCAATTAATGTTCATAATTATGTTAATGTTAATCATAAATATATATAAAATATATTATGAATGCTATATGTTTAAAATATGCATATTAAATAGGCATAACATTTTTTTTTTTTTTTATCAAATTTCCATAAAAAAAACTGAAATATAACAATAAGTTTTCTTTTATGTATTGTTTAAAAAAAAAATTTTTTTTTTAATGAAATTATTAATTAAATACAATGAATAAAAAATTATTTTAAATGATATATATTTGTTTATTTTTTTCGCGTATAAATAAAATGAAAAGAATATTACTTTAAATGAAATATAAAAAAAATTATTTTCTAGTATAAAAAGGTAAAAAAAATGATTTAAAAAATAAATTGAAAAGTATTATTATTTAAAATTAATGATAATAATATAATATTATTATATATATATTATTATATATATATATTATAATATTATAATAAATAATATAACTATTTGTATTTAATTCCAAGTACAAATAAATTAATAAGAATTTTTTTAAATATAAACTAAGGCACATTTTACCACTCTATGACACACCCTCTATTTAATTGTCCAATGCAGGGCATTCTCAAGTCACAGCTACCCCAATCAACTATATTTATTGTGAAAATTGTGCGCCGTTATCAATTCGGCAGTGGCATGAATCATTATCAATGCTTATGCAAATGTTGACGCCTTTTGGCTGCTTCAGTTTCGTGTTGCGTGGAGCAAATCAAAATTCCATTAAACTTTTCGGGTGCCCGCATAATTTTGCAACATTTTGCGGTTGAACTTTACTTTTTGGCACTTTTTTACAATGCTGCGCTGTGGTTTTTAATTAAAATTTGTTTGCTAACATAAAGCCGGCAACGTTTCGCTGTTCGCTGCCATTTGCCATTGTTGATTGTTGTTGTCTTGCAATGGGCTGCTTGGAATGTTAGATGGAGCACTGCTGGTGGTGGTGGTGGTGGGGCAAATATGTCTGGCCGTCTAATTAGGAGCGCACATCCACAGTAAAATTACATTGCGTATACGCAGCGTGTGCCTTTTAATAATGCCGACAACATTTTGACAGACAAGAGCCAAAAAAGGGCTGCGCACAACAATGGAAGAGGGTTGCGAAAGCCAAGCCAAGCAACATTTGATAAAAGCGAAAAGAGTGGAGAGAGAGAGGAAGAGAGAGAGAGAGAGAGGGAGAGTGAGTGAGAAAGCGTGTTGGCTAATTGAAAAAATACATTTTAATAGCATAATTTTTGGCGCTGCGGTTGTGACAGCTTTTAAATCGCGCGTCTGGCGGTTGCGCATGCTGCGGTTGTTCCAACCAGGCTCGGGCTTTGGGCCTTGGGTTTTTGGGCTCTGCACTCATCATTATTTGGCTAGCTATCACCTGGCCACAATCTGAGGTAAGATGTCACGTTCTTAGCGCTACGGCGCTGACATCAAACACTATTCAAATGAAATTTGATTTTGATTAGACGATTTGTATGCCGAAATCAGCGTGCCTTATGTTTAATAAAAGAAATTGCTACAGCGTCGCGCAACATTTGTATTGGTTGCTGTGCATTACAGCTGGCGTTCGCCCGCAAGCAAAATTAAATTAAAAATTCAATGACAGCGCATTAACAGCGTCTCGTCAGAGATTGGTTCGCTCATCTCAACAGTCTGACAGGCGATTGAACAAATTTGTTATACCAAATAATCGAACTGTGTCGGCTGCTCGACGGGCTCATCTCGATGCTTTCGCTTCAGCTTCAGCTTCAGCTTCAGTTTCTGTTTCAGCTTTTGCTTTTGCTTTTCATTTTGCTTTTTCTTTTGCCTTAGCTATTGATTTTGCGCCCCAAGATGAGGCGTCAAAGTACACTCAAAGCTGTTGGATTCAGCTCTGCGGTATGTGGCCTGTAAACTGTAAGCTGTAAGCTGTCTGCCATGTGAAGGTTTAGTCTAAGCGCTCACATTGCACACGCCAGACGCTTATTGAAGTGTTTCTTTTTGATTATAAATATATATGTATATATACATATATACATATATATTTTTTTCTATTTTTGTCTTACGTTTTTACGGAAATAAATGTAGTTGAATTAATGCAAAGGTTTGAGGAAGGATTTTTTTTTCTATAATAATACTTCTATTTCCTTTAACTTAATATATTTACTCTGCTGATTCTGAATTTGAATTTCTGAATTTAATTTATACATGTAAATATATTTTTAATATTGTAATTTTTCAAATTTATTTTTTGTTTTTATTTTAATATATTTTTATATATTTATTTGTTTTATTTATTTATTCATTTGATTTTTTTTATTATTTATTATTTATTGATTTTTATTTTAATTTTTTATTTATTTATTTTTATTTTATTTTAATATTTTATATTGATTTATTTATCTATTATTTTAGCTTTTTAGACTTTTTAATAATATCTTTGTTTTATCTATTTAATAATTTAACTTAATTTTTTTATTTATTTTTATTTCATATATTTTTAAAAATGTTCATTTATTTATTTATTTTTATTTTTATTAATTTATATTTTTAAATTTATTTATATTGATTTATTTATTTTTATTTATATACTGACTACCTTCTCTCAAACCTTTCTATCCCACTTTCTAATCATATTTCTATCTCTTAATCACGATTCTGTTCATTGGAATATGACCAGTATTATTTTATCCATCCATTTGCCCTGTAATGTGCTATCTACCTTTCTGGCTATTTTCTTGCCGTTTTTAGCCATTTCTAGCCGTTTTTAGCTATTTTCTGGTTTGTCTCACCTTTCTACCTTCTTTCTAACCTTTCTATCCTACTTTCTAATCATATTTCTATCTCTTAATCACGATTCTGTTCATCGGTTGATGACCAGTCTTATTTATCCATCCATTTGCCCATTAAAGTTCAATCTACCTTTCTGGCTATTTTCCAGCAGTTTTAGCCATTTTAGCCGTTTTTAGCCGTTTTTAACCATTTTTGACTCATTTTCTGAGTTGTCTCACCAACTACCTTTCTACCTTCTTTCTAACCTTTCTATCTTACTTTCTAATCATATTTCTATCTCTGATGGATTCTGTTCATTGGATGATGACCAGTCTCATTTATTCATCCATATGCCCATATCCATATGAGTAATTCTAAGAAATATCATATTTATATTGGAATATCTATTGTAGTTAATACTTGTATGTTTATAATAGATGAAATAATTATTATTCGCACACCTTGAGTGTTGCTTTGGTGACACAAATAACACCTGTTCGGCTGGCCATGCTTTGATTATGAAATTGATTCAATTAAATATATAGAATTTCCTGGTGTCACATTGTCACAATTGTTGCTGCTTAGCTTGGGCTTTTCGAGCTAAGCTATTTTTAGTTTGGTTGGCTTGCCAACTCGAACAACAAATACAGAAGGAGAGATAAGTTGTTTGAGTGAATTACTTTGTCAAGCTTAGACATCAATTGAATAGGTGTCTGTATCTTTAATTAAAATCATATTCGCAAGAGCTTAGCTTATTTAATGATTGCTCACTGCAAATTGCAGATATGAAATTTACAGAATTCTGTTCGGTTCAGCATTTTTGTGTCTGTTCAAACATAAATAATTACTCAGCTTGGTTGCTGCATTATATTGAAAATATACTGTGCATAAGGAAAATCAGGCGGGGCAGGGAGCAGAATAGACAAATGCAGCCCAGGCAAACAACACACAAATGGTTTCTGGATCAATAAACTTTGCAAGGAGCGATGTGTGTGTGTGTGTCTTTGTATGTGTGCCACGCCCACATCCTGGATGCTATAGCATAGACAATAAATTCGAACAAAAGGCAACACATTCATCGAGTGGCAACATCAAAAGAAGAAAATTGTCGAGCTGAAGTTGGAGTACGAGCAAAGTAAAAAATGAAAAGAAGACAGCGAAAGAATGGGTGGGAAAGGGAGTTGGAAAAAAAAAAACATAGTGAAAACTGAAACCAAATACCCAAACACAAAATGGCAGCTCTTTAGCTGCGATTTATATTTGAAATGCCTTTGGGTGGCCATTGAAGCGGCAAATGCTTTTGCGGCAACGCCTCAAATGGAGCGAGCACCCTAAAAAGAATACAACAAAATATATATATGTATATATTTATATGTATGCATATATGTATATATTGCACCAAAAATTTATTCATCGACGGCAGTTGCAACTTATTTTTATGCCTGTTAATTGTCAGGCACTCGCACCGCCCCAGCTCCGGGTCGGCACTTTGCATACCCAAATGTCAACTTTTGCCATTTTGGCCAACTTCACACCAGGCTGCAGGCTGGCAGCTCCCAGGAGTTGCCTGTCTGCCGTCATCCGCTCCAGCTACCCCTACTAGTTGCCCATATGTGGGCATCATAAATATTTTCCAGTCCATTGATTTTTGCTCGCTGTGGATGCTGTCGATGTTGATGATGTTGGATGGACGAAGCAGCAGCAGCCACAGCAGGAGCAGCCGCAGCAGGAGCATCTGATGCCTATATAATATATATATATATATATATGCGCACTTGTGTTCCATACAACAGTTTCTGAATTATTTCAACAAAATATTTGGCTTTATAATGAAAATGGGTGGAGCAAAAAGTCTAAGATACAAGTTATGATGTACAGTTTTACTATCCATATACAATTGTTTTCTATCAAACGAAATGTTTCCTTAACTTTTAAATGGAGCTTAGATTTACATTTCTTTGTTATAAACCTTTAGTAGCATTGAATTATCTAGCAAAGATTTGCATGCTAAGCATACTTTCGATTCTAGTTTATAAATTTATGGCGCAATCTCAGTCCGTGGGAGTGCTCATCCGCTGCAGATTCAAGCCTCAGGCTTCAGCTTCAATCAGCCCAGGGTCCGACTCAGCGCTCGGACTCAGCTTTTGTCTATGCTTCTGAATTTGCCTCTGCCATTGGTTTGGTTTAGCCTCTGCCTCTGCCTGGAACTCAGACTCAGCTTCTGCCTCTGCCTCTGCCACTATCTTGGACTCAGAATCAGACTCAGCTTCTGCCTCTGCTTCTACCTCTGCCTCTGCCATTGACTGAGGCTTGAGCTCAAACTCAGCCTCTGCCTCTGCTTCTATCTTGGACTCAGACTCAGACTCAGACTCAGCTTCTGACTCAGCTTCTGCTTCTGCCTCTGCTTCTACCTCTGCCTCTGCCATTGGCTGTGGCTTGAGCTTAGACTCAGCGTCCACCTCAGCTTCTGCCACTGCCTCTGCCATTATCTTGGACTCAGACTCAGACTCAGCTTCTGACTCAGCTTCTGCTTCTGCCTCTGCTTCTACCTCTGCCTCTGCCATTGGCTGTGGCTTGAGCTCAGACTCAGCGTCTACCTCAGCTTCTGCTTCTGACTCTGCCTCTATCTTGAACTCAGAATCAGAATCATATTCTGCCTCAGCTTCTGCCTCAGCTTCTGCCTCAGTTTCTGCCTCTGCCCCAGCTTCTATTTTGCACTCAGACTCGGGCCAATAAAATTCTGCAATAAATATTAAGTCTTATCATTATTTTCTAATATCTTTCTGCTTATATATTTATTATTTAAATACAATTTTTTATTATTATATTTTATTATATTTATATATTTTTTTATATTTAATTGTTGAAATTTTTAGCTGTTGAAATTGTGATGTTAACGATTTTCAATTCACTTCCAATTATAGTATATATTTACCTTTTTGCCGCGTGTTACGCGCACCATTTCCATTGACTCAAAATCTTACCTCTCTGACGCAACTCTATGGCTGGCGCTCGCTCTTTGGCCGCGCTTTGCTTTGTTTTCGGCGACACTTGATTGTTTTTATGCATGGTTGTTGTCTCTCTCTCTCTCTGATGGAGCAGTGCGTGAGGCAGGCAGTCGCGGAAAAGTATGCTACACGCCAAATAGGCTCAAATTATGCTGTCCTGTGTGTCCTGAGTGTGCCCGTGTGTGTCTGTGTCTGTGTGCCTGTGTATATGTATGCGTGCGACTGGCTCTTGTATGTTTGCTGTTTGCCTAACGTTTTTTTTATGCCTGCAAAACAATTTCATGTGCTTCGCGTACATAAATATTTTTGCTCAAGTTAATTGAAACATTACCAAAAAATGCTTGTCGGCAAATATTGAAATATGCGCTGAACACAGGCACCCCCAATGGTCTGAATATATATGATGTATTATTGGCACATTTTATATATTTTTTTCTGTATTGATTTATTTATAAGTTCAATTAATTTATATCGAAAATAAATAATTTAATAATCTTAATTTTAAATAAATAATTAGATACTATTTAAAAAATAAATTTATATTCAAAAAATATCAATTGCAGATTTTATTTAAAAATAAATGTTTATTTTATGTAAATAATTAAATACATTTTTATTTTAAACAACTAATTAAAATATCTATATAAAAATAAAAAAAAAAATGTCATGCACATAATGAAATAATTTATTTAAAAACAAATTTTTATTTAAAAAAAATTTTGTTATTTTTTAATTAATAAAAAAATGTTATTTTAAATATATAATACATTTTTAATGTATTTAAAAGTAAATTTATATTTTAAATAAATAATTCAATAATTTATTTAAATTTATATAAACTAAAGTTTTTTTTTAGAATAAATGTTAATGTTATATTTAATTTTAAACAAATTTTATTATTTTATTTGCATTTATTTTATTTTGCATATTTTGATTTTATTTTATTTAATTTTTTTTTTTTAGCTTCTGTGACAATAAAATTTTATTAATGTTATAAATAAAAAAATATATTTTTTATTTTTATATTATCTTTTAAGTTTCCATTCATTTAAATTATATTTATTTCTTATGCATGTCTCAAGGCTAGTTTTCCGCTTTAAAAATGTTCTAAGTGCGCTTTTCAGATCTCTGGAAGCGCTTCAAGTGTATGTTGTTTCTTCAACTGAAAAAATCTACCAAATTTGTGCAATAATATTCAAATATTTTATTATACTTCATTATACTTAATGAAATAAATACTTATATAACGCTTAAATACATAACGTGCTCAATCATGCTCTCAATTGTAGCTGCAAATTGTTTTGCAATTTGCATTCAAGTTCTTAGTGCTCTATGATTCGCATGATTTCTTCTTGGTTCTCTTAGAATCTGATTCCGTAACGATTTCATTAATAGATTTCGCCACATAATCTACATTGGCTGGCGTCAGGCCGCAAACATTTATTCGACTGGAGCTGAGCAAATAAATATGTTTATCCACTCGAAGTCTCTCACATTGATTTGCTAACAAAATGGATATTCCATGGTTTGGCAGAGAATTTAGCTTATGAAATATTGATTTACTCACGAGTCAGTCCCAGATATGCGAACATGCCATGGCCCTCTGTTATGTGATCCCATGTGCCAGGTGTTTCCAGATCGACAAGTTTTTGCGTCAATTCCTTACGCATTTTCTTCACACGATTTGCCATTAGAAGCAGGGTTTTTTGCCTGCATTTCAGATATATAGTATTTATTGTAATTTCTGTTTATTTTCAAGTTTCACTCACCATTTCTTGCGATTGCTTTTGTTGGCTAGCACCTTGGTGATAATGCGACTGCCTAAAGCTGGTGGAGTCGAATAGCTCATTCGAATTAGTTGACTCAGCTGCGAGGCTACTGCGGGCGCATATTTTTTATTCTTCAATATGACAACTAAATTGCCAATGCGCCCATCTAAAATTCCACAAAAAAAAAAAAAAAAGAAGCAAACGTGAGTTACCTGGGGGAAATAGGTTCTAGAAGAGGCACTTACTATACAGTCCCATGTTTTTGGAAAAGGATTGCGCGATCACAGCTTCATGGCCTTGTTTGATAAAGTATCTGATTCCCCAGGCATCGGAATCCGGATTACCGCTTGCAAAGCCAATATAGGCCGCATCGAAGAACGGAAATAGCTTACGCATTTTCACAACTTCAGAGATCTGTTGCCATTGCTTCTCTGTTGGATCCAAGCCCGTGGGATTGTGGCCAGAGGCTTGCAGCAACACCACAGCCCCCTCTGGTGCATTGCAGAGGGCAGCCAAGAGCTTGGCCATATCTATTTTCTTCTTTTTATGATTCCAATAGGGATATGACTTGAACTGTTTAAAGCCACCTTGTCTTAATATACTGATGTGATTACCATAACTGGGGTCGGACAGGAGACAGATGCGTTTCTTCATACAATGACACAAAAACTCCGAACCAATGCGAAGTGCACCAGTGCCCGCAACACTTTGAGCTGAGACAATCTGAATGAAGATATACAATATATTTGAAATGATATACTATTAGAATTGCAATTGTAATTCAATTGACTCACGCGCTTTTCTTTAAGTGCCTTGCAGTTGTTGCCCAACAGCAGCCTGGTTGCCACCTTCCGATACTCTTCAGTGCCCATTATGGGTAGATATTCATTATTCAACTGTCTATCACTCACCACTTGTTGCTCGCACTTCTTAACAATTGGCAAAACGAATGGCCTGTTCTCTTCGGTTCGATAGACTGGCAAAAAGAAATGACTGAGAGACGGCAGCAATGGGCAGCGGCGTCGACTTACCACCGATTCCCAAATTCACTTTTTTCTCATGTGTGTCCAGTTCGTAGAGAGCTCGCAAGTGAAAGACCTCAACGGGCTCTTCTACTTTCATATTTTTAAAGGCTGATTCTCTGCCATCTTTCGAGTCACCATAGCCACGACTTATAATTTTTAAAATTCTGTAAAATAAAAGCTCGTCAGAACTTGAATTTATTTTGTTAAGCATTTGCGTTGAGCCCTTACTCTGTTTTGGAAGCTAGACAATTGCTTGCTAACTTCAACATGACCAAAAATACCGAAACTTTAATTTGAATTTGGTGAAACAACAAATTTAAATAGTAAATTTAATTTACATTAAAAAAAAAATTATTTAGGCTGACATTTGGGTCAAAGTTAAGGTATCTTCAGGTAAATTGTAAAAAACAAATGTAGATTTATAACATATTCGCGCATTACAAATGGAAGAATTTTATTTTTAGTATAGTCAATATGTTTAAAAAATATAAAAATACAGTTTAATCCTTGAATATTTTTTTATTAATTACTTATTTATTTTATTTTCATTTATTCAATTTTTTATTATTATTATTGTATTTATTTTATTTTTTTTATTTATTTATTTATTATTATTATTATTTTTTTTTTTTTAATAAAATTTATACTATTATAAAAAGTTGTCTATCATAGTGAAAAGGATTAGTGAAATGTAAATATATTTGGGAACCAGAAAATATATTCCAAAGTTGAATTGGTATTTTAAATTCTAATATGAAATTGTATAAATATTAGAGTATTTATATTTATTTTATTAATTCAATTTAATATTTCATTTAAAAAGATAAAAGTATTTTACGAATTTAAAAAAAAAAATAAAATTATATAAATGACAGAGTATTTATATTTATTTAATTAATTTAATGTAATATGTGATTTAATAAGATTAAATTATTATTTAATAAATTATTTAAGAAATTGTAAAGATTGAATAGCAATAATACAATTTTATAAATTTAATTCATAATTAAATTTATATTTATTTAATCAATGTTGAGCTATCGAGATTTTTCAAATAGTTTTAAATTTAAAGCGAATTTCAGCGAACCGGCTGATCAAAGCTGAGCCGATGCGTGGGAGAACGAATGAACGCTAAAAAGAAGAGAGCAAAATCTCTTAAAAAATTCTCTTCTATGCTAATACGTTCGGCGAACTGCCGCTCTTCATTATTATAAAGTGCTGACTGCTGAGCCCAACAATCAATTTAATATAATATGTGATCTAATAAGTATAAATTCTGTAAAAAATTCTAAAAATAATATATTGTGATATAAGATTTAATTCAATCTAAAATATTTAATATTAAGCATACATTTAGTTTTGTTTTATAATTTTATTTGTGTTTTAAATTTATATAACATTTTAATTATACTCTTATTAAATAAAAAAAAAAAAAACTAAATGCATAAAATTGCATTATATGATCTCTATCTGCAATTGTAAAGAGAAATAGACTAACAAAAAATGTATTTTACAATTAATTAATTTTATTTAATAACAGCTTAAATTTGTATACATTTGTGCTAATTATATACTATATTATTAATTCATTTAATTTAAATTGTAAGATTAATAGAAATCACATTTTATATAAATATAAAAATATTAAAAAATTAATAATAAATCTTGAGTAAGCCGAACATCTTAATTCAATCAATAAAGATAAATGTTTGCTTGGCTCTACTCCATGTCTGCATTTCTTGAGACTGCAATCGTCAATCAGGCAAAGTGGATTGTCTATCGGAGATGTATTTAATTGCCTGTGACTCGATTCAGATAAATTTGCTTACGATTTTCGTTTGTTTATGGTGCAGCAGTTCGCAACCGACCGCAGCAAATCGCTGTCTTGTTTGCTTTATACTCCACCCGCACAACAACAGCAACAGGCGAAACAACAACAAGTTGTATGTTTTCATTGCATATGTGTTGTTGCTGTTGCTGCTGCTGCTGCTGTGGCTTGCGTTGTCTTCATTGTTTGGATTTTAGTGCTTCACATGGCAGCCATAACGGAGCAGAGTCAACTATTTGATGTGAGTGAGGTCAGTGAGGCGTAAGCAAATCACTGCAACAGCAATGACAATGTTGCTTTAGCTTTTTTTTGAGTCTAACTGGGTCATAAACTAGCTTAATTGTTGACTGATTAACTGCAGAGCGTTAACTGGGTTAACAAAAAATGCTTCAAATATTTGATATCCTCTCCTAATAGAAGCCAAACCATTTCTTCGACATTGGCTTGTTAGCTTGTTAAACAAGCTTGTCAAGCGTCGCATTTAAGCTGACAACGCTGTGCAGTAACAGTTACTGTGTTATAGTTACCGTTGCTGACCTTATCCATAAAATGTTCGTGTTCCGTTTCCGCTGCACTCGACTCGATGCGACCGCAACGGTGTGGCGTGCTTAATGGCCTGGCATTATGGCAGCAGGCGGGCAAGCGGGCAGCGAGGAAATCATTCTTGTAAATATTGTTCAAACACACACACACGCTCACACACTCTCCTCTCACAGCCTCCCTCTCACTCTTACTCACACGCACACGCACCGAGTAGCTATCAGTTTTGCGTCGTCCTTGCTCATCAATTGGCGCAGACGCCGCTGCGCCTGCAATTTATTTTTTATGCATGAGCTGCAAATGAAAATTAAATTGACTGCGTGTGTGTGTGTGTGACGTTAGACGCCGCGCTGCGTGCCACGCGGCGTATGAATAATGCAAATGGCCGCCGCGGCTCAACTTGCAAGTTCTCGCACTGACCTCCGGCCGCACTCTGCATGCCGCTTAACATTTTATTTATTATCACATATTCATATGAGGCTTTTATTTTGTGTTTTTAATTAAGTTATAAAATATTAATTTGTGCCGTCGCGGCTGCCGCTGCCGCTGCTGTGGCTGACATGCATTTTGTGGTCGCACGGCTGCAGCTCACTGCGGCAAGTCGCCGCCGTCTTTGGCCCGCCCGCTGTGCGCAGCGCTGCCAGTGGCAGCTGCGGCAGCGACTCCAGGTTTATACTCTTGGGCAACGTATTCAATATCGCTGTCAGCCAGCTCAGCATAACTTTCTATAACTGCCGCCGCTGCTACTCTTGCTGCTGTTACTACTCTTACCTCCTGCTGCTGCTGCTGCTGCTGCTTCTGGCATTTTACGCGTCATTTAACCCGTTCGATTTGGGTTTCAAATGCAACAAATTCTCAGTGCCTCGCAGCCTCACAGCTGCCGCCTGTGCTTCAGTAAACAATGGGATTGAATTGAACCTGGCAACGGCTGCTGATGGCCTGTCGTGAGGGCAGACAGCGCAAGATGGAAAAAAAAGAAAATAAAATAAACAAAGTAATTTGTGAGACACTCAGTATGAAGTGAAGCGATTGCCTCTGGGGTTATTTCTTTGAAATCAAAGCCATGTTAAACTTATAAATAAATTTCTATGAAACTCAGCTCGGAATACATCTGCTTTCTACTAGAAATCAACTAAAAATAAGAGGAAATTTCTAAGAAATAATTCAATAAAAAATTAAATTAAATAAAATAATATATATATAAATAATAAATTATAATATATATTAATTATATAATAAAACGAACTTTAATCATAGTTTCTGAAAGGTGCATATATAGAACAAAATACATATAAATATGTGTGTATGTATCTTATATATAACTCTTCTCTGCCTCTCACATTGCCATTTTAATTACCACATCTTAAGTTGCTTCTTTCATGGTTTCTCTACCCGTGTCAATTGCCTTGCAGCAGTTCATGGCGCTCTGGCATAAAACACTTCCCCGTCAGCTTATCTATCTGTCTTCATTCAGTTATTCATTGACAACTTTATAATCCTTTGTATCTGTTAATCCCGCATCACTTCTTCCGGCACATCATCCAGGCGCTTCCTCCTTTCAATTCATTGCCTTTTCGTTCTCCGTTTCTCTGCTCTCTTCTCATCATTTTTTTTTTTTATTTTTTAATCTTACAATTCCACAACCTAACCCAACTTGCATTGTGCTGGCTCTGGCTGCTGCTGCTGTTGCTGCTGCTGCGGACTTAAACATGACAGCTGTCATATGTTGCTATTCCATATCACATTTTATAGCATAGTCCTTTTTTTTTTTGCCTCTGATTTTTCTGCCAACATTCCGCTTTATCTAAGCTTTGTTTTGCGTCCGTATGCTTTATTTTCCGCTTTCTTCTATTCGTATCACAACAGTTTTACGCACAGCACAGCACGTGCTCTGCCAGTCTCTCTCTCGCTCGCTCGCTCGCTCGCTATGTCTCTCTTTCAACTGAGCTTTTACTGTTACTTTTGCGCACTCTCACGAGCTGACTGGCGCTGACTGGCTTCTCTTTGCGCTGATTGGAAGTTGAAACATTTACTGTTATTCTTTCTACACTTTTGTTGCTGTTGTTGCTGCTGCTGTTGTTGTTGTTGCTCTTTTCATTGTTTCTGTTTTGCTCTGTTTCACATTGTTCAGCTGTGCCACATTTAGCCCATGACTTTGGCAGCGCATGGAACTCGGACTCGGCAGCCGAGCAGCGCCACAGTGAAGCTCGCTTGCATTTAAAAATAAATTATTGTGGCAAAACACACACACACACACACACGCACGCACACACACATAGTTCAAATCCTTTATTTTAGTCATAGTTGCTCTTGGGCGTACGTTGAACTGCTGACCCAAACACCTGTCTAGATTGCGGCCTGCGATTGTTGTTGCTGCGCTTCAGGGGTCGTCAGTTGACTTGTATTTTCGTCACTTGGCAAAAATAGTTTCTGGGTTTCCGGTGCGGCTCGGGCTCTGCTTAATTTTATTACGCCAGACGGGCATGTTGGCCTGTGATTCAGTGCGGAAAATTAAAAGGGTTTACGGCTTTATAGATAAGTGGTCGTACGGGGAAATGAATAGATCCGCCACGACGACACATTGATGTTGGTTTTTTGTCAAGGGATTAGCTTAAGAGTCCATGAAGTCAACTTTGATTTGAAAAGGGTTTACACTGTGAAGTCAGAGAAAGTCTTTGAAAAGTCAAAGATTAGTTTATTCATTTAGGTAATTTTTATATACATTTCTTATTTAGTTTCTCTCTCTCTTTCCTCTATATTAAATTTCTCTTGCAGCCAATTATAATTTTTCATGTAAAAAAATAATCATTTTCAATACCTGTCAACGTCACAAACTGCCAATTGAGCTCAATCAACGGCTAAACAAAGGCAGCAACAATGGCAAAAGTCTAAAATAAAGACCCATATGAAAACGTGAACGGTACTCATCATCATTGGCTACTTCATCATCATCATGAGCAGCATCCTTGTCGTCAAATGATGACATATCCCTGGCTCACGTTTCTCGTCCATCGACAGCGCACAGTAAAGCAGCTCATTAATGTTTTTGTCCGCCATTTAGTCTGCATCTTTCCGTCCGTTTGGCTGTCCCATTTCTATGCACAGGTCGTCTCTGCCACTGTCTCTGCCACTGTCTCTGCCTCTGCCTCTGCCGTTACGTCAAGTACTTCAATTATTTGCTGTGCTTTCAGTTCTGCCATTGAATAGAATTTAACGCTCATTGTTTGGTCAGCCAGCGTCGTGGGCGTCGCCATTGTTCGGCGCTAATTAAAGGAATTTTTTAGCAGGTGTTTGCGGTTGTTTCTCAACGGTTTTTCGGTATCGGCTGCAGTTCCATTGTGTTGGCCAGTTGCTGGCCAAAGGTGGGCACACGTATTGTTATTTCACACGTTCGCTTTTCAGCCCAGTTTCAGCTAATTGAATATGCATTTTAATGGCATAATTTTTGTGTGTGTGTATGCGCGCGCTCTCTCTCTCCCTCTCCCTCTCCCTCTCACTCCCGTTCACTACATAGTCGGGAGCCAAATGAACCCAAACGAACTTTTTAGAAGTGCAGGGGTGCGGGGGTGCAAACAGTTTAAGGCCTAAAAATTGTTTTGTTCGCTTTGCTTTGTTGTTGCCATTCTGCGCGTTGGCCCAGAAAATGTTGTTGTTGCTGCTTTCTTTCTCTCTTTTGCATAACGTGTTTTTCAAAGCAGAAAAATAACAAATAAGCAGAAGATGTGTATATAGCAAAATCGGCGGTTTTTAAATGCTCCTCCACCTCCACCACCTCTTGCGACTCTTCCGTGTTGTAAGTGCCGCCCCCTTGGTGTCTTTGACAGTTAACGAAGTGTAAATATTTATATAAAAGCGCCAGATATTCTTAGCACTTGGCTGCATCTGATGTCGACGGCCCCAGAGCCGATATGTTTTATAATTGGTTTTCTCTGTGCATATCCGAGTGCTGCTAATGTGTCTATGACAGTGCGGCCGGATGTGATTTGTCGACCAGAAAGTATAATGGCAAATCACAACAGATGCTTTAAGTCCTTGAATACAGCTTAAAGCCTAGATTGCATAGCACAGTTGATCGTTTTATTATTTATGCTCTCTAAGCGAGATCGAGCGCAAAAGAAAAGCACTCTCACTTACTCACTTACTCTCACTCTGAGCAAGATGCTTTGCTTCTTTTAGTTTTGTTCGCGGGATTAGGTGTTTAAAATCATACTTACTCGTTCGCACTCAGAGCAAGTAGCTTTGCTTCATACACACACTCTCTCGTTCTAATCAAGTGACTTCGTTTCCATTCGTTTTCTGCTGAGCGCCTCGTTCGTCGTGCATGTAACGCTCGTTAAATGAACCTCGTGTAGAAAAGACTGTGTGAGAGAGAGAGATAGAGGTAGTGAGCTAGTAGCAAGAAGCGAATGCAAATCGTCTTCACACTCTCACATACACATGCTCCCACTTAAGTCAGGCAACTGATATGTTTAGCAAACGCAACCCTCACATACACACCAATACAACCAAAAGAAGCTCAGAGCAAAGCAAAACTAAAATAAAAACGATTGCGAGCCGATCGCGAAGCAGATCGTAAATGAAACGCTTGCTCTTTGAGTCTTTTAAAAGAGTGTGAGTGAAAGTCATTTATTTGCAGATATCGAAAAACACTCAGTAGATATTTGGGTGCCGCGGTTTAAAGTCATAAATCTCAAGCTCTTTGATTTGTTAAAGCTTTTCATATATTCATAGACAATCTGGCTCGTCTTTGACTCGTCTTTACCGTTGCCAATGAGACCGCAAGGCAACCTATAATGGTTTCACGGCTAGACACTTTAACAAGCTGCCAGGCACACCACACCCACACATACACTCACACACACACACACACACACACACACACACCTTGCCGACATAAGCATTTTGTAATTTCAATATAATTTTGTTGCCACACGTATTAAGTATAGAACGCAATGCGCTTGTGGTATTTTGTGTTTGCCTATAATGTGTATGTGAGTGTGTGTGTGTGTGTGTGTGTGTGTGTGTTGTGTGTATTTGCTCCAGCTGCTTTTGTTTGCTAATAAAATATTTTGTAGCAACAGCAACAGCAGCAGCAGCAGCACTCTTTTTTTTTCTACTTAAGAGTATTTTGTGCTTAGCTTTGCAGTTCAGTCAACTTTTGCTTGGCTACCTGTGCAAAGAACAGTGTCTAGACGAAGCACACGTACTACACACTCACACACACGCACACCCGCATGAAGAAACAGCTGAAGAAAAATGCTTAATATGATAGACGCATAAAACCCTTTTGGCATCTTTTGTGGCTTTGCTTTGCCATTGGCCGTGTTGCTGTGGCATTAAAGAAAAAGAAAAATAAATAAAAATAAACTGAAACATAAAAACGATAACAAATTTTCCATGCCACTGTTTTTGAGATTACAAATTACGACACATAACCCGTGGCCATGGCAGCAACTGCAGACAAATACGAGTAGCATCCCACAGTCACAGCAGCAGCAGCAGCAGCAGCAGCAGCAGCAGCAGCAGCAGCAGCAGCGACGGCAGCAGAGAACTTCAAACAGTTGCAATTATATAATGAGCACAGAGTTTGCCCGCTAAGCTGCCAACATGTGTTTCACAAACACACACACATGAGTGTCTGCATGTGTGTGTGTGTGTGTGTGTGTGTGTGTGTGTGTGTCTTTTTGTACAAATATGTGTGCATAATGTTTGTATGTTCAATTCCTAAAGTGGGCTGATTAAGAGTAAAGCAAATGCTGCACTGATCGGCAATTGGAGCGAAGGCAAAATCATTTTCCGATCAATAAATATGTATTAAATTTATTTAAAATTTAATGCATTTAAATTTTAAAAAGAATTTCATATATGTTTGCATTTAAAATATTTAGTTAAAGCTCATGTATAATATAAAATATATAAATTAATTAAAAATATATTTTTTAATAAATAAATGAAAAAAAAAAAAAAAACTTCAAGAAGAAAAAAAGTTGAAAAACATTAAGGTTTAAATAAATTAAATAATTTTATATATAATATTTATATATATGTAAATATTTATTTCAAGATAAATTGTATAATCATATTTCTAAATTTAGCTAATATTTAATAAAGATTTTAAATAATTCTAAAAATAGAAAAGTTTCACACATATTTTTATAGATTTTTACTTTAAGCACTAGCACAAATGCTGCAGCGCCCCTCGCTCTCTCTACGTGTGTGTGTGTGTTTGCTTTTTAGTTTATCAGACATTTCCTGCGGCACTTTTTGAGACGTGGTGTTAGGGTTTTGCTGTGGATCGCTGCCAAAGAGCTGGGTGGGGCGCATAAACTTTTGCAACTATCGGAAGTCGTTAACGCATTCACACACAAGCAGCAGCACAACTGCCACGCCCACATAAATGGGCACAGTATAGCATTCATTCAGTCTATATGTGTCTTTGTCACTCACCCGCACACTGGCGAGAGAGCTGCCATGTTTGATTTCTCGCTTTATATGTAGGCTAACTTGTGTTTGCCGCTGTCACACAGCTGTGCCACAGACCACCCAACGCCACGACCCTTGAAGCCGGTCCGCACGCCCACAAATGTTGGCACATTAATTAATTGAAATGCTGCCGGCTATGGCAAGGCAAGAGCGGACAGAGCGAGCCAGCAAGCGAGTGGGCGGTTGGGCTGGTAGGGGAAGGGGAGGGAAAGTCGTGTGTTTTGCACGCTTGTTAGTTTAACTAGCGCCTGGCAATTAAACGAAAATTAATTATGCTACCTAACAGAGAAGCGGCCCCGAGGCAAAAACGCGCCGGCCTTGAACTTAGCAACGGCAGCGCATTTAAATAGAATACGCCCTGGCTCCGACCCCGGCCAAGGCAATCGTGTGACCCCAGCAGAGGCTCACAGTCAAACGGGAAGCCAATCAGCTGTCATTTTTTGTTTTTAGTTTTTCTCTTCTTATTTTATTTTCTTTTATTTTTTTTTTTTGCTTACAAAATTTTCTAGGCCGCCGGAAATGTGCGTCCAGGCTCGAGTACTCATCTCAAGTTTCCTTTCGCTATCTCCTTCCCTTGGCTAATGCCTGCTTAACTTTGACTTTGGTGACAGCGCGACTTTAATCAATGCCACGTCCTTTCGGGCCAACAGCAGCCGCCTCCATTACAAGGTTAAAATGTCGCGTTTGTCGCGCCCGCCTCACATAGATTCCCCAGTTTCAAGTGCTGCCCGCAATTCATAATCCCCGCCAGGCCAAGCGCCCAGATCATTTTTCATTTTTTCACGTTGCACGTAGCCATCAATCAATTTCATGCTGCTTGGCAATGTAAAACTGCTTAACTTACGTTGTACTTACATTTCACTTCAAAGACTTCATTGGAACTAAAGTTCTTCAATTTGGATACCAACTGAAAATTAAAAACAAAAAAATAAGATAAATAAATTGAATCCAGAGGGAATCTTCATGAAACAGAAAAGTTTGCCAGAGGCAAATTATTAAATTTATATATAAATATAAAATAATAAATAAATAAATGAAAATATATAAACTATGGTAATGATAATAAGCAATTTCATAATAAATAATAAATATATATATAAATAAATAATATAATTATAATAGAAATACATAGAGTAGCGAGCAAAATTGAGTGTATGTTTGCAAACTCTGACTTTGACAACGCATAAAAAAAAACTATACAAGCAAACCAAGAAATCTTTTTAATTTTTTTGTCTATTATAGTAATCTTAATAAATAAAAAAAATATTTAAAAAAATGTAAGAAAAAGTAAGGGAAACTCAAAGAGTTAGAAGGAAAAACAAAATAAACTCACATAAACTCAGCTTTGCATTTAATGCATTTTTAATATATTTTATATACACTTTTATTGAAAAATAACTTGATTTACTCTTTTTAGCATGTTACCAACTAAACTTTCAATATTTATTTTGGAATCTTATCCGATGACGCTTCTACGCGATCCCATACGCACTCCACGTGTGGTGAGGCTGCATCATCCTGTCCCAGACTTTCTTATTTATATTTATTAATAAATAATAAATATTTAGATTTCATATTGTTAAATACATTTATAATATATAATATTTAATGAATAACGCAAAATAAATATAAATTTATTAAATCATATTGAATAATACAAATAAAATATTTAATACATATATTCATAGTCATATACAAATAAATTGCTGCGATTTCACTCCCTCTCTCTCTCTCTCTCTCTCTCTCTCTCTCTCTCACTCTCTCTCTCTCTCTCTCTCTCTCTCTCTCTCTCTCTCTCTCCTCTCCTCTCTCCTCTCTCTCTCTCTCTCTCTCTCTCTTTAATTTCTAGGACATCTGCTAGTCGTCTATTGCTGCTTTAAATTTTCTCTGCATTTCTTTTTGTTGTTCCGTCTCTACTTTTCATCTTTTTTTTTAATGAGAAATTTTGGTTTGTATGGGCTTCTGCAACTAGTCAAAGTTTGTTCGGCATTCAAAGCATTCAAATGCTCTGCGTGGCCCAAGTAAAAGCTCTGAAATTCTTCATTAGTATTAGATTACTTTAACTTCAATATGAAAACTTTAATATTCTATATATATGTATATCTCAAATATAAGCCAAATAAGCATGTACTTGCTGTTAAATATTCTACTTAACAAATTCACAACTTTATTTATATTTGAAGCTTTCTAAATATCGTATGCATATAAATTTATATATACACCTTATATTTTACTAATAAAAAGAGCATTTACAGCCATCATATTTGGCGTTAAATATTTTACTTTATTATGTTCTCTATTTTCAAGCTTTTGCGTTTGTCGTTACGTTTCGTTAGACCCTAAAGAAGAAAAAAATTGTATAACGTTTTTTTTTTTTTTCGCTCACGCCCGGCAGACTTTGCCTCTTGGCCTGGTCAATGCTTCCTTGGCATTATTATAATAATTTTTCTTTTTTATATATTTTGCTTTTTGCTTTTCGTTTTGCTGGCTGCCGCGTCCGGTGCATTGGCTCCGCATTTTGATGATTTATGTGCCGTCGAGCCGTGTCATGAGCCCAATTAACATTTGGGCTTAAAAATGTTTCAGCTTGACATGATTTTCTTCTTGTTGGCCAGGATCTTTGACAGCAACTAATTTGGCCAATGCACTTTGAGGGTATTTAGAGCTAAATTTGATATTTATATACGTGCTTTATATTTCATATATATACATATATATTTGATATTTTATTTGCCCAAGCTGAAGGATTTATAAATAAATTTCTAAGGAAACGAATTCAAGCATTATTATTATATTTGTCAATTTAATTGAGAAGTGAGAATAAGTTTATTGCATTACATTTAATATATTCATTCAATTATATTTAGAAATAAAATTGATTTATATATTTAATTGTAAATTTAATAAATTTATAAATTTTAATAAATTATGAAATATAATTATAAATGCATATTGAAATAAAATATTCTAAATAAATAATTAAAAAAAAATATATTAATAAATAAAATAAATAATTGTTAGTGTATTTATTTTATATTTTATATTTAAAAACAATTATACATTAATTTAATAAGTAGATATATTATCAAAAATAATATTAATGGGAAATAAATATTAAATAAAAAATACATTAAATAAAAATACAAAAAGTAAATAAAATAAATTATATAATAATATAAAATAAAAATAGTAATAATAAAAATAAGCTGTTTGATCAGTTTATTGTAATAAATTAAATTTTAGTGTTATTTATTTAGTTTAATTTCTTTGCATTAGCTACAATTGGAAGTTTAAGCATTTTTGTTGTATAAATATATCAAAAAAGAATTAAACCTGCATTACTTCATGTTCTTTAAATGAACTCGTCCCATTTCTTTTCATTGCTGTTGGCAATTAATAGGCTTTAGTCTCTGAGTAATATGTCGCTCACAAATCAATTAGCTCAGTTCTAATGAACGCATTTCGCTTTTATTCCCAGGTGTGGATACAACACGCTTGTCTTTCGAGCCCTGCACTTGGCTCTCTCTCGCATCGCATCGGATAATGTGCATACTTAATAAACGTTAACAGCAATGCGTATATAACCATGTGGGTGTGGGCGTGTACCCCGCCCAGCCTCCATCCAATGCGTTTATGTTTAATCTGCTGTTAAGCCGATGGCCCACTTCGCCTCGACTCGACTCGAGTCGACTCGAGTCGACTTTGGCAATTTAGTTTATTTATAGCTACCAAAATATGAGCACCAAAGTTACATACATGTTGTTGCTGAGTGTATATGTGTGTGTGTATGTGTGTGTGTGTTGCTATGTGCGCTGACACATCATAATTTGGCTGTTGTTAAGCGTGTGTGTGTGACCAACTCCTGAAGCCTTGTGTGCTCATGTTTCCAGTTCATGTTGTAATATTTTAATGTGTGAAGCTACAACTGCTGCCGTTGTCGTTTTGCTAAGAGCCACCTCCCAAACACACACACACACACACACACACACATACAGTCAGTGTGAACAGCAGCAGCAGTAATAGATCCCACTCCTGCCCCCCCACACCAGGCGTATATAAATCACAAATTTTGATAACATTAATTTACGCAACGCGTCCTATATCATTCCAATATGTTCGCAGCTTGATCACATTTGATATTTGCACACATAAATTACAGCAAAATACATTAAAGTTCAAGTTTCTTTTTGTTTTCTTCAATTGCAGGCGACACAAATATGTTTTATTTGTCTAGCTTATTCGATGGCATTGCTGTCAATTTAACAATCAATTGATTTATATATTTATATAAATTAATGCCCCGCACAGTTAAATGTCCCATAGCTAAATAATTTGGCTAATGCCAACACCTGGCTGAGGTTTCTTTATAATTTCCAGCATCGGCAGCAAATTTGCCAAGCTTCCGCATTACAATTAAAACCCAATTCAAACGGCAATTTGAAATCAGAAAACTTATCTGTTAACTCTGGGCAAACGAAACGAGAGACAGCAGTCATAGCTGAGCAGGAGTCGGCTCAGTCTGTGGCTGCCTGTAGCTTGGTCTCTGTTGAATTTTTGGTCATGAGATATACGGGCAATAATAGAAAGTAGATTGAGTATACGCACCTTTGGTAAATACACACACACACACACACACACACATACACACACACAGCTGGCCAACTTCACTCCAGGGCATGGCTTATCGCAGTGTCTGGCTGTGGAGCCTAGGCGTTTGCATTTGGCTTTTGCTGTGTTGGCATTGCATTTGCAATTCCAAACTAGTTTCAATTGATTAAGTTTCTGGTTAATGGATTGCTTACATATTTGAGCAGGGCAGCGCCAGCTGGAGTTGCATAACTCTTGGCCATGTAACTGTAAATACTGCTCTGACAATTGGCCGAGCATCAAATCTATGGCCAACACGTAGGCGCCTCGCAAGCTAATCAACTATTACTTTGACCTGGGAATGCGCCGGGAAAGATTCCGCAAAACTATTTCGCCTCAAACTTCAGCTCGAATTTCGCCTCGATAAATTATTTCAGCATCGACTTGAGCACATGTATGTTTATCGCATTTCAAATGCAAATGCTCCAAGCAAAAAGTTTCCTAAAAAAAAAAAAACACAAGAGAAGCAGAAAAAGAAGAATAAGATGAAGTTATGACATGTTTGCGTGCTTTTGTGCAAGTTAATTGTGAATAATTATTTGCTTATGCCATAAAGCAGATTAAAAAACTTTTGTTTTTAATTAGAAGCAGCGTGAAAACAAAAGATGCGGCAGCCAATCCCCAATCCCCAACAACTTTAGCAACTTTACAAACATTTTTCGCGCGTATAAATTACACAAAGAGCCAGAGACACAAAGAGCTGAGCAGAGAGAGTGAGAGAGAGAACAGAGAACGGAGAGCTGCGTATAACATTAAAGTTTTGCGCTCGAAATTAATGCAAATCTTTTATGCACAAGGACAATGCGGCGTATGCGCAATGAGCTGCTGCATATTACGCATACGCCGCGTGCCACATGTAAATAGTCGAGGCGGCTTTAAGCAACAACAAAAAAAAAAAGAGAAGAAATGGGCGCCAGTGTCGCCAAAAATGTTAATTAATTTCATTTTAATTAAGTCGCACGAGTTTATTAAATTTTACAAGCCAAACAAGCAGCAACAACAACAACAACAACTTTGCACTTGTGTGTGTGTTTAAAGCATTTCAAAATTAATCAACAATTTATTTATGTAGGCGCTGCGACTCGCTGTGGGACATCATGTGGCTGCTCTACTAATCACATTGCTGCCAGCGCCAGAGCCTCAGCGCAGGCAGCCTTTGACAGCCAGGACGACTGGAGTGTTTGATGCAATAATTTAACAAAAAAAAGGACTTCCTTTAACACATGACATTTTTGCAGCGAATTCATAAAGTTATTTGGCCATATTTCATGTGCTTGGCAATTAGTTTGTTGTTGAGATTAGCCCTGGACTAGTCAGCCATAGAATTGAATAATTAATTCAATTTGTTATTTTTTAATTTAATTTCATATCACATTCTATTCGTTTGTGTTCGTACACTGCACATTTCAATTACTGCATAAAAGTTTGGAATTTGTTACGCTCCAACCAAATTAGTTGTTCAATTTGGACGGCATTTGCAAATTTGTTGCTTATCGCTTTATTGTTTATGTTAATTTTAGCTCATTTCATTTTAGTATTTTGCACAAGCAAACGCGCCGGTTTGCTGTGGTTGCGATATCTGTGTACAGAGCACATTAAATGCGGTATGCAAATGTTGACGTTCTGCCAAATGCGCCGCAAAAGCCTCTAATTAAGTTTTCATGAATTCTAACATTATATTGTTTGGTGGAGCAGCGACCGCCGCTTATCGAGGTAATTGTGGGTGTGCGCAATGCGAGCAGCGGGCCAAACACTTCAACAATAATTGCCATTGAAGTGGTTAAGGGCGTGAAATACAAAGCGACAGCGACATCAAAAGGCCAACAATTTCATTAATTTTGTGCTCAGAATGCGTTGAAGGCTTGAATTGAAGTTCACTTCACATTTTTGTAATGATAAATTCTCAGTGTTGTTCAACTGATTGCCCTTTATATATATGATACATTGTATATAAAGCCAAAACATATCATTTTTTCTCAGTGTGTAAAGTGTTTCTTGACTAACTGTACATTTGTAGTTGTCAAAAATTTAATCCAATTGACTTTTGCGTCTGGGCTGAGCGCTGCTCATTGACTTGTCATATTAGCGTGTGAGTTAGAAAGATACAAAGCTAGCTATTACTTGACTTGTCATTTTAGCGTGTGAGTTAGAAAGATACAAAGCTAGCTATTACTGAACATATGAGCGGTTCTTGTTGTGTGAGAGCGAGTTGACATTACTGCCTTCAATCTTCTAGATGTCACTGCGTGAAAGAGGGAGACAAAGATAACTGCTGCTGTAGCTGTCTGCTGTTATTGAGTGTGAGCTGCAGGTAGGCAGCCATGCTCATTATGTTTGTCGACAGACGAGCAGAGGAGAGTAGAAATTCGTGCAGTATAAGAGAATGATCGTTTCCCTTACTTAGACATTAGCATAGAGAGAATAGTTAGAAAACATTGTGAGGCATAGATCACCACGAATTCGTTGTTAAGCTATAAAGTTTATTGATGCAAGCTCGACACAAATATAGTCTAGTGCATAAGTATTTTGACTAAGTAAAAAATGTGTAAACATTTGTTTTATTTATTTTAAATGGCTTAAAGTAAAATTTTGTTACATAAATGTATATTAAAAACCAAAATATAAGATATTTTTCTCATATGTGCCAATTTCTCTTCTCTTATTATTTAATATATATTTAATATATAATTATGTGGATATATATTATAATAATATAATAAGACATATCCATTCTATCTGTTAATTTGTCTTTCACCATCTTGAACAGAAATAAACCTAAGCATATTTCGCTGCCTCTGCTTCTGCCTCTGACTCTGCTCGGAGCTGACTCTCAGGTAATTACGGCCACACCTTAACATATCTGTTCATATATAGACCCGCAATGTACACTGTTCACCTGTTAATGCCATAAATTTCAATAGAAGTCAAAAAAGAATGTCGTAGTGTCACATATGCGACTCACCATCTCTCTCTCTCTCTCTCTCTATCTCTCTCTCCATCTCTCTCTCTTATCTAATACAAATCCCTGGATAATTCACCCGAGCTGAGCTCGAGTTTGCTTTCTGAAACAGGCGACTCGCATTAGCTCTACTCTACTGTATGTCAGCTGCCAGCAAATGTCAAAGCTGTTTGCCAATGGGGCAACATTGTTTCGTGGGAATTGCAATTATATCACGCCAAGAGACTTTTGACAACAGTAAATGACGATAAATGAAACAATTCCCAGGCAGACAGGCCTGCACTAATACAGAAATTGATGTCAAGGTGCATTTGGATTGCAGCTGTAGGAATTTAAGCTCAGCTATTTGGTGTATTATTATTTAAATTTTTTTCTTGAATTTCGTTGCGCATTTTTTGTTTTGCAATATGCAGCAGTCAAATAATTTTCGCCCAGTTGCTTTTTTGATATTTAAATATCTCTGAGTTGTTGGCCTTTGACAGCTCTCGCTACAGCTGCTCGAGTCAATTCTCATAAATCTAGTGCAATTCAAATGCCGTTCTGCATGCAATAAATAAAAATCCTCAAAAATATACGCATCTGACATGGATGGCAATGACGATGTTGGCGATGCTGCTGCTGCTGCTGCGGCTGCCTCGCCCATTCCGCTCTATGCCACTTTGGCAAGTCATTGAGGCGGGCCGTGCTTCCTGCGCTGATCCTGCGCCTGCCTGCCTGCCTGCCTGGTCGTAGCTTGAAAGCTGCATTTCCGGTCACTAATATAAGTCAAAGTACAAAGTTGGTTGGCTGGCTGGTTGGTTGGCTGACTTTACTTCAGTTCGCTTCTCTCTCGCTCGCTTATAATGCAACGGCACTTAGCCAACGCCATTTTGAAAGGATGGGCGGGGCCTCATTCGGAAGGGGTTCGCTCGTCTATCTGACTGTGTGTGTCGCCGTGCCTCGCTGATGATTTAAGTGCACTTTGATGCACATTTTTCGTTGCTGCTGCTGCTGGTGCTGCTGCAGCTGCCCCAGATAATTTAATTAAATTATACGCTTCCTTACGTGCATCGGGAGGAATGAGGTGGATAAAGGCTAGAGGAATCGAGGCAGGTTAGGTTCAGTTCAGTTTAGGGTGTGCAGCTCACATTTTAATAAGGTTTGTTGGTTAGCTAGTTTTGAGGTTGAGCTGAGTGTAGTTTTGGTTTAGTTTTATGCGCTGTCGAAAGGCTTTGTAAGAGGCTTTGGGGTTAAAGTCATTTGGGTTAGCTAAAAAGAGGTCGAAACAGTGAAAGACTCGAGTCTAGTCTGTGCTCTGCGTGCGTGTGTGTGTGTGTATGTGTGTAGTAGACTAGGCGTATGCCTGATGCATACATTTTCTGCATTGCACTGAAAGCCTTCACTTAAGCATCTCTATTATCAAGTACAACAAATAGCAAAAAGACAACACAACATGGAGCTGGATTTATGAATTTACGCTGGGGTGGAAAACAAGAAATTAATATAAAGACTTTATGTTTTATGAACGGAGATTGTTTTCGCTTGAGCAGGGTAAAAGTCTGCATTTACTAGATGTATATGAAATGTTTAGGGTTTAAATTCAATTTAAAGAAGGATAGGGAAAGAGAGAACTTTTAACATAAAAATTATGCTAAATTGAAAATAAATTACTCTGGCTGCTTCAAATATCTCGCATAACCATAATTGCATAACCATAGCTTGCAAAGAACAGTTCACCTTTTTATTGCTTGTGTTGTGTTCGCGAGATCAAACGAACAAAATCATTCTATCCCGCTCTCACTCCTTAGTAATTTGCGTGTTTTTCGCAATATAACTCTGAGCAAGAAACTTTGTTTCTTACTCACTCACTCTTGCATGCAAGTGACTTCGTTTCTGGTCGTTTCGTTTTCTGTTCGTGTGACGCTCATTTCACGAATATCGTTTACAATGCGAGAACGAGAGAGATGAAGACGCGATTGATCTACGCACAATGTGAGTGAGTAAATAGCAAGAAAACCAATGCAAATGGTCTTTACATACACATGCACATGCACACACATGCACAGCAATCGGTTGGAGAACAATTAGAGCGAAGCAAAGCTAACAAAAACGATTGCAAGCCTATCGCGAATGAACTCATTGAAAAACCGAAGCAAGTCGGATGCTCTCTAAATACTTTTACTTTTTCTGCTACTTTTCGTTATTTTTTTCTTAATTATTTAAATAAAATTTAGGCAGACTTAAATTTTTAAAAATTAAATAATATTTCATTACATTTTGCATACTGCTCATATGTGTCTCTGCTGCAGTAAGTCTTTATCATTATCTTGTACAATTAGTAAATATGACGAAATGAATTGAAATTTACTGCGCAACATTTCTATGAAGCCTGCTTAAAACACATTAAAAAGTCGTTGGCAGAATGCAGCTTGAAAAAATAAAGAATGTAAAATAAAACATTTGCTGCAATCCTTTTGCCAGCCCTTGGCTTGCCCAAAAAGTGTTGATGTTATTCATCAACGTCAAAGTGATTACGTTGTTGTTGTTGCTGCTGTTGTTGTCGTTGTTGTTGCTCTGCTCCTCGTTGTCGTTGTCGTCTCTGGTGTTGGTGACGCGTCATGCGGCTGTCAGCAAGGCGACATCAACTGGTAGCTGGCAACGGGCAACGGGCACTAGCAACTGGTAAACTGGTAAAAAGCAAGCACGGCCAAGTCGAGGCTAGAGGAGAGCAAAACCCATCACAGAAGCCACAGCAAGCAGTCATCAACAACAGTCAGGAGTCGAGCAACATAATTTTTAGTGTCGCAGCAGAGACAGCAAGAAAAAAAAAAAAAAACACAAATAAAAATACTAAAAAACAGGCGAAATATGTATCAAAAACATTGACGAAAAACATTTTTAATGCACCAGAAGTCATAATATTTTCATATTTCATGCTTGCTGCGCCATTTTCCTGCACGTACATGTCACAATGTGTCCTTAAAGTGGTAAATATGGTACTCAAAAGTTGTCCAAAATGTTTCAGCCGAGCAACAAACAGCAGCAGCAGCAGCAACACACACACGCAAGCACTAACACTAATACACAGTGAAATTTTCACCTGGCAAAGTTCAGGCGCAAAAATGTCTTGATTTTCGTCGACTCCAAACATGCCCGGCACAGTGACTAAATAACCAACACGAACAGCATACAAAAGCCAGCGACTACCTTCGGTCCACAACATATTTACATAAACAGCAGAATTTCTTCTTTTTCTCTTTATTTTTTTTTTTTTTTGTATGCTCTAACTGCAGCAGGAGTCGCTCGATTCAATGATATGGAATTTCATTCGATAACTTGTTGCATGTTGCGAGTGCGATTGTTGTGAATATATATGAATGGATAATAGTATATGAGATAAGTGAAAAAGAAACAATTATGTAAAAGGTAAAAGCCAATGTAAATGTTAGATTTCATTAACACGGACTGCTTCACGCTCACAGCGCTATGCTATGTTATTAACAGTATTATGCGCTGTTAATAGCATAATTCCCACTCTAGTTCTTCTACTGGCTCGCAACGAACGCTTAGTATATTCCAACACTTAATTATACTAAGAAAAACCACAGACATCTTTACAAAATAAAAACCAGAACTTACAATTCACAACTTTTTGTTTATTTTGAAGCTTCCGCTGCAACAGCCAAGAAGTAAGGTTCGTCTTACTTAGTTAAGAGTTTTAACTTAAGAGTGAGAAGATAAATATTTTGCTTATTACATAAATACTTCATAATTTATTTTAAGATTTTCAAATTAAGTCTATATTGATTGCAGCTGCAATATTGAATATTTTTGTAGAGTTTACACTCCTTAAATCATAGTCATTCGCTCTCACTCTCTCTCTCTATATTAATGAGCAAGTGACTTCGTTTCATTTCGTTTTCAGTTTCTGTTAGGCGCCCTGAGCTGAACTATTCGTGTGACGCTCACTTAACGAATATCATTTGGAGAGAGAGAGATAGATAGATATACGATTGACGTTCACACAATGAGAGTGAGCAAACGAGCTTATAAAGTCAATGCCAACTGTTTTCATTCTCACTTACACATGCTCACACTTGAACTCACGTAAGCATTTGATGTGTGTTAGTGAACGCAATGCTTGCACACCAATACATATCTCTTTGTCAGCCAATGATCAGAGAGGAGCCAGAGCGAAGTAACAGAAATTTAAACGATTGCTAGCCGAACGAGAACGAGTTCGTTCGAGAAACGATGTCGTTTGCTTGCGTTCTTTGTTTTTTTTTTTTTTTTTTTTTAGAGTGCATTCACCAACATTTCACAATGAAATGAATTAAATATTAAATAATTGTAATAATGTAATGTAATAGTCAAAGTCTAAATAATAATAATAGTACTCAAAATAATATTATTATTAATATTTAACAATTTACGAAATGCCAACTGTCTTTAATATTTACACACTCTATTAAAGAGCTACAGCTTTTCTAGTAAAAACATGAACAAGTTATCAAGACATCGTCATATAAACAAAGTACGACAAAATTCCATTCACGATTCCATGAGACACATAAAATATTTCAAATTATTAGACACTCCCTGCCCAAGTTAGAGCATTCGAAATTCTTTCGTACCAGTTCTGTGGCTCTGCTTGTTTTTGTTATTTTCTGTGTGGTGTTTGCCATCATCGGGTTAGTGTTTAACCTCTGCAGTGTGCTGCAGTCCACTCGAGAAGTCTTTGACTTGGTCCCGCTACGCAGCGTTTACCTATGGACCGAAACGTCAAGGCAAGCCAGTCAACCCCCGACTGGCATTGTGCACCCACCCCCACCCCACACACTCATCCACCCTTATTCCCTGCCCCATATTTGTGCTGCCTGCTGGCATAGCTTTTAACCACTCGTTTGCTCTTTAACGCGTTAACGGGTTAAGTTGCCTATGTGCCATGTTCGCAACCTCCATCTGTAGCCATATTTGTTGCTGTTGTTGTCAGGAGCGCTGCTTGCGGTGCCTTTTTTATGTGCCCATCAAAGCAGGACCAACAGCAGCAGCAGCAGCAGCAGCAGCAGCAACAGCAACAACTTTGGTTCGGGTGACTCCGGCCACATGTGTAATTAGTTGACGCTGACTTTGTCATAACTGGTTCACATGCACATGCCAGCAGGAGGCGTTGCGTGGCTGGGTATTAGAGGAGGCAGCTGGCAGCGATGCTGAGGCGTGAGTATTTGACGCTTTTAAATGCCTTGTGGCCACACTTTAAAGTCATTTTGAGGTGAGCTCCAAAGCTGCCGCAAAGCCAACTCGAGCAGCATCAAAAATGTTTTTTCCCTTGCGCTAATCGACGCCCATTATGAAGTGGTCAACGGATGACCTCTTCAGCCGAAAAAAAAACAGAAATGAACAAGAAGTAGTTGCTAGGAGTGGCTTTCGGTTCGGCCGGCGCTGCAGGCAACTTCATTGCCGGCCAACAACTGCGGCTACTTCAATTTTTTGTTAAGCTGCCGCTGCCGCTGCCGCTGCTGCTCCTCCTGCTGCTGCTCCTGCTGCTGCATTCATTTCAGAATTTCAGATTTTCAGTTTTCAGTTGCATGCGGCCCAAGACTGACAGCCGTTGACGACCAGCCCCATCCGTCCGATTGCCATGTCTAGCTTCGCTTGAAGGATGCGGCTTTGTAGCTGCCTCGCCTCACCCCCCCCCCCCCCCCCACCCCCCCCCCCCCCCCCCCCCCCCCCACAACGCCCACGTGCTGTCTGCTGTATGTCGCACGGCCTGCGGTTACAGCGGCGACTGTTTTTGCTTTTGTTTTCAGTTTATTTTTTTATTACTGTACTTTCGCCCCCATCAAGTGCTCCAAGGTAGGCCAGCCAGCAGCTGGTCTTTGTGCATAGTTTCGAGCCGAGCATAAAGCGTTTGAAGCAGTTCAGGCTAAAAGGAATTTGCCAAGTAGTAATAAAACTAATTATTATATTATAACTAGCTACGCTTGGCTACTCCACACTCTACTGCTGCTATTGAAATATAGCCTAGCTCTCTGCTTTTTAATATATTTATAATGCATAATCTTGTGTCTGGCAGCAGCAGGAGGCGGCAGGCACTTCATACTTACCGTGGGCGAGCTGAGTTTGCTGTGCTGCTGGCACATTTCTTACGCTGTTTTGACGCTTCTTTATTAGTGCTTGGCAGCGCGGTCGCTTCATTTTTCTCCATCAGAGAGATAGAGACAGGGAGAGAGAGAGGGAGAGAGAGAGGGAGCTTGTCATAATTTTATTTGGGGCCATGTCGCTTTCTGCGCGTTCTGCACCTCGTCCTGTCAGCATGCTAACTCCTTTTCGTGTTCAACATTTTCAGCTTGGCTCTGGGCCGCGTGTATGCTCTGCATTATGCGACAGCTGTCGACTGCGGACACACACACACACACACACACACACACACACATGCACACTCATTCACATTTAGATGCGGCTTTGGTCACACTCTCAAGCGTCCGTTGCACGCGACGCTCTGTATTCTGGCTCTGGCTCTGGCTCTGGCGACTCCTCTGGAGTCAACTGCATGTCAGCTCGTGTATGTGTGTGTATGTGTGTGTGTGCAGTGATTGTTGCTCGAGTGTTGCGGCTGCCTGCGCTTGATTACAATGCGCCTCATGTTGGAGTTGTGCTGGGTGTGCGCTGGCATCGTTTGCACTGATAACACGTTAAGTGCGCTGGTTTATCCTGCAAGATAATTTGGACAAGTGTCACCTCTCGGATTTTCACGCGCCGGCCAAACTAACTTAGCTACAAAAAATATATATATGGTTGTGAGGAGGGGGCAAAACGTACAGCAACGATGACAACGTTGGAAATGCCGCAACTTTTCTGAAATATGCACCAAAATTTGTTGGCAACCAGGTTTTGGGGCTTGTTAACTGGCCGGCTAGCTAGCTGCTGCTACTGCTGCTGCTGCACGGCAACGGCTATAGTTGCAGGTGCAGCTTCCAGTTTGCCCCGTTGCCAGTTTCTAGTTTCGAAGCTGATGGTATTTTGCGTTCGTTCGTTTTCTCTGTTTTCTGTTCTGTTCTGTTTTCTTTCTTCTTTTTTTTTTTCGCTTGTTACCGGCGCGTCGAGTTTTTGTAGCATACTTTTTGGGTGGTGGGCACACGCGTAATTGGCGCTTGGTCGGTTTCTCGAAATGCTGCGGCTTTTAAATATTAGTTTAGACTAGCAGCAGCTGCAGCAGCAGCAGCAACAACTCCACGGTTATGTGGCTGGCAGCTGTAGCAATTACGGTCCCACAGCAACCGCAACCAAATGGCAACACGAGCACAAACATTCAACTTGCAAGATTTTTACAGTTATATGAAATGGTAATCCTGTAACGGATTATAATGAATGAATATATATGTATGTTCATGTGATCATAGCTCTGCTAATCCAAGTCATTTACATTCTATATCAACTTTCATTTGATTTTAGCTGTGGATTATTATAATATTATGAAGCAGCTGAATTTTGATTTTGAACTTAATTAATTTATTAAATAGTTTTTTTTTTAATTTATTTTTTTTTTTATCTAATTAGTTAATCTATTCTTTTTTTTTTTATATGCACTTCTGTTCCAAAGCGCATCTATTAATTTGATTAAAATTGCAATTTATCCTTTTTTATTTTTTAATTTAATAATCTATTATTTCTTTAAATTTATATATCTGTTCCTAATATAATATACTAATTTTTTTTTTTAAGTTTTTGTTTACCCTAAAATTAAATTTATATATCTGTCCCTAAAAGAATATAATTTTTTTTTCAGTTTTTATTTTATTTTAGATTTTTTATTTTAAAATTAAATTTATATAACTGTTCCTAAGAGCATATACATTTTTTAAATTAATTTTTTAAGTTTTTATTTTATTTTAGATTTTTTTTTATCCTTTTTTTTAATGATAATCTATTATATTTTTATGGATTTCTGCTCTTAAAAGCATCAATTAATTATTTTAAATTTGCCTATTTGGATTTTTCAGATGTTTTTATTTTTAAGTTAAATCTTATTTTATTTTTATTTATTTAAAAAAAAAAAATTAAAAAAAAACAGCATCTTTTAATTGTTTTTATTATTTTTTTATTATTAATTTATATTATTAAATATTCCTATTAAATAATTTAATTATTCACTAATTGAATATATTCTGAATTTGAATTTAATTGTAGCTGTGAACTCCTAAACTAAAATATTACTTTGCCTAACTGCATTGCCCTGGTTGGCTTTGAATTTTGTATATTTTTATATTATGTATATTAATTTATTAATTCCCAAATATTTTCATATCAATTAACTACAAATATCTTCCACACTCTTCATTAACACACTTCAAGCTACAGTTGATAATCTCAAGTGCAAGTCAAGTCTCAAGTCGAACAGATAATGTAGACTCCTCGCATACCATCCAACAGATGATATAGTAGACTCCTCACATACCAGGCATATTTGACAAGCGAAATATGCAGGACGAGCTGCTAAATACTTTTGGAGCTGTCAAGGTGATGCGCATGTGCCATAGTTTGACAGCAATCAGATGTTTTGGCACATTTGGCGCCAGGCAGCTGCGTTTGTTGTTAACCTTGTCAGCGAAACAGGCAAACAAAACAAAAGCCGAAAGGGCCCAACGAGCAACAACAACAGAGAGACGCACACTCCGCTGGCCACGTGCAGGAAGAGCGAGAGAGAGAGAGAGAGAGAGCAAGAGTCTGGGTTAACAGAAAGCGCAGTGAGCGCTCAGCTTAACAGCGCTTGCTGAATGGAAGGCAGAGAACAAGAGAGCGCGAGAGCAGCAGAGAGCGCGAGAGCGCGCACGACTGTAAAAGCTCTGACGAATGCTGTCGCTGTCGCTGTCGCTGTGGCTCTGCTGCTGCTGCTTTCGGGGGCGTCCAGGATCCGTCAGCGAATCGAGTTGTGGCCGTTGTGCGTTGCGTTGAACGTCAGTAGTTGGAACAAGGACGCGTAGCGTGCAGAAGCTCGAGCGCAAAGAAAATTGCCGTGCTCGCGTAACGGGCCACAAAAAACCAAGTGAAACCCAAATCGCACAGCAACCAAATTTTTGTATACTCCGCCGCGTATTGCTGTGCGTGTGTTTGTGTGTGTGTTTGAAAGTCAAAAGTGAAATGCAGCAAAATCAGCTGGCGAAGCACATCAATTTATTGGATATACGCTAGCGTTACGTATACGCAACGTGTGACCGCTTAAGAGCGTGTGTGTGTGTGTGTGTGTGTGTATTTTTATTGATTGCACCTTATCTCTGTGTCGCTCTCAAGGATACAAAATATTAAGTTCATGCTTTAAGAAAAATGTTACCAAAGCAAAGTTGGGCAGCTGCAGTGGCGCCATAAAACTGTTGCCCCAAACGACAGTCGGACAGCCAGCCAGCCAGCCAGCCAGTCTGTCTCTGTGTGTGTGTTTGTGTGCGCCCGTTCAAGGTCACATTTTTTGTGCGGTCACACTGACAAAATGTCACAAGCAAAAACCTAAAAACAAATACAAACAACATCATTTGCCACATATTCGAAACGAACAACAACAAAGAGTCAGCAGCAGCAGCAGCAGCTGCCGTCGCTTCAGCAGCAGCTTCAACACAAATTAAAGTAAGCCAAATAGAATTGAATACGAAATTGTAATATATATATGTATTATGCGAATGGAATGTCGAATCGGTCGAGTGAATATCGAAGAAATCGCATTAGAGACAAGGCAAAGGCAACGAACTGCAAAAGTTCACAGTGTGTCCATAAGTTTATCCTTCAGTTTAGTCTTGCGAACGGACACTCACACCCAAAACTAAATGGCAGACAGCCTTAAGCCGGCAACAACAACAACAGCAGCAGCCATGGGTATGAGTGTGGCACAGGTCATGTGACTGGCCCTGTTTTGTAGGACAACGAACTGAGCATCAGCTTTTGCATTATTTTGTTCTTTCGTATCGAAAATACATATTTTTTCATCTGCTTCTTATGCCACTATTTGTTCCTTTTTGGTGGCCTGACACAGTTTGTGTCTGCCTTTGAGTAAGCTGCCATAAAAAACTAGCAAATCGCTTACAATACGAAGGCAATTCTTTTTTTTTTTTTCGTCAGGTAATGCTAAGAGATTGCCTAAACCAAAATTTGTTAGCTTCGACTGTGACATATTTTGTAGAGATTGCAAAATGTGGTTGGAACAGGCTTTGGGAAATGTGAGCTAATGAACTGATGCTGAGCGTACATAATTAAGAAAATATTTGCTCTCAACTTGAAGTAATTTCTTTACACATGAATAGCTGAATTCATTTGCTGTGCATGGCATTTATTTGATATATTGAAGACATTTATTCTTCAGCAAAAAATGGCATATTTTTTAATTTTTACTTACATTTTATACTAAATTTTTATATAAATGTTTATTAAGCTTTTTATTAATTAATTAATTTTTATTTCATTTTATTTCTTTAGCTTAAATTGTTTTATTTTTATGAATCAATTAATTTTTTATTTTTAATTAAATATCGTAAAAAGTGCTTAACATGAAAATGTATTATATTATTTTTTATATAAATTTTAAAATAAATAAATAAATTAGTTTGCCCAAAATTTTATTACATATTAATTTTTATATATAATTATGTTTTTCTATATAAGTATTACAGAGTATTAAAAAAATATATATAAATATAATTTTTATTGTATTAAAATTAATTATATTACATACATATAATAAATATGTATAATTTTTTTATTACAATTTAAATATTTGAAAAAAAAAACACACACACACACACATTATACATTTAGTTTTAATATATATTCATATAGGCATTATTTCTGTAGTATAATTTATAACCAAAAATATATAGTATATTAATTATATTATATACTTACTTTTATATTTTATAAATAAAAAAAAAAAATTAAAAATTAAAAAAAATATATATATATATACAAATATGATGTATTGTATATTTATTGATATAATTACATATTTCTTTTATATACGTATTATAAATTTATAAATATTTAGACAATTTTTTATTTATTATATTTTTTTTATATATTAAATATTTGTTAGTATTATATTGTATAATATATAATATATATTCTTTTCTATATTTATTTTGCTATTTCTTATTTATATCTTTTATTATATCTATAATTAATATTTCTATATATTATATCCTTTTTAAAATATTTTTTTTTTCTCTTATATATGTTTTTTTTACTATTTTTTATTTATATCTTCTTTTTTCAATTTGTAAAATATCACTTTAAAAATATATATTTTATTGAAATTAGTTCTCTTTATGTAAATTAATATATTTATTTAAATATCATGCAAAGAGTACAGCAACAAATTGAACAAAAACCAAATTGAATATCAATTTATTATTCGAATTGAGTTGTTCTCCATTTAGCAGCTATCTGTCTTGGCACTCGAAGGCACTTCGCTTCCAGTTGATTGTGAATAATTTTATGATTCATTCACACATGTCAGAAGCTGAGTATGGTATGTATGGCATACCAAAGGCATTTGAGCAGTTTGCCGTCGCATATTTTTGGCAACTGAAGCATGAGAGCAACGAAAATGTATTCGGTTTACCCAGAGTTTAGTATGCATAAAATGTAAGAATATCTTAGATGTTCGCTTTCGCTCTCAGTCTTGGACTTTGCTTGATGCTATCTAAATAAACACTTCATTTGTGCCCGGAGTCAAGTGTTGTAAGCAACTTTCTTCTGCTACGACCTCTGGCTATGCCGGCTGCATTGCTGATAAATCATATGGCCAAAAGTGTTTAGCCACGCCCGCACCTAGCCACTCGGACACTTGTGGGTCTGCTTGGCCCCCCTCCAACTGATTTATCCAACTAAGAAGCAAAAAGAACACGTTATATTCAGCACACACACACACACACTCACACACTCGCAGCCCAGTTCATGTTCTGTGCTGACATCAGCTGTTTGGATAGCTAAGGGCTTAGATTTTGGACTGACCTCGTTTTGCTGCGACTAGGCAAGTAAAAACCTAAAAATCCAGCCAACAGCAGCAGCAACAACAATGACAAGCAACAGAAATATGCTGTTGTCCAATGCGCAAATATTTGTCGTAATGCGTTGCACAAACAAGCGCACTAAGCAGACCAAAAAACCCAAACCCAAAGCCAAAGTCGAGCTGGAGAGCAAGAAATGAAAGCACATAATGCATAACTCATACGCAACGTGGGCGAATCTCTGTTTGATATTTTCTCTTAGGGCAACAACAAACGACAAACTTACTTAGCCAACATCAAATATGCAGCATGGCCAAATTATATGTGCACCAACATCTGACATTCATTATTGATAACGACAAAGCTGTACGACGTCTTCTCTTACATTACGCAAATTAATTTACATTTTTTTTTTTTGTTTTTTTTTTTTTTTGTTTTTTTGTTGTCTCAACAGTTTTTGATAAGCTTTTAAAAATGTAATTGAAATGAAATTTAATTGCAATTTTAGTGAGTGTCTAGACGCAGTCAACTTGAGGCTTTTTTTTATTAAATATAAATATTGAATTTTTTTTATTAAAAAATCTATATGTTAAATATTTATTTATTTAAAAAATATATATTTTCTTTTTAAATAGCAAATTTGATAAATAAATTGCTTCTGCATACAGTTTTGTCATTCAGCGATATTTTACTGCTTGTAGAGCTCAAGAAAATGCTCGCTAAATAAATGAAATTGATTATTTTCTAAACAATATCAAATTGTATCGAAAAATTGTATTAAAAACTTTTAATCAATGTCTCGCCTACTCAGGCAATTATATTGAATAGTTTTAGTTAGTTTATTCAATTTAAATTAAAAAAATTTTTAAGAAAAAGAAACTTTTACCAAAGTTTATAAGCATTAGCTTTAATCCAGTCCAATCCGAAGTAGACCAGATTCTGCAGTCAGATGTCTCAGAAATTAAAGAGTATCCATACTAATATAAATGTTTAATAATTTATTTAAATAAATATTTATTAATTTATTTAAATTAATATTTCTAAATTGATCTAAATAAGTGTTTATTAATTTTCTTTCTTTTTTTATTTTAAAATTTAATATTTATTTATATAATATTTAAATATATTTATTTGTTTAAAAATATGTTTAAATTTATTTAAATAAATATTTAAATAATTATTTAACATATTGAATAACAATTTAGGCAAGTCTTTCGCACTCAGTAAGCTTTTTTCTTTACCTTCAAAAATGTTTTCAGCCGCGGCGTTATCATTAAAACGTTGCCAAATTAAATTAATTATATTTTGAGCATTCACTTAAAATAAGATTTAGACAAATTCAAGAATGTCTTTATAATATAATATTTAAGTATAAATTTATATAACAAGCTTAATATCGTTTTAAGCGAGAGAAATCGATTTATTACAATTTGTCTTTGGCCTCAAAATATGCCTCAATTTCGACGATTGCTCTTCTTCAGCAAAATCCTGACATCTGATTGCAATAGGAATTCGTTAGGCACAATATACGAATGCGGAAGCAATTCCAAGTCCAATTCATAAAAATTGTCATAAGAAATAATGCAAAATTGATTTGAAATCAAATTTGATTGCAGCTTAAGCGAGAGTATGGCTAGACTCTCCAGCTGAAACATTTGCTTGCAAGCTATGCATGCACATATATGTATATATGTATATTTATATATATATAGTATATATGTATTATGTTCTGTGCACACACTTGACATCCATACGCTGCTTAAGATATACACTTTTATATTTAAAAGCTAATGCCATATGCACAACTCAATTCCATGAGCTAGCTCTTGTTGATTTATATGCTAGCTTTTTTCTCTCTCTCTCTTTCTGTTTGCGGCACGCTGCTTCGTTTTCCATTTTTCCATTTTGCTTTCTATTGCAACGTTAACTAGTTTTCGAGAGTTGTGTGGCAGCATTTTACTCCAATTAAATTTTCATGCCATATGAGCATTTTGTGCAACAACAGCAACAGCAACAGCAACAGCAATGGCAGCTGAAGTGCCAAGCGAATGTGGCGCTATTTTCAATTTCCGTTGCACACAAAAACTGGAAAAGGAATGCGATTTTTTGTTAACACAATCTCACATAGGAATAGTCGAGCGGCGTGAGAATCTTGCTATATGTTAACGACAAAAGTCGTAGAGTCAGCCAGTCGGCCACTGAGTTAGTGGCACTGGCGGCACTTGGCATACAAAATTGTTGACTGAAAATAAATAAAAGCCAAGAGAGAACTGTACAAGAAGTGAAATGAAATGAATCGATTGACTCACTGACTGACCAACTGACTGAATGACTGAATGGCTGTCTTCTTCTTTGCCACACTGATTGACAGTTCAGGCCAGTTGTCCGTTGTCCGCTGCCCGTTGCCTTCTGCTTGCAATTTAAGCATTTGGGTCATTTCCGAATCGTGTTTGTGTAACTGGCTTAACGTTTAAATATGGCAAAGGCCTTCTGACAAAACATTTGTCTGCCCAGCTATATACAGAATGGTATAGCAGCAGAGCTGTAGATTGAATGATGGCTTGAGCCAGCAGCTGCATCTACAGTAGCGAAGAAAAGTATGTGACTGTTCACAACTTTGACATACAGCATGCAAGAAAAAACAAAAATAAGGGAAATCAATAAATAAATAAATAAAAATAAAAAAATAAATGAACAAATTAGCTCTAATTATTTATTTCTTATATTACACTTCACAAATCAAATAAATCTTCAAAGAAATCTGAGTTGATTTCTAGGAGTTTAATAGACAAAAATCCATATAAAATCAGTTTTGCACATTTAGAAAAATTAAATAAATTAAATTAATATTAAATTAATAAATTTTAATATTTTTCCCACAAACCCTTGCTCGTAATAATTTTCTTGATGCATTTTTACACTTTTAATCATTTGTTTTTAAATTTTAATTTAATTTTATTTATTTTCTTTTTTATTTAATTTGAATGCAAGGTTTTTGTTTTATTATAATATAATATAATATAAAAATAAGCCACCTGTATTACAGAATTAAAAATAGTTTTTCTTACATTTAATAATATATTTTTAATATACAATTTTATTTATATTTTGTATATTTTTTATATTTCATTTGAACGAAATATGCATTTTTTTATGGTTATTAATTAAATTTTCTATAGATTTATAAATATAAAATTTCTAAATATATATATATTTTTTTGCATTTAATAATATATTTATTACAAAATTAAAAATAGTTTTTTTTTACATTTAATAATATATTTTTATATACAATTTTATTTTGTTTTGTATATATATATTTTTTTTTATATTCCATTTGAACGAAATGTGCTATTTTTTTATTGTTAGTAATTAAAATTTCTATAGATTTAAAGATTTTTATGAAAAAATTATAAATAGTTTGTTTTACATGTAATAATATATTTTTAATATACAATATATATATATATAATATATATATATATATATATATATATATATATATATATATATATATATATATATATATATATATATATATATATTTTTTTTTTTTTTTTTTTTTTTTATTAAATTGTGATTAGATATATAATTTTAACAATATATTTTTACTTTGTATTATATTTAGTCGTACATATTTTTTAAATATTTAAATATGAAGTCGGACAAAATACATATTTATATATATGCCTAGATATTTATGAAAATTTAAGAGATATTTATTTAAGACTATAATATAATAATAAAATAAAAAAAAATCAACTAGAAATTTATTATAATATTTTTAGCCTCTGCAATTCTTAATGCCTAAGCTTTGTATATGTATCATATAATATATATATAAAATAAATTTTTAGCAAATCAGCAATATTTATATTTGTTTTTTTATTTAACTAATCCTTAATCTCGCTTAGTTCTGTATACATTTTTTTTTTTGATTTCAAGGCTTGCGCGCTTATCAATAAGCTTAAAAATCAATAAAGGCACAGCAGCGGCAGGCATTAACAGTGTCTAAAAGTGTATAGTACAACAACAACAACAACAACAACAACAACAACAAGAACAATTTAGATAGCTTAAACACTCAGCCGTTCTAAAAACAGAAAAAAAAGGGCAACTCTCATGCCTCCATCGCCATGCATAAAAGGGGAGGCAGCTCGCGTCGAGCTTTTTGCCTCTGCCACTTTTTATTTAGTTTAATTTTTTATTTTTTATTTTTTGTTTTTTGTTTTTGTGTTCTTGTTGTATTGGAATTTAGTTGTTAAACTGTCTGCCAAACACACAAATAGTATATATTGTAATGGAAATTGTTGCGCCGACAGTATTGCATTTGTTATTTAAAATGTTTCTACGTTTCTGGGCCATTTACCAGGCCCAGATAGGCCAGGCCACACCAGGCCACATCAGGGCAATCTAGCATGTTGTATATGTTGAACTGTGCTGTTACTTGTAGCCAAGTCTTGGTTACATGCATTTTGTCGCATTGATTTCTGTTTTTTCTTTCTTTTTATGTACAACTAGCTGCAGAGGGCTTCTGCTACAATGTGCATATTATTTAGCCTCTCTATATATTTGCTTGTCGTTGTCTTGATTGCAACATTGTTGCGAGTTTATGATATCTAACATATCCGACTGGCTTGACTGAGTGTGTTTCCTCTCTCAAATAGTGTAGATCATATGTGAGCAAGCACAAGCCGAACGAGCATATGTAGCTTGAACATAGGCAGAGAAATATTCTCACTCCTAATGCCGCTCGAAATTGTATATTAGCTACTCTTCTTGAGCTTTCTAGCATAAATGTAGATAAAGCCTAAGTAATTAGAGTGGCATGAAATTATTTGATGAGCATTCGTCGTTTGATTTCATTTGCATCGCTTGTATTGCAGCATTTATTGCATTGCATCGCAATTTACTCAACTCGGGAAAATGTAAGATGTATCATGCTAGAATTTCATATTCTTATTGAGCTGTCTATAACCCCACATACTTTTAAGAACTCTTGAGTTATATTATATATCAGAATATATATTATTTTAATAATTCCCACTAGACGAAATTGTCTTCTAGCAAATGTATGCATACTGAGCTCTCAAAGAGGCAAAGTTTAGTATATTGAGAATTGATTGAATGCTATATATAACTCCACAGCTGTACCCAGTACTCTAATACACACTGACTCTAATAATAAATAACTATAATAATCACATAAATATTATTTGAATATATTCTCAATACAGCTACATAGCTACTGCTGCCATTTGACTATTAGCAAATGGGTTCTACGACTTGGCTTTACTTTGCGTAATGTTTAACTCTTATTTGTTATTGTTTCTCATTTAACATACGAAGCCTCATAATTGAATGCCAGCATTTATATTACGAACATGTTGTTGTGGCCTTCAATTCGTAATGCTTTCACTCTGACTGGAAGTTTATCCTGTGTCAGCCAACTCTTGTAGGCAACATTTTTATTGGCTTTCGTTTTTTAAATGTTTTTTCGTTATTCGTTTTTCTGTTCCCTTGGCTTTTGCGTGTATGCGCTTAATATATTGTGCTTCATATGATATATGAATGTGTGTATGTGTGTGTGTGTGTGTGTGTGTGCATGAGCTCGTATGCTCTTTGCCTTGCATGTTGAAAATGTTTTATTCGGTTTTTTGTTTTTTTTTTTTTTTTTTTTTGGGTCTGTGGAGCGGGGCGTACAAAACTCGGCTAAAACAAATTACGTACGAGCTCAAGGCCGCTGCGGCGGTCAGGCCAGAGTTTTGTTGGCCGCTGCTCGCTCGCAATTATATTGTAAAGCATTGGGGCTTTTGGCCACTCGACGCCCGCACTAATGAAAAATGCTGGCTCGACTCTTTGCTTGTTTACCACTTTGCACAGTTTGCACACTTTACCATTTGCCCATTTGCCCATTTTCCCATTTTCCCACTTTGCCACGCTGCCATTTGGCCCACTGCATGTGTTCATAAATAATTAAATTTTTCTTTAGCCATGTACTAGAGTGAAAAATGGCACAGGGTCGTCCACTAATTAGGCGCATATTTCATTTTCGGGCTTCCACTGCGCCGAAGTCTGTCAAAAAGTCGCCCGACTGCCAGCTACCCAGCCGGAAACGGATGCATGAAATTTCCATGCACACAAATGTCAAATGCAATGTCCGAGCTCGTCAGCCTTCCCCCAAACTTGTAGACGGATTTGCAACTGCAGTCAGTTGACGTTGTTGCCATTGTTGTTGCCATTGTTGCTGTTGTTGCTGTTTCTTGCTGTTTCCTGTAGGACAGACTTTGGACACAATAATGCAGCCGTTGCCGCCAATTACAAAAGACAGCAAACCGTTCGACTTGACGTGGCCTACATATGCACATGCATAAATGACTTGATTTCTTTGACCAAATATGCCAGCGTGTCTGGCGAAATTGAATTGATTTAGCCACAGGCAAAATATTGAAGCTAATTTAATTAATAATAAATAAAAAATAAATAAAATTAAATAATATTTAATTACAAATATTATTTAATTTTATTTATTTTTTATTTATTATTATATTTAATTCAAGCTAAAAGCTTGCTCACATTTCCATTATGCTTCAAGTTTTCGATTGAGTTGACTTTCTTTCGACTAGGGCACGCTCTGTGGCATCTCTGCGAAATGAAATTGAACTGTGTCATGGCACAGGCCCACAGGAGTGTAAATTTGTTGTTGTTGTCATATAACAAGCGAAACAATTGTGGAAAATATCCATGTTACGTGTCCGTTGCGCTCTGCTTACGTGGCCAGCCCAAGTTCTCTGGCTGACTCACATGCAATTGCATTTGCTTCATTTTGAAATTTTGGCATTTTTTTTTTTACCAGAGTGTGTGTAAAAGTTTATAAGTTATATATATCTACAGCTTGGCTGCTGGCCCAAAAGCCAAGCATCAATTTGATCAACTTGGCGCCAGTCTTTAATATGTTTTCCTTACTATTTCTTTGCTGGCTTGGCGAGTTTTCTCTTTTTTAGTATTTTTGATAGATATATATATATATTTATTTTCTTTTCGATTTTCTTTTTTGGTTGTGTGTGTGTGTGTGCTTGTTACACGCCATTTAGTTTCACTTTGCATATTCATAGAATTTTTGGCCAGCAACAGAAACATATTCTACATATATTTGGTCAAATGCTTCGACTGCTGCACATATCCATGCCAGCTCGATAGCTCCTCAACTGCTCAGCTCCTCAACTGCTCAGCTAAACAATTGCACACACATTTTCTTCATTTAGGGCAGAACACAAACACACAGGAAAGCCAAATGACAACTAAAGTTTTGTGGCCAAACTGGAAATGTGGCTGCAATTTTTCGTCGTATAGAAATTGCTTTTCATATGTTTTCACATGTTTCTGTGTGCGTGTGTGTGTGTTGATAAATTTATATAGTTTTTGCTTGTTGAATTGCACTTCTCTAGGTTTCGTAGCTAATTTGAAGTTTGTCATTGCAAGTTATGAAGAATTACAGATTTTATTGATACAACGGAACAAAAAATTGTCAAAAATAATAAATTGAAAATACGAGACATACATAAATAAATAAATGTAAAATGTGTGCTTGATAAAGATTTTGTGTTTGAGCAAAAATGATTTAAATATGAATTAAGCAATTTATATTTAAATCAAGTTTCAATTGCTCGCTTCCAATTTCGTGTGTCATTTCACATAATTCGAGTTCTTTTTTTTTTCTTTTTCGCATTGTGGTCTGTGCGAGCAATGCAATCAATTAATTAAAAGTCTCTAACAAACTGCTGGCAGGCAATGCGACACGCACTTATGGCCTGGCTAAAATCTATGTGAGCCAAACAGAATTTCAATTGCAAACGCTTAAAAGCATCCAACAACGAGTGGAGCTTAGCAATGGAAACAGCTTTTTGTCTGTGTAATTTGATTTGCATGAAAACTAAATAAATTGCCAGCACAGTTTTTTATGTCAACGACAAACGTGCTGGGACAACAAAAAAAAAAAAAAGTCGAAAAAAATAGAAAAAAATTCATAGAAAAAATAAATATAATACAGATAAAGTCCGGCTAACATATGACAGACGAAATGCAGGAAGAGCGCGTACCATGAATAAACAAAATGTCATTGAAAATTGTGTCCATAAAGAGCGGACATCAAGTATGCACAACTGTCAGACAGAGAGACAGAGAGAGGAAGAGAGAGACAGCTATAGCTGTAGCGGGCAGTCAATGATGTGTGGCACCATCAAGAGCCAATATATATGAACAATTTCACAATAAACACGCTTCGCTCAAGAATGCCAATCAAAAAGTCAGCTTCAAATGCTAACAAAGAAGAAAGCACTAGGCGAGACTGCTCGACTATGAGTGGCCCTGAAGCTTCTCAGAAGAACTGATATTCCACTAATTCCAGCACACACACACAAACATTACACTGATGTACGCACATAAGCATTTGCACACGTATTGCTATCTCGCTTGCACTGCATATGGTCTATATTATGGGAGCTTATTTAATGCATAATTGCTCTTGCAGTTGAACTTTCGTAATCAAACTTTCAGATTATGATCATTAGCTGCATATGTATATGCCAAACCAAATCGTATGTCTCTAGCATTTTTTACACAATTTCTTGGGATGGGGGTGAATTGGAGGCCGATATAAAAAATCTAACGAAAATCAAAATTGTATTAAATTATTAGCTATATATATGTAATAGACTTGAAGACTCTAGCTCTGAAGATGAATGAGTTATAATTTTATAGCTGATTCACCATAAAGGTTTTTAGTCGATAACTTTAAAATGGGAGTAGTTATCGTTTTTCTATAATAAGCTCGACATGTGCGTGCAATATACGGACATAACACAAAAAGATTGAAGACTCTAGCTCATATAGTTTCAGAGATCGACGAGTTCAAACAGACAGACAGACGGACGAACGAACGAACGGACAAGCCAAAATCGACTCAGTTCGTCGCCCCGATCAAGAGTTGATACACCTTATGGGGTCGGCCACGCCTCCTTCTGTCTGTTACTTAGATTTAAGAAAACCATTTTAACCTGATTTTCCATTTTCAATGAGTTCAGGGTATAAAAATATGTAATTCTCTGCTCAAATTGCAGCAATTAGGCTAGATTTTGGTTGCATTCCCGTTCAAGTTTCAACTGCAAATTCGACTTTACTTTTAAATCAAACTTCAGCATGCATATGCGCGTTGATTGAGTGCCAGAAAGTAGGCCACACACATGACACAGGGACTTCAGCCTCAGCTCACGAGTCTGAGTTTGGTTTCTGTTCGAGTCGCAGTCGCAATGCTCCCAAATGTGGGCAAAGTTGTTTGTTTGCCGTTTGTCTATTGATTACATTAAAGGCAAAGGCGCAGGTGTCTTACCTATTGTCTTATGTGGCGTATACGTAACACACATTAAAATTCAATTTACGTTCGCACTGACAGTCTGAACTTTAATCAAAGGCGCACGACAGCAGCCAAGCAGCGATTGGCTGCATGTTGGCCAGATACCAAGGGTCATTGATTAGGCAACATGGCAGGCACGTGGCACATAATAATCAGAAATCAACACAGAGAGAGGGAGAGAGAGAAAGCTAATGTCTAATGTAATTTATGCCCGCCAAAATCTAATATAGAATAAAGGTCTTGCCAGCACACTCGAATGACATTTTGACAGCTAACCAAGGCAAAAATTCTTGAAATTTTCGACTAATTAAGTCATCGACTGCCGCCTCTGGCAGTGACAATGGCAATGGCTGTGGCTGTGCCACTGGCTGCTCCTAATATCCAGGTGACACGCAAACACGTCGACAATTATCATCAGCCCAGTGGCAATAGACAGCGGCGTAGCTTTAGCATATTTGAAAGTTTTTGCTGCTCGAAATGAGCTACGAGTGAGCGACTATATAAACAAATTAACACCATTTGTTCTATGGGAAATGAGTGTGCTTAGCCATGCAACAATTTGATATACATAAATGAAATGACTTGAGCTTAAAGCGCTATAAATTGTTGAGCACTTTAGCAACAATTTCTTTGTATTTACTACAATGCTGGTCAAGTTTTGTTTAGTTTGGACTACAAATAATTCTAAAGGCATTTCATAACTTTCTTTGCACAGGGAGAGAGAGAGAGAGAGAGAGAGCAAGTTGTTAATCCGGTTTTTTATAGTCTACCTGCACACTTTATAGCTTTAGCCGCATTAAAACTTTTACATTCTGTGCTGTCTCTAGCTGCGCTAGCCCACACTTTTAATTAAAGCTGCAAAAAAAAAGATAGTAATGCTTTTATTTTATGCACATATGCAACTAGGGACAGAGAGATGACTAGAGTTATAGAGAGAGAGAGAGAGAGAGATAGAGAGAGAGGGAGAGGTAGAGAGTGCGATGCCGACACGTTTTACTGCAACCAATTAAACCATATCGCATACATTATAATTTTATTTTAATTTTAATATTTATGTGTTTCGCTATGCCTCCCATGTGACCAAACACACACACACACACTCACACACTCTCACACACACACGCACACCGTCTCAACGTGTGCCATAAAAATGGCGCCCAATTACTTAAAACTAACGAAAATTCCCCAAGCGTTTGCCGTACAATTTGCGTTCATAAATATAAATATCACACCTTTGCAGGGTTTCCGTTAGTTACGTAGGCTTTGTCCCATTGCAGTGTGTGTGTGTGTGTGTGCTCTACGTGCATGTGTGTTTGTGTGTGTGTGTGTGTTAACCAGGCCAAGACAATGCTAGTTTGCTATTGCTCTATTTCCATCTCTATACGTTTGGCGAGTCCCTTTGGTCGTCTCACTCTCTCTCTCTCTCACTCGCACTCGCACTCGCTATCTATCTCTCGCTCTGCATGTGGTGTATTCAAGTAATCAAAAATGCAAATCGAGCCCATGAATTTCGAATTAGTTTTTAGCTCGTCTCGCAACAACAAGAACAACAATGGCAGGCTTATAGCCAACGCGGATTTTAGGCTAACGAACACACACACAGACACTAGCTATGTGTGTGTGTGTGTGTATGTGGAGCACTATTGAGTTCTGTACGTGTAACAAATTTGTATCAGTTAGTTGGCGGCCTCCCTCGCAGCGTTTACCTGACAGATAAAAAGAGAGAAAAAAAAAGAGTGAAGCGAATGAGAATAGTTCGTGGCGCAGCGCGTGCAACGCGTTTTGACAGTCAACTGCTGCACTGAGCGAAAAAGTTCAGCTTTATAAATGGAGAATAGAAATTCAATTTTAATGGCATTACTTATTTATATTTGTTATAAATAAATTAACTATTCTGACTATAAGAATAGATATAGCATTATATAGAAAACAGAATATATAGAAAAGATATAGAATATTCTACATTAAAGAATACGTCAAATATAATATATATAACATAATAAATTACAATATTTTAAATCATATAAAATATGTAAAGTAACATTTTAAATTCTTATTTAAATTTAATTTTAATTATTTTATTTAATAAATTAAATTTTTTTTTTGAGCAATACAAACTTTTTTCAAAATATATTTCAAATTCTTATTTATTATTTCTATTTTATTTATTTATTTATTTTATAAGAAATTAAAATGCTCAAAAATACAAAATATATAAAACATAATAAATAAATATTAATAAATAAAATAAAAATATTATATATTTAATTCTTATTTATTTTTTATTTTATTTTAATTATTATTTTGTTTCTTTTCTTTTTTTTTGTAGCCTAAATCTTTTTTTTTATTATTTTTATAAAGTGCAGAGTTTGCCAACTTAATTTTAAATAGCTTAAATTACAATAAAATATATAAAACAAATAATGGTCAAGTTTTTAAAGTTGTATGTTAAATTTTTTAAATTTATGTATATTTATTTTTCATAAATTTAATACATATGTTTAGAAGACTTTAGTTAAGTATTCTAATATATAAATAATCGAATGTATTTATTTCAAATTTTTTAACTTTTTAGCTTATTTGTTGATTTGAATTTCAATCAAATTATTTATTCTCTATTTGAGTTCAATCTTTATATTTAAGCTGACTATAGTTTTGTCCATCCCTAAATAAATAAATAAAGTAAAACAAAAGTAAAATATTTTATAAAATATAGAATACAATTAGATAACATTTATTTTTAATTTTTCATATATAAGATACCTTTAATAAAATAAGTTATTTTTATACATTGCTTTTAATTTTGAAATATTCAATTTGTTTAACTTATGCCTTAAAAATATTGAATATTATTTTTAACTTATGCCTTAAACAAATTTTTTAATTTAAAGAAATTATGGTAACTTTCATATATATTTGTTAATGAATTATATTTTCTTTAGATTTCCTCTAAAAATATTTTATCAATTTTCCTTAAGTTTCTTTAGCTTAACTTTTTAGACTTTCCATCAACGATTCAGATATATACATATATATATGCTATAAATTCGTCTGCAACATCACTTTATATTACAAAGTAATATTTATTTCGTTCAGTATCTCACTCGCTTTATACGCCTGCTTCTTCTTCTTTTTTTTTTAGGTGATTTTCTGGGTGGTTCGTGGTCCGTTTTGATTTGCGGCATGTTGGTTTTTGAGTCTGTGTGGCTCTGTACGTGACGCGCATTTGCGCTCGATGCCCATCAAATATAAAGTGCCTGCAATTTATACTTGAATTCCAACTGTAAAAGCAGGGCAGCAGCAGCAGAGCACTGCACTGCACAGTAGCAGGAAATCAATGTAAATATTTTGGGAACGCCTTTTAGCGCGGCTTAAAACGCTTCCGAATAGCTGCCATCGCCTGTGCCCAGATGAAGTAGTTGTAGATGCCAATGCATTTTCCACTGCTCTTCGTGTTGTTATTGTTGTTGTTGTTTTGCTCTGCTAGCTGATAGCTGCATTCCGCTGGTTTTGGCTTTCTTTTGGGCCCGTTTTAGAGTTTGGGATTTTGGTTCTTGTTCTCCATTCCCGCTGGCATTTTCAATTTTACTTTATATGCAAATTTGGCATTTTGGCAACGGCAACAGCAACGGCAACGGCGCCTGCCATTGATAGCTGTCGCCCCTGACCCCGTGCGCCACCTGCTGCTGGCCTTGGTATGGAGCGCTTTAAGCCAGCTTTATGTCCAACTCTGCATTGCATTTGAATTTCTATAAATTTTACATTTTCTATTTATTATAGAATGCCATTTGCCTACACAGAAAATCCGAGCCGAGAATATTTCATTTAATTTCGTGTTGCCCGAAATATACATATCGATTTTGAAATATTTATAAATACTTGATTGGCAGCGTGTGAAATTGTATGGATTGCATGGCAAATATTGTTTATTGATCAGTTTGCCTATAGTTATATATGTATATGGAATTTCCCAACATTTGTTTGCTCTTTGTCGTTGGCAGCTAAGCAATTATGGCACTGAGCCATTAGCTATGCCATTTACAAGATGTATTACATTTCGTTTTGTTACGTTTCATTTCGTTTCGTTTATCTAACAACAATTGTCAGTTAATCTGTGCTGCGAGTTATAAACAAGATCTCGAATCAGAGCCTAAAAATAAACGTAGCATACATTAAAGCGCACTCAGGCACGTAGCCCACACGCAATGGCATCGTCAACGCCAAATGTCAACTGCCAACTGCCGACTGCGGACTGCCGACTGCTATTAATCTAAGACAGGCGCTAAGCCAGCTGCACGACACGTAGATAAACCCAGCGATCGCCCTCCTGCTACGCCTACGCAACATGGCCGCTCTCCATATTTAATGGCCTCAGCTCAGCTGAGCAAAGTCAAAATAGCGCCCAAAATTTGTGTTGTTGTTGCCGATGCGGCAACCGCAGCGGCAGTCGCAGCAGCAGCAGCAGCAGCAGCCATTGCCATTTGCCATTTGCCGTCGGCAAAAGTGTCAAAGTGCTAAAGTATGTTCAAAGATTCATAAGATTTTCGTTTGCCCAGCCTGTTTGTCTGTCTCTCTGCCTCTCCGTCTCGCTGTCTGTTTCAGTTTTTGTGGTTTTGCTGCTAAAATCAACGATAAAAGGTACACTGACTGGTCCAGGGCCATAGACATGGGACACGCGTCGCAATGGGAAGAAGAGTTTGGCATCTGAAGTGTTGTGTGTACATGGCATTGCTTTCAATTCCACTGAAACAAGAGAAACGCTGCGTATGCGTGATATGCTGCCCGAACAGCTCATTATGTCACCCCACTAACACAATATACACCAACAGAAATTTATGACTTATTTCACAGATATTTATGTGAGACAATTTAAAGAGAGCTCAAGTTTTCCTATTTGCTGAAATATTTTTATATACATTTTTATTAGTTTATAAATAAGTCAAATTTATGGCATATTATATTATGCGGTAAACAATTGAAAGAAAGCTCAAATTTAGCTATAAATAGAAATATAAATTTAAAAATTTTGTTTTAAATAAAATCATATTAATTTTAAATAAAAAAAAGAAAAGAAAATTATAGTTTCATTTATTTTGTTTTACATTTAACTAATAATAAAAAAAAATCCTATAAAAATATTTCTATTTAAAGCAAAAATAAATTAAATATTTTTATAGAAATTTTGTTTTAAATATAATCATATTTATATTAATAAATGTTATTTATTTTCTTCATTATAGTTTTATTTATTTAATTTTAAATTTAACTAAATATGACTTTAAATATTTTAACAGAAATGTCATTGATTATATTTCAATATATAAATACCTGAACTTTATGATACAATATTTATATAATTTTTTTAATAAGAAATAATTTCAGAAATTCGGATAAATTAATAATATAAATTTAAAATTTAAATGTTTTCTTTAAATACAAATAGAAATATGTTGTAAAGAAATTTCTTTGATTATATGTCAATTTGTCAATATTAAATTAATTAATTAATTTTTTTTTTATTTTGATTGACTCTTTTTGAGGTTTTTGCTTTTGTAAATATAAATATTTTTATGTGAATTTCATTGATTATATTTAAATTTATATATACGACATTTATTTTCTATATTTATTTATATATATTATACGTTATTAATTGCTCTATTTATATAAATTAATTTAAAGAAAAATGAAATGTCATGTTTTTATTTAATTATATTTTAATTTCCAAAAAAATGAATAAAAAAAAGTCTACTTAAAAAAAACTATGTGTGAAATTTCATTTATTATATTTCAATAAAAAAATTTTTTGAATTATTATATTTAGTTTATAAGAAGAAAGAATTAATGTAGTAGGAAATATTTAACTAAATATTATAAATATTTTGCTCAATATTTCTTCTGTTTTCTTTTATATTTTTTTGTAATTATAAATAAATATGTTATATTTATATCAAATAACAGATTTTTACTTATTTATTTTGTATTTATTTAATTATATTTTAATTCATATTTATTTTATATATATATATATATATATATATATATATATATATATATATATATATATATATATATATATATATATATAATTTTATTTTTTTTTATTTAATATATTTATCTTTTTATTTTTGATATATTTATTTTTTATTTACTTTTATTTATTTGGTTTTATATATTTTTTTATTAATATTTCATTTTTTTTAACTATTTTTTTTTTTTCGCAGTGCAGGTTCTTGTCCTATGCCTATGCCTGGCGGCTTTAAGCGTCTGCTCTCCTTGAATTCCGCTCAAGATGCCACAGCCGCTGCCTGGCTGAGCTTTTGCACTTTGCGATTAGCCCGGGCGAGTTCATTGCACTGCCGGAGCATGTGCTATTATGAATCACATTTTACATTTTATTCCTTTGCATTTCTTGGCCGGAAATTTCAATTTACACTCGGTGCGCGCATACAGTGCGCCCGGAAGCGCGGAAAAAATGTAAATTGGAAAATGCTCATATGCAATTTGTTTGGCTTGCAGCGCGGCTAAAATCGTTGAACACAAATTTTGCCATTCGTTTATTTTTTCTCTTCACTCGCTATCTCTCTGCCTTTTGCTGGTCCCATACATTGTTGTCAGTGCTGTGCAGCTGACTTTGTATATATATGTGTGTGTGTGTTGGCAACAATCGTTGGCTTTACGATCTCACAAAAGTATTTGGCATTTTATGCGAAATGTTTGCTGAGGCACTGTAAAAGCGCCAGACTCAAGACCGCTGGGATCGGCCCTTAATAGTTGCACACCCACGCAACGCAGCGCCGTTCCGTCATTCCTCACGCTTCACATTCAAACGCATCGCAGAGCTTTAAAATTAAACTTACATTTTTAATGTGCCGACTGGCATGAAGTCAGTTTGCCATAGAGAAAGAACTCCGCCCACTGACACAGCAGCTTTATGATTGTAACTTTAATGGCCATGACTCTAGCAATGTCACAGGAGGAGGAGGAGGAGGAGGAGGAGGAGGAGGAGAAGGAGCCCAGTCACTAGTTGAGTCAGCTTGGGATATAGTTAAAGTCATGGCATGTGGAAATAAGTCCAATCATGTCGCAGCATTTCAAGCAAATGACAACAATAGAATGTCAAATAAGTCATAATTTTGATAGCCATTCACACAGAGAGCGAAAGAGAGGGAGAGGAAAAGAAAGAGAGCGAGTCACATAAAGCCAGTTGAGACATGGAATTGTTGTATTTATGGTGCATGAGCAGTTGTTAGGAATTTAAAGGAATTATATGTCGGCTCATTCGGCTTCAGTTGCTGCGAAAGAGTTCAGTTGAGTTGGGTGAATGAACTAAAGAAAGAGAGAGAGAGAGAGAGAGAGAGAGAGAGATAAAGAGAGCAGCCGAAATGGCATGAGGCGGTATGCGAATATAGATGGACATTCATTTCAGTGATAGATCAAAGAAATTTGTGCCAAGTAAATATATTGACTCCTTTAGCTGAAACAACTGTTGAAAGCAGTCATGTGAAGTAATGGAAGAAATCATTGAATAATAGCAAATGCCGATGATTAAAGCAGCTCGAATGTAACTTGAGAGCTACATAGCAGCTAAGGCTGCTCTCTTATTTCACACACACACGCTGTTGGGATATATAATTAAATATTACTCATACGCCGCATGGCCGCTGCAATACATCACAATGCTGCGTTGCGCTGCAGACAAGCGTGATTGAGCTGCGGCATTTCGTGGCGCCAAATCACGTTGCAATTGCCATGAGACGAGGACGACAACGACGATGAGGACGACACTCATTAGAGCAAAGTGTGATGCGTGACACCAACTTTAAATTGTCCAAAGACACGCCCTAATACCCGGCACCTCGGCTGCCACAGCTAGCTGTAGTTCCAGCTGCTGCTCCATCTATCTTCTGCCTGCACACTGCAGCGTAATCTTGGCCATTACTCAAAAAGTAGCCGGGCACGTAACGGGCCACAGAAAACCAAAAAAAAAAAAAAAAAAAAAAAAAAGAAAGAGAAAAAAAGCAGAAAATTGAAGCAATGCTAACGAGAGACGCCGGGGCTGAACTGACACCCACAATGGCAACTGCTGCAACCGCTGTTCCAGCCGCTGATATTTGCTGCTGGTGACATTTGTAGTCTGCGCTTGTATGTGTGTGTGTGTGTGTGTTAGTCTTTCCGTGTTTGTATTTGTGTGCGCTTGGGCTGCGTCCTTGGACCACTGTCAGTGGCACAGCGACAACGACATCGCCTCGCCATTGCCATTGCGTTGGCCTTTGAAATCACAAGCGTTATTCTTTTGTTTTTTTGTTGGGCTCAACATTTGTGTTATTTTCTTTTTTTTTAGTATTTGTTGCCTTCTCGCCTCGCCCCTCTAATGGCTTTGTTATGCTAATTTCCTGCCGCCTTCTGGCCATTGAAGCCGCCTCGCTGTCTTCGCTGCTGTTGTTGCTGGCTTTGATGCCGTTTTTATTTTTTTTTTTTTTTGGGATTTTTCTGCTTTTAATACAACAATTTTGGCGTCCCTCGACACTAATTTAATTATATTTCTGTTATTTCTATTTTTTCTAATCCCAGTGTGAGTATTTCTAGTTGATAAAGTTTGCCCCAAATCATTTTTGGGCTTTAAGTTTTTATACATTATTTTTTACTACTATTTTTGTGATTGAATATGAAATATTTTATTCTTTTTTTATGGTATTTTGAAAAGAAAATTTGTTCCAATTTCTATTTGGCCTTCAATGTTTGATATAATATTTATTTCTAATAATTTTTTAATAGAAAAAAAATATATATATATATATATATATGTATATTTTATGTGTTTTAGTGAAAAGAAAACTTTTTTTTAATCACAGAAAATAAATATTTGCCGTCAATCATTATTCAATTTAAATTCTTTGAATATTTATGTATTTATTTATTTATTATTTTTTTTTTTTTTTTTGCTACTATTTTTGTGCTTAAATATAGAATATTTTTATTTTTTTAGTATATGGTTTAACAACCTTGCCAAAACATGAGATTTTGCTTTCATTTAAAAATATTTTTGCCGCTAAAAATTTCCATGAATTCAATGAATTTGAAATGCATTTTTTTAATAATTTGTTTGTCACCACTTTAATATTTTATAATAATAAAAAATATAAAATATATATATATACATTTTGTACAATTTTTTTACTATTTTTAAGATTCAATTTCACATATAAAAATTGCCATGAATTGCATTTGGTTTTAAAGTTTTTTAATATATTTTGTTTTTTTTTTTAATTTTTTTTATTTTTATTTTTTTTTGCCACAATTTATATATTTAATATATATAAATTTTGTATAATTAATCGAAATTAAATTTGTGTTTAAAGCTGTAGAAAATAAAATATTCCTTATTCATATTTAGCTTTAAATATTTAAAGTAATTTTATATTTATATATAATATATACATATTTAATTTTTATAATATATGGAAAAAAAAACTTTGCCCAAAATTTAAAATTTGACTTACGATTCTTGTAAATATTTACTTTTTATTATTATTATTTTTGCGTTTGACATTTGAAATATGCAAAACATGTTTATAGTATATGGAAGATGCGTCATTTAACTTTCGTGTTTGTATTGCATATTTTGTTTTCTTTAATAAAACATTTCGTGGCCCTGCCGTGGCCCTGGCGCGCAAGTAACTGAAAAGCCAAATATACAGAAATACAAATGTTCACATTTGCAACATCATTTTCCAGCAATTTCGTTGCGAGCACTCGCGCGACTTTTCAGTTTTCCTTTTGCACTTGCCTTGGCCCGACTTCGCTCAGCTTTATTTACTGTTGTCACTTTGGCTACCCCAACATCGTCATTTCTCCAGCGAGTAAAAAGTGAAATTCTCTTTCGTCTCCGTTCGCATTGCCAGCATCCATGGGTGTGTGTGTGTATGTGTGTGTCTGTCTGTCTGGGTGAAAGGACTTACCCTATAAGCCTTTTATAAGCATCGCATAAATTCTTTGTCAATTGTGGCAAATGTTGCCTGCTAGCCTCCTGCCCGCCTCCTGCTCGGCTCCTGCTCGGCTCCTGCTAGCCGCGCTGACTGCCTGCCTCGTTGCCTGCCTTGTTGCCTGCCACTCAACTAGTTTGCCAGTTTGCTCTGTAGCTCGTCATTGTCATTGTCCTGGTTCTGGTTCTGGGTCTGGCCCCAGCATGTGTGTCCGCATTGCTAGAGTAGAGTCCTTTGGCTAAGGATTTTTCTGTTTTTTTTTTTTTTTATCTCTCTCTCTCTCTCTCTTTCTTTTGCTGTACGTGCTCTCTAATTGTGCCACGCATATCTGGCTAAGACTCCAGTTTGGTAACTAGAATTTGATTGTGTCGAGGCATGAGAGTGCATTGATTGGATTACCAATGAAGGCACCACTGACTGAGCAGTTCCCGCACTCTTCCGTCTCCTGCTCACTGCGTGTATTGCCCATTAATGGGACAGAGGCTATGCGACATAAGCTCGAGCAGTTGGGCGTAGATAATGTCGCTGGAAATAGACGAAGCGGAAGCATGGATTATTGCTGGCAGTTGGGAGAGAGTGCTGATATCAAAAGCTCACAAATTAATCTGGATGCTGTCAATTATGTTTATCCACCTGCATATGCTAAGCATTTCTAAAGAGACAGAGGAGGAGGGAGGGAGGGTAAGAGAGGAAGGGAGTGAGAGAGTGTGTAGCTTTGGGATCTTCCAAGTTATGACATGCAACTATTTTAGCTATCTCTGACAACAGCTAGCTTTAGCTTTATTTATTCTCTTTTTCGTTTCATGTCTCAGTCATGTGTTCCGCAAATTCCCACAGCTGAGGCAGCAGCAGCTCGTGCAACCTTTTTATGTTATATTGTTTAATATATTTTCTTGTAAACTCTCTTGTGCCCCGAACTAATCATCTCGACCCTCCACTGACATTCCACGTTGGCCACTTTCAGGTTCCTGTCAACGACAACTCCCATGCAGCGTTGCATTCCCTGGACGGCACTCCAGGCATTGGCTTAGTAAACTTAAAGTGCTCCATGCCCGAAGCTACTCACTTTGCGCTTATGCAAAATATTCCCCAACAGCCAAAGAGAGGGTGAGACAAAGAGAGAGAGAGAGAGTGAGGAGGAGTACAATAGAGTCACACACACACATACAATTATAACATAACTCATGCGGGAAGCATATTGACAGGCCAAAAGGGAAGCCCACTTCGTTGTCTGCTCGGCTGGCGAAGTGGGGCAATCCAAGCGTTATGAGTGCTTCCCATTCGACACGCACCTTCCGCTTAATGGGCCCCTTTCGCTGAGTTGGGTTTTGTCATCACGCATTATTATGCTTTATTTCCGTGCCTACTTTTATTTTTATTAAAACTGTCGTCAAATTTACATATAGCCAAGTGGCGTGGCAGGGCGACGGCATCCCGCTGACTCGCTGTCTCGGCATGTTGTCCAGTTGTTGCTGTCGAAGGAGGAATAGGAGCTTGGCTTGAGACTTCCTGCTGCCAATCTGCAGAAGTTGTTGCTTTGCTGTTATTGTTTCCAGGCCGTAGCTGATTCGTTTCTTTTCTCGTTTTCTGTGCGCCTCGCTCTCTTCATCATTGTCAGCTGCTTTCATTTTTATTCCATTTATTCTTTTTTTTTTTGCCTTTTGAAGTGTTTACAACACTTCCGGCGCATAATGGAAAACAAAAGGCTTAAAAGGATACACAAAGGATTTAAGCAATCAAGTACGCTTTAAGAACTTTTGCCCCATCCACGATAACCGGCTACCGATAACACTTTTTGCACCTACCATTTACCTGGACTTGCAACGCTTTATGCTGCTTCATTCCACATACCTTCGCCCAAGTCATAACAATGCTGAGTTTTCAATATGCCCAGATCCACGTGTGCCCCATAAGGCGTGTATGTGTGTGTGTGTGTGAAAAAAGGGTTGACGGCAACATAAAACTTGAAGTAGTTACGCTCAAATGTCTGCACGGTTTTAGCCAGACAACAAACAACAATAACCAAAAAATATATAAAAAAAAAAAAGAGCCAAACAACAAAGCCTGCAAGAAGAATTTGTGGCTGTCGAGCAAGGCGATATTTGTCCGTTGAGCCGTTTTATGTCGAAAGTTTTCACTTAGACCAGAGTACGTGTTGGCTGCAGAGAGTGCATTAAATTGAATGGAAATTGTAATTACAAAAGAAAATCGTCTGAAATATTTAAATGTACTATATAAATAGAAAGCTGCAATGAAGGACTTGATAAAGTTTCCAAATGTAAATAATAATAAAAAATTAAAATAAAATAAAATAAATAAAAATAAAAATAAATAAATAAGAAGGAAAGTAAAGTAAGTAAGTAAGAGAAAAGAATAATAATAAAAAAATATATTCAAGATATAATAAAAATTTGGTTTTTGCAGTTTATACAAAATAAATAAGTACATGGAAAAAATTAATAAATTAAAAAAAAATAAATTAATATGAATTCAAAAATGTTATAAGTTCGAGAAATTAAAATTAATTTAATTTAAAAAAATATATTATGAACAATATTTATAAATATATAAATAATATTAATATAAAAAAATTAATATAGTATAATATAATAATAATAAATAATATTAATGTTAAAAAGATAAGAATAGCAACAATTAAAAAATACATACAGAAATAATAGTTAAAGCAATAAAAAAAAAAAAAAAAAAAAAAAAACAATGTATTGAAAAATAAATAATTATATTCTCAATTTATCACTCAAAAATTCTTAGACTCCCATCAGATTTTCCTTTTGCTCAAATCATGTATTAAAAAAATCAATAAAAAAAAAAATAAATATTTATATATTAAGAATACTATAATGAAAATTTTTAACATTACTAAACTCCCATCAACATTTTCTCTAAACAAATTTTATTATACATTAAAATCAATACTCTCACTAAAAGTTATCTCTTACAGATAAAAAAAAAAAAAAATATATAAAAATATATCTATATACAAGGAAATATTTAACAATTCTTTAATTCCCTTTCAACTCTTCTCTTGCAGATGCTCAAATCACGTCAAAGGGACAGCTATAGCCAGCCTTGGCAGCTGTTATTGCTGCTCGTATTGGCCACGCTGAGCCTGTGTCTGGCCTGTCGCGTCTCGGAGTTCTCGTGCAAGGGCAGCGGCAACAGCGGCAACATCTGCGTGCCACTGGACAAATACTGCGATGGACGCAGCGATTGTGCCGATGGCAGTGACGAGCCGAAGCATTGTTCCGGTTAGTGTCACACGCACGGGTATATATATATATATATATATATATATATGTAGCTTTGTCTTGATATATATATATATGCTTGCATCTACTATTTATAAGCATTTTCTTATCCCAACACGAACAGTCTGCAATCGGACCTACTATGGCGATATTGGACGTACCTATGCCATAAAAGTGCCAACGCCACAGTGGAATAAATTGCCGTTCCTGTGTCACTTGACATTCACCGCGTCCGGCCATGATCAAGGCGACATAGTCCAGGTGAGTCAACAACTATGGCCAGGGTGGGTGTTGCGTGTGCGTGTGTGCTCGACTCGACTCGCCTCGACTCGACCCTCAACCCGTCTCTCTCGCCACACTCTCGGCTCGGCTCTGTGCTGTTTGTCTGCTTGTTGTTGGCTTCTGCACGCCGTAGGCCAAAGATTAGCAGCCTGTGCCGGCGACATAAAACTGCTTTACACACACATAACGTTATATAGATGTGTATCTGCGCATATATGTATGTGTGTATGTGTGTATATATGCGTGCACATGCACTCCCACAGCAGCTGCTACTGCAACTGCAACTGAAAGTAGTCTCGCTTGTGACTCGCACCGTGAAATATTTCGGTACACTCCAGTTGCAAAAACAAACACGAATATTTGCTGGAATACCCTAACGTTGAATGTGGATACTTGCAACTGCTGCGAATTTATTATGCAAATTTCTTACAAATAAAAAAAAAAATATAATTTAAATATAACTAATAAATATTAAGTTAAAGTAGATCGATGTTTATCTGAACAATTTCTACATAAATAACAAAGCTTTTCGAGTTTAGCATTTAGCTGCACAAATGCATTTATATTCTCAGAAAGTCTAGGGAATAACTTGCATGTAAATTAAATAAAATTACAAAGAACTGTTAAACGTTTGAAGCTTCGCGGTCTGTTCATAGGATCAACTGAGTAAAAAAAAAACGTATTCTTCGCTCTCGCTCTGAGCAAAAGCCTACGGTTCTTTTAATTTTGTTAATTTTCTGTTCAGCTGAACGAATCATGTGGCGCTCTTTTAACGAACAATGTTTTGGAGAGAGAGAGAGAGAGAGAGAGAGAGAGAGAGAGATAGAACTACGACTGCCTTTCGCACAATGAGAGTGAGCAAATAGTAAGCAGGCAATGCAAATGGTCTTCACATTCGCATGCATTCGCTCACACTCACACACACATACGCATTTTTAGCGAACTCAGCTTTCGCTTACATGCCAATACATTCACAAAAGAATCAGAGAATCATTCGTGGAACAACCAATCAGAGCGCAAGAGAGTAAAAATGAAAACGATGGCGAGCCGATCGCACACGAACTCGTTAAAAACCGATGCAAACTTCTGCTCTCCGAGTCTTCTGTCAGAGTGTGAACAAAAGACACTTACATATTTGGAAACATCGTATATAAATAAATATTTAATAAAATTTATTAAAAATATTCTAATAAAATGTCTGTCTGTACATATGTACATATGTACATGTATGTACTATATATTATTTATATTATATCTCTTTCTCTTTAGTATACAAATTAATTCTCAAATTATTCCAACAATTCATATAAAAATATCTCCCATAATTTATTCACAAAAAGGAAAATGCTTTCTTTCATAGCTCTCCTACTCTCATTAAGACTATCTCGACTGAATCTCAGTGTATTCACGTTTCGTTTGTCTTCTGATTTCGTTGCGTCCGTATGTGTTTTTCCGTTTCTTTTCCACCATGATGGATGTCTGGCATTTTCGTTGCTCTGAGTTTATGTGCGTGCTCAATTAGGGGTATGACTGTATATAGTCTGAGCTATGGCGCAAAAGCAACGCCCCCGCCACTGGCTGGCTGGCTGGCTGACTGGCTGGCTAAATAGTTAAGCCAGGGGCACTTTTACGCTTTAAGCTTGAAGTCTTGGGCTTTAAACGGCCCGAGATTGGGCGGGATGCAGGACGGCTGGCATGGCAGCGTTGACAATAAAATTAGACACGCTTCACAACATTTTTGGCGAACTGTCAGAAAAACGTCAATTTCAATTTCGAAAATAATTGATTTCCATGCAATTTGCGTAACAGCGCAATGAGCAGTTAAGAGCAGCATGGATAAGCTCAGAGAGAGAGAGAGAGAGAGAGAGGGCGACAGCTAAGGGTGAAGCCAAAACGTCCCTTGGCAAGCAATTGTGGCACAAGCCCGTTGCCGTAGACGCACCAAATCTGTCTGAGCATTGGCATTGCCTCGACTTTATGGAATGATATATGCAAAATGTAGCTAGCTAGCTGCTACGGCAGCTTTGCACCTTGCACCAAATCTGTCATGCATAAGTTATAACTTTTATTTTGTGTTTCCGCATTTGTAGACCACGCTGATAAACGTGGCAGATTCTGCCTGGCAATGCATATAAATCATGTGCTTGGCTTTCACTTTATCCAGTTAGCTTTGCTGCCAGCCCTTACCCCATGCGCTAGATGCTCGTCTACTTGGGAAATGGCTTGAAATAATAATGTTACGCGCCGACATCGGATGGGAGGGGGAGGGGGGGATAACAGCAACAACAGCAGCAACAGCAACAACAAGATGAACATCCTGGGCCACGCAATCGTCCTGTCTGTCAGCATGTCCTGCTGTACATATTGATTGATGATTGTCGGTGTGTGTGTGTGTGCTCCCAGTGAGAGCAAAAGTTTAAATTATCCTAGCTACCCGACCTACCCCTAAAGTACATATCGCTGCAACTTTGCTCGCGGCTAATTTTTAATGGAAATAACTTGGCCCCCAAACTTCAGCCAGTTATTCTTTTTTTTTTCTTCACTGTTTTTTGCACTTCAATTTTTTATGCTTTAATCAAATATCCTGTATTGCACTGTGTAATTTGCGCCACAAGCTGAGCGCACTTTTCACACGCCCAAACTTTAAGCTTTAGCTAGTTGAAATTATATATATGTATATATATATAGTATACATATAGATGCGGTAAATGCTGCTGGCATTTCTCGTATTTCTCTCGTTTTTCACGCAGCATTTCAAATTTTTAGCATGCAGCAATATTAAATTGCTAGCAATAAAAGCCATGCGAGTTTTACCGGCCACATAAATCAACAGATATTTTTGCCATATAAAAATGCTCCAATACATATATATTTTATATTCCATTTGCATTTTATTTTGTGTCCCTATAAACGCTCGCTCTCTCTCTCTCTCTATATATATATTTTTTTTACAATATTTTAAATGTGCTCTTTATATTTGTTTATGCCCACGAGATTTTCACTTGTTTGTTTTGCAAGCAATTTTCATACACAAATGCGTATTTTTTCCTTAATGCCATTAATGATGGAAGTATTTTTTGTATTTTGTATTTTGTTTGGTATTATTTCGTTATTGATTACAAAGCAAAGGGGGAAAGGGAACGAACTGCGTTTCCATTATTTCCAATTATAATTTTTTTTATATTAATATTTGTTGTTATTTGGGCAGAGTTTTTGAATAGGCTGAAATATTAATTACCGAACGATTGCATTTTTATATGATTAAAGAGAAAATTACTTTCTGTTTCTATCTCTATCTAAATGCATTTTCGTCATCTGTCTCTCTCTATCTCTCTATCTTTGTATCTATCATTCCATTTCAACATTTTATAAGCATTATTTTCTCAAGCCCTCCATCCCACTGTCGCTGTTTCTTTCCACTGAGTTCTTTGCATTAGTTTCCTCTCGTTTCATTTCTTTATCTGCTGTTCCTCTCTCTCACGCTGTCTTTGTCTCTTTCTATTGACTTTTCTACTGCGGATTCCTCTTGTTTCAGTTATTTTTCTGCTGTTTCCCTCTCTAACACTATATCTGTCTCTTTCTATTGACTTTTCTACTCCAGATTCCTTTCGTTTCTTTTCCTTTTCCGCTGTTCCACTCTCTGTCTCTCTCTCTCTTTCTCTCTCAATCTCTGTCTACAGACTTTTCTGCTATAGTTTTCTCTTTTCTCTTTTCTTTTCGTTCTCTACTGTTCCTCTATATCTATCTCGCTCTGTCTCTTTCACAGACTGTTCTATTCTCTCTCTCTCTTTTTCTCTATCTATCTATCTCTCACTCTCTCTCTTCTGCTCTGCCTATCTCTCTCTTCTCGCTACTATCCTTTCTTCTGTATGTTTCTTTATCCATGTCTCTGCCTCCCTCTGTCTATTTCTCTCTGCCTATTTTTCTTTGTATTTCTTTTTGCCTCTATAACTCCATGTTATTCTCTTTCTTTCCCCTTTCTCTCTCTCTTACCTCATCTCTGCCTCGCTCTCTGTCTATTCCACCCTCTTTATCTTTGCCTTTGCTCATTTTCCTTCACATTATCAACTCTTTGACTTATACAGCCTTTGCCACCTTTCTATGCGCTTCTCACAGCTTCATGTATTGCCTGTAACTTTGCAGTAGCCATTCCCTAATAATGTTATTTGCATAAAAATTGTTCGTAATTCCACAATGTCAACGCTACATTTTCTGGCACTGGCAAAAAAAAAGAAAACAAATACATTTTGACTGCAAATAGCTCTTATTCCATAGTTAAGGACAATTTGCATAAAAAGCTAATAATAACAGCTGCTCTTCTCCTCCCCTACGCCAGTTCAGTTGCGAATGCGTTCTCAACTTTTAGCAGCTTGTAAAACTTGAGCTGTAAAGTGCACAGAAATAAGACTATTGCCCACTTACAAACGTTGCATGTGGCAAGAACTTTGCCACAAGTTTCATTTAACATGCAAAACTCCATAAAGAAGATAAACATAAATTTACCTGCCCACAGACTGTCCAGCTAGCTAGGTATCCATGATGTGGCCATGGGTCTCTAGGTCTCTGGGTGTGCCGGGCACCTTGAAAACTTGTCCAGGCTGCGGTTGCCACTGCACAGAGCTCTGTGTGCGTGCCCTGTACGTGCAGTGCGTTTCTCTAATATTCGAAATTAAAATCGTGTTTCGTTATATTTGCTGTTTTCGACTGTTTATGTGGTAGGTGTTAAAAAATGTATCAAGCGAGCCGCACAAAGTTCAACCCTTTTTCCAAAGTTTTGTTTGCAATTTACCCAATGCCAGGCACACGCAACTTTATTTGCATATTTTATTAAAATCTATATATACATATATATATGCGCTCATATATGTGTTATATATAGCAACAGACACTTGACTTGAGCTTAGCCCTCGTCTTATATTTGTGTTTTCACTTTTTATGCTCATTCAGTTAAGTGAATCGGGCATATTGGTTAGGTTAGAGACTTGAAATGAATATTTTTCATCTTTATGGTCTACTTTAATCTATTTAATTCATGTCTATTACTCCAATATAAATATATATATATATATATATATATATATATATATATATATATATATATATATATATATATATATATATACTTATATTTATCAACTGGAACATGTTAAATTTTGCAATGATTTCGAGCTGCCTGCGCTTGGATCGTGCATGAGTATGCTGCAGTCGGTAGTGCCCGACAGAAACTGTCTCCCTCTCTCTCTCTCTCTCTCTCTCTCTCTCCGTCTTTCACTCTCTGTCTTACACTCTCTTCAATTTCGGTGACTGCTCTCTTGTCCGTCCTGACCTTGCTTCACTTTCAGGCGTGTGCTCTTTGGCGCCTGCTGTGTGTTGTCTTTTTTATGGCCAATCTAATATGCAAACAGTGGGCGTGGCCATGCTTAAGGTTGCCTTTTCGCAATTGAATTTCATTTGCATAACTTTAACGTGTGTAGAGAGCTAAACTAACATAAAATATATAACTTCAATGCACTGCCAGAGCAAATATGCGAAATGCAAAACATGCGGAATAGAGTGCGAGAGAGTGCGAGAGAGAGAGAGAGAGAGAGGGAGAGTACCTTGCACACACATTGATTGCAATTTTTATCTGTTGTACTTATGTATTTCTCGAAACGTTCGCAGATCATATTTGATGGCTTTACGGTGGGCCGCTTCGATGAGGGCATGGTCGATACGGATGTGGATGGTTATGAAACGAATCTGAGCCCAACCGGTGAGCTGCCCGGCTGTCCTGAGGGCTTCATGCAGGTGAGTGCAAATTTAATTTATTAAAATTTGTATTGAATATTACGTCAGCTTCATGGGGAAGGGGAGGGGTTGGGATCTGGTTTGTCCACGTTCGACTTGCACTCCATTTGCCGCTGCTATTGAACTTGCGTTCAGCTATAATTTTATGCCAGCCAAGCACACACACACACACACACAGAGTGTGGGTGCCAGTAAGGGAGTAATGGCAATCGTACTATATCCACGTCTGCCTTCAGCTTGACCGTCGCCTCGGCGCTCCGTTCGATTCAATCAATGTCCGAGTAATTCTGTAATTTTCTGTTCGCTCTGTTGACAAATGCCACATTAGCCCAGCAAATTGAATTGAATTGTGCGCCTGTCCGACTCTCTCTCTCTCCCTCTCCCTCTCTACCACTCTTCCTCACTGTGTGTGTGCGTGTGTGAGCTGTACAGCATTGCTGTGTTCATGTCCGTCATTCTGTGTGCTGCTGCCCCCCCCACGCAGATTGAAGTTTGAGTGAGCAGAGAAAAGAAAAGAATAAAAGCGAATGAAGGAACAGCAAACTATTTAACATACATATATTTTTATCACAACTTTTGCGGCTCCACGTTGTTGACATTGCTACTTTGTCGAGACATTTGGCTTGCGCCCCCCAACAGCACCACGTCCCCCCTGCCACTCCAGACACCCACGCCTCTGACATTTCGTATATAAAACTAAAGCCCAGGCACTGGCCAAATAAAATGTACCAAATCCCTGTAATTGACTTGTGCAATATGTTCAAATATACATTTGTACAGTTGTATATGGCTATATGCCATAAACTCGTATAGCAAACTAAAATCGGTATATATACGTGTGTGTGTGTGTGTACTTTGATAATCTGATGCTGCTGCATTACATTAAATGGAGTTTTGCAGCAGTAAAAGCAATACCCAACGACCGGGCCGGAGCAAGGGCTTGTACACAGCATTCAATATAGCTTGTATATATATATATATATATATATAGATGAAATATACATATATACATGTATATGTATGTATGAAGCTTCGACTGTGCACTTTGCATGCGCTTTTAGTTGCCTTAATCTACCTTTCGAATTAATTTCAAAGCTTAAGTTGCACTGCGCACTGCGGGCTGCGGTGCCAGCCACGAACCAATGGAGCCATCGCAAAAACGGGCCAAAGTGTTGAATTGCAGAGCGCAAAGTGTTTTTCCCTTTTGGGGCCAAGAATTCACACAAAGAACAGCTGCTCTGCTCTGCTCTGCTATGCAGTGCTGTAATACCTTCAGGTGTGATTATGCATCCTTGTGAAATTCTAAGACGAAAGCTCAATTCGTAAATAATTTAAATTGAAAATAAAATTGCTGTATAATTGAAGAGATTTCAATGAAAATAAATACATATACAACAAATTATCATCTTCTTTTAGAACTAACAGTAAAATGCTATTTAAATTACTCGATTTTAGTCTTTGATGCATTGAATATGCAATTTTTCGGCACATTATTTTTTGTGTAAATTTATATTGCTGGCAATAGCGAGATATTTAAGATATTTATATTTATATTATAAGATATTTATATCTCTAGTGAAGTCCTACTATTGGTAGAACGATATTCCCGCTCTTACAAATCCCACCTCAAATGCCGATATTATTCAAATTCAAGTACCGCTCTTCATACTTATATTTACTAATTACCATTTATTAGTTAATAGCATAGCTGGCAAATAACAGTTGCTCGTTTTATAATGTACGCTCTGTTTGCAAGATCAAGCGCAATAGAAAATCCTACTTTCTCGCTCTAACTCTGAGCTTAAGGCTTTCGTTCTGCTCGCCAGATTAACCGTACAAAGTCATGCTTACTCGCTCTCACTCAGAGCAATAGCCTTGAACTATTCGTGTGACGCTCATTTAAAGAACATCGTCTAGCAAGAGAGAGTGAGATAGAGATACGATTGACGTTCGCAGTGCGAACTTCGCACTGTGAGAGTGAGCAAATAGCAAGCAGCCAATGCAAACTTTCTTCACACTCACATACACATGCTCCTACTAAACGCAGGTAGGCAAACACACTCTCGCTGACATACCCAAGCGAACGGTTGGAGAGCAACTAGAGCGCAGCAAAACACGAACAAACGACAGCGAGCCGATCATGAAGGAGCTCGTAAAAGAAACGATGCAATAGCTTTCTCTTTGAGTCTTTTCTTAGAGTGTGTCTTAGAAATACTAATACATGCAAATTGTTCAGCTTTCCTATTCGTTGATTTTGTGAGTGCATTCTAAGTATTTTGAGTGCTGCCTGCTAATCGTCATTAGATAAATATTGTCATTTTGACATTATCGATAAAAAAAAATAAAAAAATAATTATATCTTTAAAAATATTTAGAACATCAAATATATTGATTATTTAATTTATATATTTTTATAAATTTTACTATTTATTTATTTATAATTTATGACTTGAGTTCCAAAACTTACATATCTTTTATGTCTCTTATACTATTATTTATTAAAATTTTTCCTCTGCTTCTTCTGCTTTATAACTTATATGAAAATCATTCAAGTATAAAATGAAAAATATAAAAGCAAAAGCTTTCGCTTTAGTTAAAGTCTAAAGATTTTCTACAGTTGATTTTTTGCCCTTGCTCTCTTTTAATATAAGTGCATAAGGATTTCCCTTTTACTCAACTGACATTATCTCTTATAGTTCCGTCTCTCTTTATCTCTCACCCTCTCTCCCTCGCTCTCTCTCTCTCACTCCCTCATGCTGGCCTTCGCATACCGTCAACATGCTAACATGTGTATTGTTTGTTTCCCATTGCTCGCAGTTTTGCTGTCCAATTGAAAGTGAACTCTGCTCCACTCCGGACTCCGGACTGCGAACTTCGGACTTGCAGCTCCCAATGGCTGGGCCATGGTCCTTTATTAGTTTAGCGCTGGGCGACTGATGCTGCATTCCCGCCATGCCACGCCCCTCGCTTTGTGACAATAAATTGTGAACAAGCGTGGGGCGTGCGCTGACATTTTGTGGCGCTGTCCAGCTTCATACAGATCGGCCTGTCCTGTCCTGGTCTGGGCTGGCAGCTGTGTCCGGCTGTGTCCGGCTGTCCCTTTGCACTCGGTCAGCTCGTCTGTTGAGGTTTCATTTGGCACTTGACATATGTATGTACGAAAAACTGCGGCTAGAATAGAACTGGTTGTGCGGCGGATTTGAGGAACGATGCAAACTGGGCGCGTTTTTTCATCATCTTTCGCTTGAAATAAATGTTTTTTTTTTCGCGGGTTTTTAAAATGCAGTTAAATATTTGCGATTTTTTCTGGTTGTTTAATTTTTGCTCTTTCCCTTTTTTTTTTTTTTTTTGGCATATGTGCGAGCCTTGTTGCAGTTTTATAAACTCGTAACTAACCGCAGGTTTGTGTTGTCATTCTGCGCGCTTCAGCCCGTCCGGCGATTCTCTGGCCGGGGCTTTATCGTAGCGGCGCCTGTTTTTATTTATTTACGGCAAACATTTTTAACTGCTGACGTGGTTTCAGTTTTTATTCGCAGTTTTTGCTCGCTCGCTGCAGCCGGCCGAGCCTTATAAATTATTCGTGTCATGGCCCGGCCACATAAATTCTTGACCGTCTCATATTTATTCCAATCTACCTATGTGATTTCTGTAATATATACTATATGAGAGCGCTGGACAGCGGCCCAAAAGTAAGAGTTTAATCAGTTATTCAATTTAGTTAGACAGTTTGCCTCATACATATTGCACGAGCCAAAGTTCTCGCCATGACCTTTTCCCTCTCTGTGTCTCTCACTCTCTCTCTCTCTATGGATTATCCTGAATAATTCAACAGCACTTTTTGCTTTAAACTTGACCAGCAACTGGGGGGCTGGCAACGCCATTTGCTGTAGCATTGTTTATTTGCTAATATTGTTAATCATAAATAACAAAGTTTATGCATAAACGTATTAACCTAAATCAACAACAACAGCAACAACAACAACAACAGCAGCAACGTTGGCTGGCTGCTCCTGCTGGCCACGTTATCCTTTGGCCCTGGGACAGGGCAGCTTGAGTAAATGACTCAATATTTGACAATCATAACATCCGCTTAGTCTTCATGCTTCGTCCTGCTGCTGCTGCTGCTGCTGCTGCTGCTGCAAGAACAACAGCCCAGTTTGTCAATGGCAGTTTAAGCTCTTCTATCTATAAATATGTATACACGCATATATACATACATATACATAGCAGTAGTGGTGCATGTGTGAGTGTGTGTGTGTGTGTGCCATAGACAAGCTCATAATTCAAGTTAGCAAACTTCTTGGACATGCTCTCCAGTGCCTCCTCCTTTACTGCCTGGCCCTGCCGTGCTCTGCCCTACGGCGGCATTTGTTTGTGTCGTAAATTTACGAGTCATAGCCAAAAACGAAAGAAGGCAGGAGAGAAAGAAGCAGAAAAAAAAGGTTTGCAAGTTTTTTCTGTGTCTTATACCCTGTAAGAGGCATGAGTTAAATCGGATGTGGGCCATTGAGTAATGTTCCATCGCATGCCGGCCGAGTGGCGGGAGGCAAGGCATTGAATAAGCTGCATAAGTCAGAACTGTGCAGTCGGGCGTAAGCGACTGTAGAATACTCATAATGACTTTAGCTTGAGCATTTTTATTATTTAAGATATTGGTTTATTCAAATTGCCACGGCTCAACAATAAATTCCAGAAATATGTTCCTTAAATTATTTCTCTGTTGATAAATTTAATAATATTAATAATAAATGAAATAGTTTATTAAACTAAATATAAAACAATTGAAAAATAATAAAATATGCTTTAATTAAATATACAAAAATGATGTATATAATAACTATTTATATATTTAAAAAAAAAAAAAAAACATAAACAATTCTTCTATTTCAATAAAATATTAATAATGAATAAACAATAAATAAATAAAAATTTATTTATTCAAATTAAATATGCAAAAATTATTACTTAAATTAAATATGTAAAATTATTTAAAACAAATAAATTAAAATTATTTATGTTTAAATTTAAATTTAAAAATAATTAATTATTATTTTTTATTAAATACAAAAATTAAAAAATAATTAATTATTATAATAATAATTATAAATTATTTTTAAATTTAAATTTAAACATAAATAATTATAATTTATTTGTTTAAAATAATTGTACATATTAAATATAATTAAAAATTTTTGCATACTTAATTTGCATAAATTAATTTAAAAAAAAAATTATTTTTATTTAAATTAAATATACAAAACAATTTAAAAAAAAATACAAATAAACAATATTTTTAAAATTAATAATACAAAATTATGTATGTTTAAATTAAAATTAACAAGTAAGAAGGCTCTAGTCGAGGCGGCTCGACTACGAGATCCCCTGAACCCTGCCAAAAAGTGATACTCTTCTTCTTTATGCACTTATGAGCGCACGCTCTGCTAACCGCGCAGTTGCTGTCGTGGCTTGGGGGCGGGTTGGGCTGAACTTTGGACGCTCATAACTCCATTTCTAGGTGGACTATCTTAATGAAATTTTCAGAGTAGATTAAGAGTATCTAAATATATCTATGTGCCAAATTGCAAATCTCTAGTATTTGAAATGCGTTTTCTTCAAATTGGGGGCGAAGGGGGCGTGGCATCCAAAATCTGTAAATTACATAATCTGCGTATACATAATATCTATCTAAATAAACAAATTTGAAGTCTCTAGCTGAAACAGTGTAGAAGTTATGCCCAAAAAACATAAAAAATGGAAACGAATTTTCGATTTTTTATCGATAATTTGGAAATGGGATGAGTTATCGAAAAAACAAAATAAACTCGTACTGCGTAGCTAACATACGCATGTTCATGTGAAATTTCAGCTCTCTAGCTTTTGTAGTTTCCGAAATCTCGACGTTCATACGGACGGACGGACGGACGGACGGACGGACGGACGGACGGACGGACGGACGGACGGACGGACGGACGGACGGACGGACAGACGGACAGGGCTCAATCAACTTATTTTTTTATGCTGATCAAGAATATATATACTTTATGGGGTCTGCGACTTCTCCTTCTGCCTGTTACATACATTTTCACAAAACCATTATACCCTGAATTCCCATTTTCAATGGGTTCAGGGTATAAAAAGTAATGTATAATACATAAATAAATTTTTTTTTTACTTAAATAGAATACAAAAAATAATTTTATAAAAATTAATAATTACAAATTATTTTTTAATTAAATATTAACAATATTTCAAAAATAAAAAATATATATTTATAAAAATTCATTTTATTTTTGTGTGTTTTATTTCTCTTTTAATATTAGTTTGTAAAAGCTGTATTAAAAAGCTTATGAGATAAATTTATATATTATAAAGAGTTTTGCGGCTCAACTGAGAAATACTTAATTTTAATAATATAGAATTTTCTGTATACTTTACAATATTGTAATTGGCAAAGAAGGTGTGAGAAGAAAAATGTATAAAAAAGTAAAAAAAAATAACAAAAAGTATCTCGAATTCTCAGAAAGCGGAAAATTCCTTAAATTTTATCAGACGAGATTAAATATGAGAAAATGTTGCAGATATCAAATCTCTATCTACAATATAGTCAAAATTAATTGGATTAACAGACAGAGAGACGAACGAACTGATAGACAGTCGAAGAGACAAAACCAATATGCTCATTTAACTTACATGAACGAGTATGCAACTCGTAGAGCATCGGAAAGTCCAGTGCTTATAACTCGTTTATATGCCTTGTAATATATTTATTTATTTATTCAGGCTCGCATTGAATTGCAAATTAAAAGCTTCGCCTTGGTCCATAATTTATATTTAATGATTTTTTAATAGCAGCTACAAAAAAAAGAAAACTGAAAAAAAAAACTATAGCAAATGTTTTAAATTACAGTAAATCAAACCGAAAGAGAGTTGGCCAAGTCTCGCTGTAAACAGTGAAGCGAATATGTCATTATGCGCTTAAATTGTAGCACAATTAAACCTAGAAGAAGTATAGTTATGGCCAGCCATTGCACTCGCTGCCTCTGCCTCTGCCTCTGCCACACCCACTCACCCATTCACCCACACTGCGTGCTCCGTCTGTTAGCGGCTTTTGTTTATTGTTGGCAGATTATGAGGCAACGACGACGTCGACACCCGCACAACAGTGCGGATAAAACTTTTTATCGGCTATTGTTTAAATTATGCGGCGGCAACACAATGGCGACTGCCATCATGTTGACTGAAACCGACTGCATCGAGCCAAGTTTAATCAGCTAAGCATACAGAGAAATTGCAAAATGCACTTTGATATACTTAAGAGCTAAAGCCAAATTAAAGAGCCGCATTTGACGAAAGTTTAAAGCAGTTTCTCTACGCTCTCTATGCATGGGCCAACTGACCGCAATAATAATTCAATCAATTTAAAACCAACACCTAATCAAACAAAACGCCACAAGAGCCAACAAAAACAGCAGCAGAGATAGCTGAGGATGGAAGAGAAATGAAATTCCAATAATTCGTTATGAAGTCGATGCTAATAACGCTCCGTTGCACACAATGGACACGACGTTGTTGCTGATAATAATGATGCTAATGATGATGATGATGATGGTGATGAGCACGATAGAGTCCTGCCAATGCCAAGGGGCCAAGCCAACAAAAACAGGCAATGGCAGAGAAAGAGAGTGAGAGAGAGGGTGTGATAGGGGGGGGGGGGGGGGGGGGGGGGTGCAGGGGTAGTGAGATGCTGCAGAGTTTGCAATGAATTTACACAAAATCGAAATCAGAAAATTACCATTATGCCGGGCAGTCAGGCCTGCTGCTGCAGCTCCTGCTACTCCTGCTGCTGCTCCTCCTGCTGCTGCTGCTATTCGAGTCCATTTCATATGACAGCAGTGAATTGCAACTCTAACCAGCTACAAATATTGGCCAGAGCTCTGGCGACTTGCAATTACAGCAAAAATTGTTGTTCCAGCTTTGTAGCTAGCCAAGGGGCACAGGGCAAGTGGAACGAACTGAAGCTGGAGCAGCAACCGCAGCACATGACCAGCAACTGCACTGCTGTGGAACGACAACGACATGAACGACCTGCCCGGTCAAATAACCCATTAACTAAAAACTTAATCAATTGGAACCCCAGCCCCATTCATAATCATTGCCAATTGAGAAGCAATAGAACCACTGTGCAAATGAGCCGCCAGCCGCTAGCCCAGTTGCCCAGCTGCCCACTGTTGAGCGAATGGATCACAGGCAAATGTGGAAGGAAAAAAAAAACAAATAAATTGAAGTTAGCTTCCCCTACGATGTGGCTGACCATTCTTGGTTGCCATTAGCGACATTACAGCTGCCTATGAATGTCAATTGCCAGCGCTGGCACATGCATTGCTCCATGTGGGGTAGATTAGTTATGGATCAATAGGCTGAGTACTAATGAGCTGTGTGTGGACTAAATGACAAATCATTAGTGAAATTATTAATGTGAAAACATTCAAGAGAATTCTTTTTAAAAGTTATTTAAATTAACTATTAAATAACAATTAAATAATATTGATTTATTTCATTTAAATGTATTTAATAAAAAAATTTATTGGATATTTGTATTGTTAAATAAAATATGAGCGTAGGTTAATTTAAGCCTATTTGGTAGAAGAGAAAATGAAATAGAAAAACTCTTGAAATTATGTTGATAAAACTTAAACAAATTTACAAAACCATAAACTATTCTCAAAATAACTTCATAATGCAAGGCTATGTATACATATCTGAGTTAAAAATTTTTTAATAATTAACCTAAGCTTTTATTTTATTTTATTTAAATTAACTATTCGGAATATATTGAGTAAAATGAAATAAAAGATTAAATAAATATAATTAAAATCAAAACTATTTAGAATATATTGTATAACTGAGTAAAATGAAATTAAAGAATAAATAAATGTTGAAGAAATTAAAAAAAAAAAAAATTAATAAATGAAATAAAAAATTAATAGAATATATATAAATATATTGTTTTTAGTAGTTTTGTGAAAAGTCTTTTAATGAAGAAAACCTCCATTTAAATTATCATTTCATTTGCTCTCAGTGCACTCATTCATATAAGCAAATAAAGCTGGTCTTAGGTCCATTTTATTTATATATTTATTTTTAAAGGTTTAATTATAATTAGGCAAGTTCAGTATTAGCTATTAAGTAATTGGTATAAGTTTATTATTATTTATTATTTTTATTTAATGTTTTCTCTTTTTTTTTTATTAAAATTCGAGTCTACTTCGAAAAAAAAATGTGTATTCATAATTTGTTGTTCTACGACAACACAACTGCGTATTAATTTATAAAACTTTGCTGTGCTCGCCACTTATTTTATTTATTTATTTTAATTAGTTTCATTTTTCTTTTTTCCCTTGTTTTTTCTATTTTTAGATTTCCCACAGTTGCTGAGCAGCAACTTTTTCGAAAAGTCCCACTCCCAGCATTAAATCAATAATTAAAAAGCTAATTATACTAAAATTAAAGTGACGACCTGACGGTGACGGTGTATGCAGAATTTTTACCGACTTGAGTAGAGCAGTTAATAAGCTAATTTAAAAATATCATTTTATTTATTTATCTATTTTCCCATTGCTTATGCTTGGCATCAGCTCGCTCCGTAACAAATTTCTCTAATTTAACCTGACTTGTGACAGATAGCTCGAGATATAACATTCCCAACTCAGTAGTCAAAACAGTATATGTTAGGAGAGAACTCAGGCGCCAACTTCCTCAAATAATTCCATGAGCTATGCCTGTAACTCTTTTCAGCTACAAATTATGTATTCAGCGTTCAGCGTTAATTATAAATGTAAAAAAAAAGATATATATATATAAATATAAAAATCAATAAAAAATATATTATAATATAAATAATAATAAAAAATGTCAGTTTAAAGAAATTTGTACAAAATTTAAACTTCAACCTTCGCCACATAGTAAAATATAAATGAAAGTTCCAGCTGCAACTCAGCATGGCTGTGTAGTCTTTATTCAAGCACTCCAGTTCCAGTCTTTATCGAGTATATGGGCAATCCGACAATCAAATTAACTGTTATTGTTGTTGTTTCAGTTTGCTGCACCTACGGCAAGGGCCAGCCGTTTTTAGCGTAAGCTGAAATTGGCGTCTGGCCCACAAAAGTATGCTACACTTTTTTTTGTTGCAGCATTCATTTTTCTAGCTGCCAGCTGCAGTGGCCGTTGCAATGGCAGTGGCGAAAAGGAAAACAATCAAATATTGAGCACAGCAAGCGGCAAATGGCGCCAACAAATAAAAATTTATACAACAGTCATAATCCATTACCCATGCCAGATGGCCGAGCGGAAGAACTGGACGCACAACTGGGCCGGCAGGTTGAGATTGAGCTTGGGCGATGGATCGCTGTTTCGGGCCAGTTGCTGCTTCCGCGTATTTATTTATTTTTCACTTGTTCGACAAACATTTTTATAAATTTAAATACATTTATATATATATATTTATATATATATCGCTCCCTTTATAAAGTTGCTGCTGTTGCGGAACTTAACCCACATTTGCAAGCGTGAGCTTTAAAATGTGACAAAAAAAAAAAAAGAAAGAAAAAAAGAAACACACTCACAGAGCAAAATTGCCTTAACAACATTCTCTGTGCGAAACAAACTTGATTTTTAATTAATTAAATTTTATTTATTTACTTGGCAGCTCAGCGAACTGGGGCGTCCATTCACGGGCGGCTCCTGGTGCGGCAAGGCCACCGGACCGCAATTATATTTCAGTGAAACATCCACGGTGACAGCATCAGTGAAGGTGAGTGTGGGCACATCACTTGCGACATGCATTCAGTTAATATTGCTGCTGTTTATCCGGCTCTCTTGTCTGACATCATAATATTGCAGATATTTCAAAAGTTGACACGCGAAATGAACTCGAACTCGACGAAAATGCAAAATGAAAAAAATGAAAAATGAAAATTGTAAATTGTAAATTGAAAATGTCGATAGATGGCATTGAGAGCGTATCGGGAATTCGTTCAAATATTGTTTGCGTTTATTCTTTTTTCATTTTAAATTGAACAACTTTTGCGTTCACGTGGCGTATGCGTAATGTTTACTTGAGCAGCCATTGCCACTTTTTGATTAATATTTAAATAAACGTGCGGCCATAAAAGCAAATGGACAACACAAGCGCACGGCCGGCTTGCTGAAAGCGCCAGCGCATAAATTATGAAAATTAATAAAAATTCATGCTCCAATCGGATTGCTCGAATGGGCCACGTTACTGGACCCGAACGTTGCCAACTGAACTGCTGCTTCGAGTGCAACAAATTGCTGCAAGTGACGATGAGTTGACGTGGTCGAAGGCGCAGATTGCAGATTGCATAATTAAAAGAAAATTGCGTGTGCAAATGACAGTTTCTCTTCCTCATCCATTTCCTCTTCCTCTTCATCATCATCATCTTTGCCTTTTGCATGCTGCTGCCCGCGACCCTTGGACGAGCTCAATCAGTTGAGATCGTTCAACTTGAGCCAGAAGTGAAGCTGTTCTTTGTCTTGGCAGCTGTCGCTCAGTTTTCGACAAATAAATATTTCAATTTGGACTCTCCGGATCGATGTCCCTTTGTGTTGTCACATACAATTGACGACAGACCATTTCCTGTCGCATTTGTCAGCATTTTCAATGCATGCGACAGATGTATATATAGTATATATATATATATATAAATATATATATACTTTTATTGCCACACTCAATTGCCAGGCCATATTGCAAGTCTTGCTGCTCTTATAAGACATCTTCTACTTACTCTTCTTCTACTCTTTGCAGGTATTTCATCCGCCACGCAATTTGCGAGACGAGAAACCCTTTGAGTTCAGCATCAGATACAAATTTATAAGCCAGTCCGATGCAGTTGTCAGGTAAGTGAAAAAATAAAATAAGAAAATAAATAAAATAATGAAAAACTATTGACACATATGCAATTACTAAGGAAAATCAACGAGAGTTGGGAATAAATAAAAATTTATCTAGAATTTATTTCTCTTCAGTATTTGGCTTTTTTTTACTTTTATAAATTTTTACATCAATGAAACGGTCTAATTTGTATCTGAATATATTTTTATTTTAAAAAAATCTTCTCACATTTGTTGTCAACAATTTCTCTTAAATAATCTCTTGAGCAACGTTAACTTTAATCAAAATCAAAGTTTCGTGCAAACTAAACTCTGGCATTGACATTTTATATGTGGCTCAAAATAGAATTCTGTCGAAATGTAATCAAGAAATTCGTAGAAGGTTATAGAATATATAAGTTTTGTATTTGCTTTTCGGCCTGCAGCTAGCCAGCAACTGTAATTTATCATTGGGGCAACCTTTAAAAGTGCGGAGAGCGGGGGCGGGGCTCGAGTTAATGTCAGCGACGGGCCCTGATGGCTGACAGTGTTGGCCTTTGTTTTAACGCACTCGTTTGGCCTGGCCTAGCAGCAGCAGGAGCAGGAGTCGTCGCTAAATCCTTGTAGCTGCTCGAACAATGCCACTTTTGTTGAAATGCTGCATAAAACATGAGCAGCAGCAGCTCCAGCTCCAACTACAGCTCTTCAGCTCTACAGCTCGAGCTGCTGTAAGCGTGGCATGCCATATACGATTCATGCTGCAATCCATTTGTGCTCAGACGTGTGTCAAATTTTCGTATAGGTGTCGCGTTCATTGTTTGTGCCTCTTGCCAGTTGGCAGTTGCTGGCTGTTGTGCCGGATATGGCAATAGTGCTATAAATTGAAATGTATTTTTACGCCTCAACAAATTTCATACAATTTACACGGAAAAATAATATTTACGAGCGGGTTGGCCTCGCTGCAATCGAGAATTGCATTGAATGTACGAACTGACTGGCTGGCTGGCTGGCTGGGAGTATGTATACATGTCCGGCCGTACGGACCATTAGCAAACCAAACAATGGCCAAAACACTGGGCCAAATGAGGATTTTAAACTTAAAATGCCAGGATGTATTTTATGCAAATAGCAGGCAGGCAGGCAGGCAGGCTAGAGGGGCGGGCGGGCGGTCATGCCTCCCCAAAAATACCAAACAAATATAGTGCCTTCATGGAGGCAGCTAAACTAAATTAAATGCTAAACTTGCATACTCAACGACACCTGGAATGCACACACAAACACACACTCATTCACTCTCTCTCTCTCTCTCTCTCTCTTATTGTATGTATGCACTAATGCTATGTGGGGCTTACATTACAGGTATGGACTGCCCGATAAGCCATTGGAATTGGGACGTGTCACACCCGGCACCTATTGTACGAGGCAATTCGATGAATGCTATCGTAACAAGTGTCGCCTGCAAAGTCCAAATTATCCTGGTATGTATCCAAGGAATGTTACCTGCTATTGGACAATACGCCAGAAAGAAGTGCCAACCAGCAAGCATGCCATGATTGCCGTCAGCCAAGAGAATCAGCACAAAGCCCTAGTCAAGCGGTAAGTGAAAGACCAAGCTGAAGCCGGACTGCAAAATGGGAGTGGGAGTGGGTGTGGGAGTGGAAGTGGATTTCTATAGAAATACTGAAATGCTATGCCGTGTGCATGCAGGACATTAAATAAGCATTAGCATTTTGTGGATCGAGTGGAGCGTGTCGCCTTCGTATGACAAATTTCAATTTGGCAAATTGCAATGCGACTTGCAACACTCGACATTATCGCCACGTCTAAAGCGCTGTAAAGCGGCCAATGCAATGGCATGGATGAGTGAATGACTGAATGAGTGAATGAGATACTGAGTGAATGTTATGTTATTGTTGTTGGCCATGTATTTTGTATATTCCAATTAAATGTTTGCATATCAAATTAGATAGAAGCTGACTAAAAGTTGTATGTGGCAGCAGCAACTATACAACTGACAGCTGAACGAATGTGGCCATAGCTGAAGCCCATTTCAAATGCAAAACTGTGTATTAAATGTCGCGATTGCAAAGGACACATACACTGGGTCGAGCAAGCATTTGGGGAATTGGAATCAAGTTGTAACAACAACTAGATGGAACTTATGTGTTCTTAATTATTTGATTTAAATTAAATATTTATGGATGAGCTCTCTCTTATAGGCAGCCTAAGCAAGGCAGAAATTAATTAAATTTATATATTTCTCAGCTTGCAAATAGAAGCTCGATTTATGCTCTGCTTGCAAGATCAAGCGCAATAGTAAATCATACTTGCTCACTCTTGCCCTAGGCAAGAGGCTTTTATTTTTCGTTTTGTTCACAAGATTAACCGTACAAAATCATGCTCACCTGCTCTCACTCAGAGCGCAAAACAGTTCGGTTCTTACTCATTCGTTCGCGCCATAATCTTCGTTTCTTTTCGTTTTCATTTGCTGTTGGCTGCCTAGAATTGAACTATTCGTGTGACACTCATAGAGCGAATATCATTTAGAGAGTGAGAGTGAGATAGAGCTAGAATTGACGTGCGCTTAATGAGAGTAAGCTAATAGCAAGCAGCCAATGCAAATGATCATCATATTCGCATACATATGCTCACGCTCACACACACCTACGCATTTTTAGCGAACTCAGCTTTCGCTTACATGCCAATACGTTCACAAATGACCAAACGGTCGTGGAACAACCAATCAGAGCGCAAGAGAGCAAAAATGAAAACGAATGGGAGCCGATCGCATACGAACTTAAAGAAGCAGTGCAGTTGCTTGCTCTCCGAGTCTTTTTTCAGAGTGTGAGACATCGAAAAACGAACGATCAACAGATATTTGCGAGTTATTCAAAGCTGTGTTTAACATTTTTTACAAAGGGCATTCAATTGTCGCATAATTTCACAACAATTGTCACCTTCACGGCTTTATTAACTTTGACAGCTTCGATAGTTTCGTTGCTGTTGTTTGTTTTTCTCTTCTTCTTTTTCAGGCATTGTGAAATGCAAATATTTGCATTGCATTTTGCGCTGATTGCAATTTAAGTTTGTGCCACGCTTTTTTTTACAGCTCTATTTATATGCATATTTTCATACTAAATGGGAAATCGATGGTTTTCTTTTCGCAGCTCCATTGCCAGCTTTAATAAGACCTCACGTTCCATACGCGCCTGGTCGGACTGCACAGGTGAACGTGATCATTTGATATTCTACGATGGCAGCTCGACGAACGATCCAGTATTGGCCAAATATTGTGGCGGCGATTGGTTGCCGCGTGTCGTGTCACGGTAAGTGGAAGATATCATTGAAATCTTATAGTCAATGCGTGTGTGTGTGTGTGTGTGTGTGTGTGTGCATGGCTCAGGCATTTATTTAACGCCATTTCTCTTTTATGCAAAAATTTATATATGAGCCGAGCATAGCGCGCATAATACATTTACAAGCTCTGACTCAAGCATACAAACTGACTGAGCGTCATTTTAATGAGCATGTGCTCTGTATGTGTGCGTGTGTGTGTGCGTGTGTGTGTGTGTGTGTAGATCTATGTGTAACTGAATTGGAACACATGCGCCCCAGGCCAACTGCAGTGCAGTGCACTAGGACTGCGGTCACACTCACACACACACACACACCCATACACACAAACTCTGTTTATGGCGCTTTGTGTGTGCCTTTGCAATTGTGCGCAATGCTTAAGAAAAACCGGAAATTGGGTTGCTCTGCAGACAGACAAAGCAACCAAGAGACAGACTTAAATAGACACACACACACAAAGAAAGAAAGAGAGAGAGATAGACTCACACACACACACACACACACACACACACACACACTCAACACGACATATAAATAGATTTATATGTGCGCCATTTGCAACTTTTTGCTCGACTATAGAGCATGCACGCCTATTGAAAACATTTTGATGCATGTGATTTATGCAATGGGTAGAAATCTCTGCTCATTAGGTGCCAAGTTCTATAGACAAACAGACAACAACTATAAATTCTTAAAGAGAAAAACATAAATGAATGCCCAACACTTGTATTGAAAGTTTTACGAATTTTAGTTTCATTTCACATTAATTTCTATTAGATTTATTTATATTTTTTGCAAAGTTATTTAAGTTCAGTTCTAACAACCAAGAGCCAAGTTTTGCTTATAAATTAAATGCTTTGAAATGATTTAGGTAAGCGAGCTTGTTCTATATGCCATTTGTAAAACAAATGAGCGCTATAATACGTATAAAACACTTTAATAAATAAAACCTAAAAATATTAAAAATAACTGAAACAGCTCAACTGCTATCGCTCCTGCTGGGTCAGCAAACATTTTATATACTATATTACATTTCATATGGAAATGATAAAAAAAAGCTTTTCATTTCCTTTTGTTAGCATTTCAGGTATTTCAATTAGTTATGCTTCCATTTGCTGTTTCGCTTCAAACATTTTCTGCTTTCTTTAACAGTTTTTTTTTTTCTTTTTATTTTTGTTGCATTTTGCAAGTAGATAATGCGCCTTGAAAGTGGCTCAAGTGCAGAGCGCAAAAGGCTGGCCACGCCCTCACGCCCGCCCCCTGGTCCCACCACATGGCATTGAAGTGTGTACGAGTTGGCCCATTGGCCCAGCCCTTTGGCCATTTATCTGGCCCTTCACATTCGTCGCGTTTTTGTTGTTGCTTCGACTGCGCAAAGTTTTGCGCTTTTCGCTCACTCTTGAGAAATGCAACTCAACTTTGATTGTTGCTGCCACGCCTTTCCCATCCCCCTCTCTCTCTCTCTCTCTCTCTCTGCACTCTCTTTGGGGTTTTTCTTGTTGTCCTGTGTGGTTTCAGCAGAAATATTTGAAAAGTTGAACTTCGCGGCACAAATGAAAAGTCAGTCAGGCAATGCTGCCACGTTGATTACAGCTGATGCCTGGTTGGTTGCCCCGACTGTTGCCCTGACTTTTACTGTTGCTGTTGTTGTTGTTGATGATCATGTGAATCGTTTCACCTTGTTGCTTAATCTCTTAATGAGTTGCTCTCGGGCATTTATTGACAATTTCGTGAAGGGAGCGTTACGTTTTTAATAGAATGCGAGCTGAAATCTTATGAGCAAACATGCACAGCTCCGGCTAGCGCATCAAGAATGCATAGAGCGTAAAATGCACACACGGGCTGAGCACAAGGCCTGAGAGGATGTTTCCTCTCTATGTGTGTGTGTGTGTGTGTGTGTGTGTCAGTGTGTGTGTGTGTGCCATGCCGCGCTGCCATGGCAATGTGTGCCTGGCTTAAGCTCGCTGCAAAAGTTGTTCTTCGTCTTGCGCGACACAAGAAGACATATTATAAATGCAAGCACACACACACACACACACACACACACACACACACACACACACACTCACTCACACTCACACACACACACACATGCCAAGCCTTGACTGCCTGTGTGTTGGCTTACAGACACCTCAGACATGACAGTCTGACTTTCAGAGTGAGAGCGCATGTGAGAGGCAGGCGGGAGTGCAGCTGTGGAAATGTTGCCACATGAAAATTATTAATTTCCCAGCGCAACTTCAAATTGCAACAAGCTGCAAGCAGCCGCCCAGGCAACGTCTCCCAGCTTGACGTGCCAGCGCATTTTTATTGAACTCTTTTCCTTTTTCATTCACCCCCTTGCTGCTGCACACTACTTAAGCAGCTGTTGCTTTTTAAGTGCTGGCAAAGTATGTACAGTTTTTCTTTGTTCAATTTTTAAATTTTGTCTCATTTGTAGGCGGCTTTTTTCAGTCATTTCTTGTTCTCTAACATCAATTTCTGCTCCGTTTTCTTCGAATTTTGCCCCACCCTCCACCTCCCTTCACCTTGGTCCCCCGACCGGACCCCCCCCCCATTGTACCCCTTTTCCCCCCCCCCCCCCTTCACCTCCACCCCCCCTCCCTCCTCCCCCTTTCTCTCCCCTCCCTACCTTCTTCCCCCCTCACCCTCGCCCCCCCCCCCTCCCCCCCCCCTCTCCTCCTCCCCCCCCCCCCTCAACCCCTCCCCCCCTCCCCCTCCTCTGCCGCCCCCCCTCCGCCTCCCCCCCCCCCCCCCTCCCCGTCCCCGCCTCTGTCCCCCCCCCCGCTTTTCCACCCCCCCTCTTTCCCCCCCCCTTACCCCCCCCCCCTTCTCCTCCTCCCCCCCCCCCCCCTTTGGCCCCCCCCCTTTGCCCCCCCCCCCCCCCCCCGAGCCCCCTCCCTTCCCCCCCCCCCCCCTTCTGCCCTCCCGCCCCATCACCCCCCCCCCTTATTCCCCCTCTCGCTCCCCCCCCCCCCCTCCCTTCCCCTCTTCCCCCCCTATTTATTGTTCTTGCCAATCTTGATCGATTCGCTTTTTCCACTTACTTATTTCGTTTAGCTTCATATACACATATATTTTCACACTTGAAAGAAGTGCAGTTAGCAGCATTTTCATTTTTTTTTTTTTTTTTTTTTCACACTTTTCAAATGCTTCATAATTTTCCTGTAAAAGTTTCTAAAATGTTAATCTCTTGGCGGCTGCAAGTAGGTGTAAAAGGTTTTCAGCATATATTTATATAAAATTTTGTTGTTTTTCTTCTTTCCCTTTTTATTTTTAGCTTAATTTTAACTTGTGCTGTCTGCAAGTGCATTAAAAGTTCGTTATTCAGAGAGCCTAAATTATTTGATGTCTCGTGGTTATAAGCCAAAGTTAACTACCTAAAGATAAAGTTTACATGTGTGCAAATACGTATGCATGTGAGTGCCTCTGTGTGTGTGTGTGTGTGTGTGCCTGCAAATATGTTAAGTTAAGTTCGCTTGAAAGTATTTAGTTTGAGTGTGTGTGTTTTTTTTGAGCTAGTTGCCGTGCTTATGTGTTTACTTTGAAATGAGTTTTACTATTTGACAAACTTCATTTAAATTTCCATATAATTTGCATATAAGCTCTTATATTATATCTATATAGGGATTGTGATGTGAAGATTCAAGAAAAGAAATTAAAATAAAAATAAATTATAATTTAAATGAACGGATTATTAGAATTGAGAACACTCAAGCTTTGATTGTCCTGTCAATATATTAATATCCCATATACAAATATAGAATATTTCTTCCGCGTCGTATACGAGCTCATATTTTCACTCAAAACGTTTCCAATGCCACTCAAGCATAGATAACAGTTATTCGCGTCACTTCACTCATTCTTTTCATAAAGAAACTAAAAAAAAAGCAAATAATCGCGCTCTTCTGAGCAGAATTAGTTTTGTTACGTTTCTCTCTTCGTCTGACAGTTTAGCGTGGAAGGGAATTCCCGTTATCTATTGCTATTGCGCGAGTAATACAGTAAACTCGAGCACACTTTGACTATTCGAAGGAGAAGAACTCAAAAGAGCAATGCGCAGCGACATCACATATACATACACATATGCACGCACACATGCATAAGTAAAACCAAAACGCAGATCGTTGCTGCGTGAGTAAGAGGGAGCTCGTTAAGAACAGTTAGAAAGTGTTTCTGTGTGAGTTTCTTATTAAGCGTGAATGAGAGTGACTTATTTATGTACTCAACGGTTTCATGCGAGCTCTGCGCTCGGCACATTTTATATTAATTCGAACTATTTTTTATTTATTTACCATTTATTTTCTTGACAGTCCCTATAAGATACACATCAATTAATTTATTTTGTATGTAGAGTAATACAATTTCAATTTCAATTTCCGTTTCTATTTAAACATCATACTCTAAAATCTCCAATAATAATAGCTTACAATGAAATTATGCCCCACTGCATCTCCCTACGACAGCTGCCCAGCTTTTTGACCCCTTTTTATTAAACAAAAAACAATTTGATTAGCCATAGAGTGCCCAGTGGCTTGTTTAATTTGACACAAATTCGCTGGTTTATCGAACTTAATGAACTGGCCACAGGACAGGCCTGCGCTGTCCATTATTAGAACTAGTTCAATTAGCGTGCCCAAGCTGTGCTGTGTTTGCCTCTCAAAGCGTGCATCAAATTTGCTGGATAATTCCGTTAACCAGTCTCTCGCTTCGCACACACACACACACAGTGAGAGCGCTCACTCTATCGTCCATCTCACTCTTCTCACTCACATCAATCGAGTGGCCTCGCTCGCTGCTCTCGTGCAGCCTCAAGACGGGTTCGGCGCTGCCATTTGCGGTCAGACATTTTGGTAACGGGGCATGTGCAAATTCGTGACCAACAGCAGCAGCAGCAGCGGCTGAGGCAGAGGCAGAGGCAGAGGCAGAGGCAGCGGCAGCAACAACAACTTTCGAGTGAAGTATTTCATGCGACGCATTGATAACCGCCAAGCAAAGGGACAACGCTTGGCAACGTGTGTGTGTGTGTGTGTGTGTGTGTGCCTGGGTTTTGTGTTGATTTTACGACACCCGCAAGTGCCGCAGGCCATTAAGTATCCAAGTGCTACGCATACGTAGGGCGTCCCATGCCACAGCAAAAGCCAGAGCCAACATTTGTGCGCTTTATTAAAAATTAATTTACTTTTCATTTGCAGTTTATTGCACTTGGCTGTGACAAAAAAGAAGCAAAGAAGAGAAATGTTGCAGCAGCTGCCACACCCGAACAGCGCCAACTCCAGCACACGTGTATGCTAACACCCCCCCTCCCCCCCTCCACTCCTCTAGCCAGAGTCGGTGTTTGAATAATAAGGGCACCCATCGCTTGACTGCTTGGCTGTTGTCTCTTAGCCACACTTACACGTATTAAAAAGCCATTTGTGTTGGCCATATTTGATGGCTTTTAACATCGGCCGTGCGGCGCGTGAGACGCCTTGACAAGCGCCAGGTGTGGGCGAAAGCTGCTCAAGCTGCTCCAGCTCCTGCTGCTCCTGCTGCTGCTTCAGCCTCCTCTCATTTTTATGTACTTTATATGACTCATACGCCGCTTAAGCCGCCTCTATAAAAATTCAATTTGAAATTTAAATTGAAAAGCTTTGGCAAATTAATGAAAAATGAACCAAACAATTGCAAGCGTAAGCGTACGCTTTAACAAAAAAAAAAAACCTCTCTCAAACCGTAATTAGTTTAATTGCTTTCAATTTCATTTGTTAAGCTGACCAAATACCAGCAGTAACAAAAGAATTTGCTGTAAAAGTGAAATGAAGAATTTCATTAAATTCTTTTTGGTTTTGAAATTGAAGCTGTGTGCATCAAATATCTATAGCCTGAGTGTTGTGCGTTACGCAATGCAAATAAATGTATTTTACTCACACTCTAAATAAAAAATACTCAGAGAGCAAGCGATTGCAACGGTTCTTTAATGTGTTCGTATGCGATCGGCTCGCACTCGTTCTTCGGTTCGCTCTCGTTGCTCTCCGACCCTTTGCTTGAGTTAAATGAAGCAAGAAGTCTGTGTATGTGTTGGTATGTAAGCTAGAGCTGAACTCGTGTAAACGTGTATGTGTGTTGTGTGTGCATGTGTATGCGAGTTCGAACACCATTTGCATTAGCACCTTGCTATTGGCTCACTCTCATTGTGCGAACGTCAATCTCTATCACTTTGCGTAAACGATATTCGTTTAAAGAGCATCACACGAATAGTTCAGTTCAATGCGCCCAATAGAAAACTAAAACGAAAAGAACTGAAGTCTCGTGCTCATTTTTTCTTGCGAGAACGAGTAAGCATGATTTTTTTTATCGGTTGATTTCTTGCTCAGAGCGAGAGCGAGTGAGCATGATTCTTCTTCCGTTGATCAATCATATATGAATTTATTTAGCTTGCTCTGCGAGAACTAAATAGTATTTAATATAGAATTTAGTAAATACTGCTCCAGCTGTGAGCAAGCTAAACTGTGATTGAGGTGATTTGCTTAACTTTTATTTCATGTCTCTCAATGATAGCCAGTATTAGTTTTGTATAGAGTATTGTGATGCCTAGCCAAATATACTTTGCCTAGCTCTTCGTTACACATATTTTCCATCCAATATATTTGCTCTCATTCACATGCCTGTATCAGCTAACATAGTAAATTCATTGCGAGCATATCTCATAGACTCTAATAGTTCATTATCATATTTCATTCAGGCGCTACAATATTGCTCACTTTTAAAGCCTTTTAATATTATTTAAGAGGCAGTGAACTGCTTGCGCGAGCATTTGCCACGAAAAGTGGCCAAGTTTTATGAGCACTCGATGTCATTGCCAACGCTGGCCAACAAATGTAAAATTTCGACTCTTGGCCTCTGCCTTCTGGTGTTGCTGGCGTCACGTCGTCTACAACAAATGCTGCAACACCCACGGCTGTCATTTCATAATTTTTACCAGAAAAATAAAAGAAAAAGAAATAAATATCAAAAGACAAACGGCCCGAAAATTGTTGGCCCGCTCTGGGAAGATTCGCTACTTGCTCGCTTGTTATGCCAAAAAATTTGCCTACAACTTTTGGCGTGTCGCGACGGCAGCGGCAGACAATGGCGAGCAAAAAAGTTAATTTGGCAGCGAAAATGCAAACAACCAGACGAACGGCCCAACGGACACTTTCTATGTAGCGTGGTGGTGGGCGTGGCACAGAGCACAGCTGCTGGCAAAACAGCAAGCACAACAAGAGGCTGCGTCATGCGTCTCAGGCGCGGCACAGCCTTTGCTGGCAAGCTCAACATTTGTTTGTTTCGCCCGCTTACAAATATATGAAAATATATATATATATATATATATATATATATAAATATAAGTAATAAGTATATAAATCTGCTCAAGTCTGACCAACAGCTTTACGACTTTGCTGGATTGCTATTTCTGTGCAAATTGAATTTACGCCAAGCTGCTTTTCGCACGCCTTCAATTTGAGCTCTCAGCTGTTGTTGCTGCTTCAGTTGTTAAATGTGGCGTATGCGCAATATTAAAAATATGCACAATTAATAATGCTATTATATTGTTTATATACTTGAAAGCTCAATTATTCATTTGTAAAATATGTTTATATTTATTATTATATCTGCATCTCAATTTGTCTTTCATGACAATCGATTAGAAATTTCTATAGGTTAATATTTATGAAGTCTCACATCTTGGTAAATTTTGTATTCAATGCATTAAATGTATAATAAAATATCTAAATTTTATTATTGTTACATCGCTCTCAATCAATCTCAATTGCTCTAAGGCTCTCAAATATAATGTTCAATTAATTAATATTTATACCTTGAAATGGTAATATTTAATTATCAAATAGATAACAAAATATCTTATGATTTTTATTACTATTATCAAATTATTATATAAGACAGTTATAATAATTTAATATTATAATTTAATTATATAATTTAATTTAATATATAATTTAATTATATAAGACAGATATAATAGTAATAAAGTAAATATTTATTATTAAATTAATATTAATACTGCGAAAAGTTAATATTTAATTATAAAATAGATAACAAAAAATCTTATGATTTTTATTACTATTATCAAATTATTATATAAGACAGATATAATAATTTAATATTATAATTTAATTATATAATTAAATTTTATATATAATTTAATTATATCTCTAATAACTTAATAATAATAATCAAAATACAGATTAATATTTATTTAATTTGATATATAAAATTTAAGTAATTCATTCCATAAAATATGTATGTTATTGTTATTATTACTTGATCAATGCATCTCACTTTCTCTCTCTCTCTCCATCTCTCTCTTTGCAGTGGCCCCGAAATGCTGGTCGCCTTCCACTCCAGCCCCTTCTCGGCACCGCTGCAACAGGGCATACCCAATCGTGGCTTTGAGCTGGATGTGGATATACTGTTCACCGATTCGGATTCATTTGACTTTGCCCAGGGCACAAAAAATCTTTGTGAATTTCATATAAATGCATCGAATCCGGGTAAGTGTACGCAATCAAAGGGCACGTGAGTTGTCAGGCGTGGCTTAAATGCGAATATTAATGAGCATTCGCATTCGCATTCGCATTCGCAAATGGGGTCGCAGCTGTGCACGGGAGCTTGAGTTGCCTTTTGCCGTGGCAGCATTGTTATATTTATAATTTATTGATGCATATACATATATATATATATATATATATATATATATATATATATATATATATATATATATATATATATATATATATATATATATATATTGCTTAATCAGTGATGCTGCTTGAGCGTTTGCCTCTGAACGCATTGAAGTGGAACTCAAGCTGCAGCCGCAACATTTCGCTTCTTGGCGGCCAGCTAAGTGTTTGGGGCCAGCGCGTCTTATGGTAATCAAAAGTTGCATCCACTTTAAAGTTGATGAAACCTGAGCAACGGACTGGACTGGGCTGGGCTGCTATTCATTAGATTGGGGTGTGAGTGACGGCGGGGCGCGATGTACCTAAGCTAAGTTAATGGGTTTTTAATTTGATTCGAGGCCAGACGAAATCAAATTGAGTTGATCTGACAGCAGACGCGAATTGAGAGCTAGCAGAAGCAGCAGCAGCGGCAATTGGCGCACTCAAATTTCCATTTAAATTTGCAAAAAAATAAAAAGAATGTAACAAAATATTTTTTTAACTGCACTAATTAAAAATATTGAATGAATACAAATGCTATTTAATATTTAAGGTTGTTCATTTTAGTCAATTATCTTATTAAATTTAAGTTTAAGCTTAGTTATTAAATTTTAATAGGTTGATTTATATTTGTATATGACAAAAATCTTACGATAAATATTTATAAAAATATATATAAAATAAATAAAAATATTATATATGATTATTATTTTATGTAATTAATTAATATATTTTTTAAATAAAAATATTTATTTCACACTTATTATATATAAAATAAATAAAAATATTATATATGCTTATTATTTTAAATAATTAAAAAATATATTTTTAAAATAAAATCATTATTTTTTGTTTAACTAAAATTAAAAATAATTTTTTAATATTAATATTAAATTTTAATATATATATTTAAAAAAAATAAAAAATATTTTATATGATTATTATTTTAAGTAATTAATTAATATATATTTTTTAATAAAAATATTTATTTCACTCTTTTTAATTTTTATTTAATATTAATATTAATATTAAAATATATATTTAAAAAAAAATTGTATATGATTATTATTTTAAGTAATTAATTAATATATTTGTTAAATAAAAATATTTATTTCACTCTTTTTAATTTTTTAAAATATTAATATTTTAAAAATATTTATAAAATAAATAAAAATATTATATATAATTTTGATTTAAGTAATTAATTAATATATATATATTTTTTAAATAAAAGTATTTATTATACTCTTTCGTTAATATTACAAATTCTAGAAAATTGGTAAAATTAAATTAAAAATTAAAAAATAAAATAAAATAATAAAATAAATTTTCTTGTTACTGAAATTCATTCTAAATTTTATAATTATATAAATTATTTTGCTTAATTAGTTGATATTAAATCCTCTCAAGAATAATATAAAAAAAAATTAAAAACTTATTTTCCAACTAATCTAGCTCGTAAAACTCTCAACATTTAGCATATTTTTTCTTCAAGCTCTTCAAGTATAAACCTTGAAGCATATTTTCTTTTATTGAATTAGTTGAATGCTCTCAAATAATATTAAAAATCAGCTGAAATAACTCAAAAGAATATTTTCCATTCGCTTGAACAGCAAATGGCTGTGTCCAGCATATCCCGATGTAAACTTCTCTCACTTTGTTTTTAATTAGATTTAAATTGTTTGCTTTTTTTTTCATTTCTGTTTTTTGTTTTTGTTCATTATTTTTATAAGCGCGCAGTGCATGAAAATAAAAAATGAAAACTCCCCAAATAATCCATAAAAAATTAAAAACGAAAACCAAACAACAGATTTACAAGCATAAAGTGTGCTGCTGCTGCTCCTGCTGCTGCTGCTCCTGCTGCGTTGTAGATATGCTCTTAATACACTCACTTAATTGCGGTAAATTGTAAGCGCCCGTCCATAAGCTGAGCTCTTAAATTACTTGATTTTCATTTTCATTTTTTATTTTTTTATTTGTATTTTTTGCTGCTGGCCAGGCTGCATTTAATTGAAAAATTATGAAATGAAATTTTGGGCTCGAATCGCAGCCTGTGCAGCACAAGTAAAAGTCTCTCTAGCTGTGTGTGTGTGCAGTGTAGCAGACACTAATGTTCATTAATTTGCACTTAATAAGTTTTGAGTAGGTTTATTTACTGGCCAACGCTTGGTTGGCTGCGTGTTCTCTCTCTCTCTCTCTCACGCTGTCTCTTTTTCTTATTTCCTATTTCTTTCTTTGCTTTGTGCAGTTCTCAATCTTTGCTTTATTTGCAAATTTTACTTCATCTGAAATTAGTTTTCGCAATTTTGGCAGCTGTAATGAGAAAAGCAGCTAGCCACGCCCACAGCCACCCACTTAAGTTGTCCCTTTTTTTTCCTTTTTTAGCTAAGGCTTTCAGTTGTTGTTACGCTCATTAACTTGGCAGCTTATTTGTGTGCTGTGCCATGGCCAGGCAGCTTTTGTTGTTGTTGTTGTTATTGTTGTTTTTGCCCAATTTTTGACCGTTTAACTTTTGTGAAATGCCTTCAATTTAGCGGGCATTGCTTCAGCTTGGCATTAAGCTAAATACGCTGGGAATTGCCGCAGCTGGCTGCCGTGTCTGTCCGCCGGCCGATAATCATTAGCAAAGGAGCGTGAAAAGCAGCCAAATCTATCATAGTTTTAATCAGCAGCAGCCGCGTCTTAAAGGGCAGCAACATAAATCACAACAGCTGCCAACAATCTAACATAAGTAAATAAATGAAAATTGCTAAAGTTCAATAAAATAAATATCAATACACACATATACATACACACATACATACATATTTATATATGTATTTTGTATCGTGATTAGCCGAGAGATTTATGCAGTAAAGTTTGTGAGATTTTAAAAACAGTTAAGCAAATTAAATGAGCAGCCTGGGAATATTTATTTATTGGCCAACAAATTGAGATATGTTTGAGCTCGAGCTGCAAGCTGATAAAAAATTGTGTTTACACAATGGTGCTTTAGATCTTCAGGCATTATTTATGCAAATTATTGTCAAACGTAGTTTTAATTTGCTTTTGGATTTATTTCAGGTAAGAGTATTACAATTTCTCTTAATTGTAGCTCAATTGTTGCTTAACTTATCGATAACTTTTAAATTATTTAATAAGATTTTATTTTTAATATTATATTATTTTAATATTAATTTTTCTTTTTTTGAATATTAAAGAAGTAGAGTAAAGGTCCTCTGATACTTTCTAAAGATTATATTTAGAAAGAGTTGATAAACATGCGAACACGCTGCTTGGCATTTTCCTTCACTCTTGCTATAACTTTGGCCAACTACGCTTGCATTGCCAGCAATTGCTCTTCTTATGGGCTACATTAGTCTAAGCATTGCTTACGCCAGCTCAGTGCTTCTAGAAAAAAAGGAGAGAAATCAACTGAGCTAGCCGACCAAAAACGAGAGAGCAACTGCACTAAACGAACGATGCCCGAAGCACGAGCGTTGGCTTAGCATCATCAAGCTGAGGCGTCTTGATAAAAAGAACATATTTATCAGAAAGAGAGAGAGAGGGAGAGACTGCACTAAACGAACGATGCTCGAAGCCCGAACTATGCTCGAAGCACGAGCGTTAGCTTAGCAAGATCAAGCTGAAGCGCCTTGATAGCAAGAACATATGTATCAGAAAGAGAGAGAGAGGGAACGATGCTCGAAGCCCGAACTATGCTCGAAGCCCGAACTATGCTCGAAGCCCAAACGATGCTCGAAGCACGGGCGTTGGCTTAGCACGATCAAGCTGAAGCGCCTTGATAGCGAGAACATATGAGAGGGAGAGAGAGAGAGAAAACAGAGCGACTAACTGTATGTCTTTACTTGTACTTGCTTAGACTTAGCGCCGCTTGCTGAGCGCAACGTCAACATTCAGCTGATAGAATTTTAATTTCTGCTTATTTATCTATCACTCTCTCTCTCTCTCCCACTCTCTCCTAGCCTCACATACATATCTAATTAGCCACAACCAACGATCGATAGCTAATTTAAAATATATGTATATATAATATGCCTAGCTCAACTCTAATATAGATTTCACTCTCACATTTGCATATTAGCCAGTGAACTAAAGGATTAGCTTTGGTTGTCACTAGAATTCGCTACGAATCGGATAATTCAATCGAATTAGGCATACGTTAAACATGACATGGCCGTAACCGTAATAATTGCATGCAAGATTTAATTAAAAGGCAACACAGAGAGCGAGAGAGACGGAGAGAGATAGAGTGAGTGTGTGAGTGAGTCCATTGCAACTTTAGTTTTTGGGGCAGCTTGAATGCATTTAACATTACGGTTCAGTGATGTCGGAGCTCTACATTTAATTAAACTTAATTGATAAAGTTATGGCAAAATCAAAGCAAATTAAATATGCAACAGATTTTGTTGCGTAATCAATGAAATGAATAGAAATGCAGTGCGAAAGCGAACGAACTGTTGCAGTTTGGTTAATCATGCGCTGCAGCTGCTAGCCAGCCGGACTATGTATGTTTATATTAGAGATGGGTTTATCACACATAATTTACAGCATATATGCGTGTAGGTGTGTGTGTGTGTGTCTGTGTGTGTGTTTGTGGCACATTATTATAACTTTGAAATGACCTTTGCTGTTCATAATAAATTGTTGCTTGCACGCTTTTAGCATTTTACATATTTAAATGCAATGCATATTGAATTTGTTGGCTTCCTAATGATGATGTTTGTTATTGTTGTTGTTTGTGTGTGTGTGGTTGTGTGTGTGGGGTGTAGCAGCGCTGTGCAAACAAAAACCGCGTTGCGCACAATTGAAAGCAAAATGAAACGATAAATATTTGGTTTTCGTTAAAACTTTAATTAAAATCATGTTGCAGCCCGCAATAATTTATTTTTAGCGAACGTTTTTGGTATTTGTGACTGAGCGTACATGTGTATGTGTGTGTGTTCGTGTCGATAACAAAACAATTATGCTGCTTTGGGTTTTTGTTTGTATTTTGCTTTTGCCTCGTCGAGCTCCACCCTTTGGTCATTATAAATGTTTCATGCGCGAGCACCACATTTTCCTAATTGAACTTGCCACGGAATGTTGGCCAGAGTCCTGCCACATTTTCCAATACCCTAAGTATCCGATTTGCAGCCGGGCCATATAGGGTATTCATGCACATCAGAGCGAAGCATTGCTGACAGGCAAATTCATTTGATGAGCTGCCAGGACAGCTATCATCTGTCCGCCTATTCAACTGTCAATCTGTTTACCTGTCTGCTCCACCTCATTAGCATTGCTTTAGCCAATCTGGATTTTTGTTTTTACTGAAAACGAGACTATTGACAGATGCTGCTTAGCGAGAATGGAGCTGGCTAATGATTATGCTAATGATAATGTTGAGTAGAACAATGCTGAAGAATCTTATTAATGACACAATTATGTTAACATCATTATCATTGGTGACTGACGTTTAATTGATGATAATGATAATGTAAATTGTTGCTAATAATGAAGCTGCTGCTGAAAATGATAATGGAGAAATATCCAAATAATATTAATGTATGAAAATAATTGATTGAAACTGATGAAAATGCCAATGAAAATATATATAATGATTGTTTATTAGAGATAATGATCATAATGGCTGCTGATAATTATTGTTTATGATAAAAGAGCTGATGAAAAATTGTCATAATATTTTATAGAATAAATTATCATAAATTACAAATATTAATGACAATAACGAACTCTACATCTAGGGTATATCTCAGTTTAGCATTTCTCACATTATTCCATTTGCCTTTTAGTTGATTTTATTGTTGCCTTTTGCCATACAACCTGACACAAAAGTGTGGGTATAGCTGCACCTGCTGCAACTCCTGCTGCTACTCCTGCTGCTACTCCTGCTGTTGCTGTTGTTCTACATATAAGCAAAGCAATGAAATTTTCCGCCCCTGGGCGCATTCACATGTCATTGAAATTGTTTCGATTAGCTCATTAGGCGTTTATTAAGTCATTGCAAGCATAATTTGCAATGCAAATTGTTTAATTTTTAGGTAAATATGAGTATATAATGATGAGAGAGAAAGAGAGAGATTCTCGAATTATGTGAGCACTGAAATTAGTTAATAAATGCAAAGATAACAATATATATGTATGTATATATATTTATCGATAATTCGCTAATACTAATTAAAGTCTAGTGAATATATTTAGAGCTTGTTATATTCTAGTTCCCTTTGACTTCAACTGCCCACAGTTGAGACTCTAATTCACTTCCTTTGCTTTCCCTTTTTTTTGGTTCGCTTGTCACTTAAGGCACTGAGCCACGCCCCTTAATCAAATGCCCTGTCAGCGCTTACACTGAGATGCTGCTTTAATTGCCTAGACCAAACTAGGCCCATCTAATTAACGCTAATCAACTTGCTGACACTCGAATTGGCAACCAAACAAGACAAAAAAAGAAGCTAAGCCGCCTTCGCTCACCCCCAAAATCTATTTGTGAAGATTGCGAATTATTTTATGTGTTGCGAGTGTAATAAATTATTGTATGAAATCGCTGTGAGATTTGCTGCAAATTATTTATGCCAAAGCCAAACTCAATCGGCCACCCACTCAGCGTGAGAGAGAGAGAGGGAGAGAGGGAGAGGGAAAGGGAAAAAGAGATCACAGCTGCTATATATTTATTACTGTACAAGCTGAAGAACATTTCCGCTGAAGCCAAGAAACGTTTACCCAGTCATTTGTATAGATAGCTCCATATGTGTAGGTGTGTGTGTGTGTGTGTGTGTGTGTGTGTCTATAGTACACACTAGACGTAGCAGAGCTCCTAAAAATATGCGAGGCAAATATAAAACATTTTATTTACAAATAAACCAAAAGAAGGAAGCGAGCATACAAAATTCGTTGTTTATATACATATACATATATATATATTACTGTCTGTCTGTGTGTGTGTGTGTGTGCTGTGAAGGCACAACGGTCTAAGTACAATAGATACATTTCCACATTGGCGGAAGTTGCTTTGGCATTTTTATTGATTTACGGATTATTGTCGAGCAAGTGGAGCGACGAATCTGTAGAGCAAATGTAATATGTTGTTGTTGTTGTTGCTGGCTGGCTGGCAGCGGAAAACCCTTCAAAAAGTTTTCCTAAGATTTTTCACCAAGCACTCACTCAGCTCGATTCGGTGCGGAGCGAAACTTTTCGGCACCAAACTTTAAGCAAATCTTTTGATTCTTACATTTTGCTTTGACTCTGCTACGCATACTTGTTGAAATTTTTACTTTTTAATTTCATAAAGTCAACATGAGAGAGAGAGAGAGAACAAAAAAAAAAAAAAAAAACAGAAATCAAAGTAAATATGTGCAACATACAATGGAAAGTTGAGTGCGAACACATTTTAGCATTGTTTAATATGTGCGCAAGCAATTTCAATATTTAAGCATTGCTCAAAACCGTTTTCTCATTTTTCATAGCATACTTTTGTGCGCAGCGAAAGTGTGCAATGAGCATTTCAAGCATTGTTAAATAATTTGGCAAAATGTGCATATAGTTAGCATATATGCGAAATGGAATGTGTTCAAGTGTAGCAGAACTTAAAGGGAATTGCATTTATTTAAAATTTAATTCAATTTCAATTATTTTAATTGACTTTCGAATCGAGTTTTTAATAAATTTGTAAATAAACATGAATATAATATAATATATATATTTTGTTTTATTTGTATAATCAGTTTATAGTATTATAATAATAATGTATTTTTTAAAATTAATTTATTTAATTTATATCATTTATTTCAGTTATTTATTGCATTTAATAATTACTTATAAAATATTATAATATTACCTCAACTATTTGGTTGAGAACTTTTAAATATAAATCATTACAAGAAATTTTAACTAATTTGGCTAACATTAAATTATTTATTAATCTCAAAAAATAAAATATATTTGAATATAAATACAAACATTTAAAAAAAATATATATATATTTTTATAAATATTTATTAAATACACTTCTAAATAAATTTATTTTTCTTGAATTATTTATTAATATTAAAATAAACAAAAATTATCAAAAACATCATTAAATAAATTTATTTTTCGTAAATTATTTATTAATAATAAAATTTTAATTAATATTTTAAATAATATATATATATATATATACATTAAATATATATTTTTTAAATTCTAAATAATTTTTAAAAATTTATTATTATATATATTATTTTAAAATTTTAAAATATATATTTTATAAATAAACTATTATGAATTGTAAAATATGCATTTAGCAGAAATTCTAAATAAATTTTATTAGTTTGAAAAATATATGTATATATTTTTAAAAATATTTATTTAATTATTAAGTTCTTTATAAAAAGAAATTCTGAATAATGCTTTGTTTAGTTATTTAATAGCTCAAAATTTTCTGTATTAACTTTATTATTTTTTTTTTTTTAATCTATTTATTCTATAAATTTTCAATAAATGCATTTTTTATAAACTTGGATAAATTGATTTTTACAAAATAATTTTCTTTGTTTAATTAATGATTGTGTAAAAATAAAATTTGAACATATAAATAATAAAAAATAGCTATAAATTCTTTATAAATTTAATAATAACATATAATTTATAAATAATATAATTTTAATTATAAGATATGTATTTAACAAAAATTCTAAATAAATTTTGTTTTGTAAAAATTTGTATTAGCTTGAAAAAATATTTATATATTTTTAATAAAATTATTAAATTATTAAGTTATTTATAAAAATAAATACTGAATAATGTTTTTTTTTTTTTAAATTATATATTAGCTTTAAATTTTTATTTAAGTTTTTTAATTTAAATTTATTTAAATTAAAAATAATATTAATTTAATTCATTTTTTTTTAAACATTTTTATTCTATAAATTTTAAATAAATGCATTTTTTATAAACTTGGATAAATTGATTTTTACAAAATATATTTATTTCCCTAATTAATGTTTGTGTCAAAATAAAATTCGAATATATAAATAAGAAAAAAAAAAAAAACATAAATACATTTTTACATTAATTTAATTTTTTTTTTTTTCAATTTAATTTTATTTACACTTTTAATACATGCATTTAGTTAATTTTGTAGTTAATTTAATAGTATGCTCTCTAAACATGCAAATGGACATGTACATATGAATATAGTATTTGTTTTTTGGCCCGAATCGAGGCGAAAAGGAACATGAAAACGTTTCATTATTATAATTTGGTCATAAAATCGAGCCACAATAGAGGCGGATGCATTCAAATGAGGTCAATGGCTGCCTGATTTGGCTGACAATGGCTGCGACGGTGGCTTGGGAGCTGCATGGCAGAGCCAGACAGGCGAGAGCACATATTTGTTGTTGTTGCTATTGTTGTTGTTGTTGTTTAGTTTGTTTATTGAGTTGCAATTTTGTTTGCAATCAGCGGCAAAATGCAAGAAGCGAGCATGAAACGACAAACAGGCAATCGAAACTAACGAGAGAATGCCGTGGGTGTGTAGCATATACAAACGAGTGTGTGTGTGCGTGTGTGTGTGTGTGTGCAAACAGCAAATTAGCATATTTGCACATAACGGCAACATTTTATTAGTATATAAATATGTGTGCGTGTGTGTAATATAAATATTTATACATGAATTTGTCAATGGATTGTGTTTTGTTTCTGTGGCTCTGACTATGAACTAGCTGCTTACAACTTTTATTTATTTATATGATTTTCTTTTTTTTTTTTTTTAAATAAATATTGAAATTATTTGTGTTTATCGCCAAGTGTCTTGTACAACCAATTTAGTCATACTTGAGCGCGCGAGTCAGCCAAGCGTTTCAATTATCAATGGCAAACGAGCCAGAGAAATGAGACACAATCATAGTTCATAGTTATACAAAATGTATATATAGACAGATGTAGATATAGATATATATATATATACTGGTTATTATATACTTTTGACGTAAAAAAAATGTGTGTAAATACTTTTGCAAACGCATAGGCCTCAATTCAAATGCCTCTATTTTTGGCATTTGACAGTTATTTTTGTTAATTCTTTTTTTGTTTGCTTCAGCATAGATCATAGAATACGAAAACCCCGTTACTTGTGCGTTTGAGCAGCAGAAACAACAAAAAAATGCTTTCGAAGTTGCAGAAGCTAAAAATATTGTGTTGTGTAAATACTTTTGACCACCCCTGTATATATATACTGGTTATAATGTTGCAATTGCTTCAAAGAGAAACATAGAGCGAGCATTAATCGATAGAGTTAGCATTTTAGTGACATTTAAAGCAAGTCTTGTCATCAGGAGAGAGAGAGAGCGAGAGAGAGAGAGAGAAAGCTAGCTACTTCAAAATTAAAGCCATATTTTATTTGAACATGCATTAAGCAAATATACATTTGGTCACGTCATTTCAAGCCACAAATCAGCAGTGAAAACTGTCAAAAATCACACGAGACGAGCCTGATAAGTAAAGCCCCGATCGAAATGTATATAGACACAAATGCACACATAGATATATGTATATATAGATATATTGGCATGGGCTTTGGCCATATATGAATTGTAATCATGGCTATTTTGTGCGCCATGTGAATTAGTTAACGTTTGCGCACGGCCAAAATTACAATCACAGCCCAGACACAGGCATGGGCGTGGGTGTGGGTGTGGGCGTGGGTGTGGGTGGTGCGAGTGGTTCTGCCTGCTGTAGCTCAGCTGCAGTAGATGTAATAAATTTTGTTGCCATACAAAATGGCCGGCCAATACAACAATGGCGCGCAATACGGAAATAATTCAAGGCCCGGAATCGGAATCGGAATCGGAATTGAAGCTGCTGCTGCTGCTGGGACCAAAGTTGTAGCTCGCATCGTGAGCGTAGCAGCCATAATAATAATAAGTATAATAATAAGAATAATAATGAAAATAATATGCTTATCAGTGTGGGCAATGCTACGAGCCGTTCGTTGCAGGTGCTCGACCTCCATTCATGCCCACGCAATCAAATTGTTATTTTTGCGATTTATTATTAGAGTGCATTTGGGGCTTTGGCCAGCCCTGCCCCAACCCCAACCACAATCGCAATTGTGTACGCAACGCGTTTGCCCATTAAATTATGGGGTGTTAGTTTTATTGATTGTGTGGCTGTGGGCGTGGCCAACACACACTCTCTCTGTCACTCTCTCTCTCCCTCTTCCGCTTCCCTTTCCTTTCTCCCACTCTAACTGCTTGATTGACTGACCATGTTATTCGATAGCTTGTTGTGTTTTTGTTATTTTTCGATTAGTTATTGACCGCTGCGCAAATTAAATACAATTGCCCCCAAGGGTAGCCGATAGCCTTATCTACTTCTGTTTCGCCTATCGCCTGTGCAATTATACAAAAGGAAATAGACGCTCTAGGAAGACTCTGCTTGACTCTACTTGACTCTGCCTGCTGTAATTTCATGCCTATCTCTGTGCAGGCAGCACGCATATTTGGCTATGAAATTAGCATAAGTCCCCCTGTCGATAGAATGTATGTGCACATATAGAGATGCCATTATTGAAATAGCAATTCGATTGCAGTTTACTATGCCAAGCGTGGAGAGTGCATAAAATGCAGCGCAGCAAAGCTGACCAAATAAGAGCATTATGAAAGGAAACGGAAAGGAAAATGAAATTTATAAATGTTAAGATATGATTTTTTAAATAAATTAAAGTCTTATTCAAGCCATCACTTATCAAATTAATTTTCTTTTATATGTTTGCCTTGGTTTAGCTGAGAATGCTTAAAGTTTAAACTCTTATACTTAGCTCAAACTCTTATACAAACTCAATACTTAGCTCAAGCCAAATTTGCAGTCTTATTTGCACTGCTTGCTAGCTCAACTGTATTTTGAACTGCTTGCAGAAGCGATTGGTTTGACTGGAATATCTCTAAATGTTGCCAAACTACAGCTGAATATTGGCTATAGATGCTTTAATCTCTTCTCATGCTCAAACTTTTCAACTGTGAAATTAATTGCCCAAGTACTACTGCAGCTGTGACTAAGAAATGGCTTTATTATTCTATTATTAATCTATTTTATTAATCAACCAGTAATATGTTCTATTCTTACCTTTAGCAAATAAAAGCTAATTTTTAATTAAATGACTAGACTTGTTCGATTTTTGCACATTTAAATATTGCCAGTAGCTTTATTTTTCTTTATATTTCTGTAATTTTCATCACTTTCATTATTAGAACATTTGCCAATAGCTAAAGCATATTTTTGACCTATTTTATGACTAAATTGTTGTACGCGCTGGCACAATCTACTGCCCAGAGTCTACATACAATATGCCGCAAAATTGAGTTCTTAAATTTTGTCTTTTTTTTTTTTTTTTTTTGGGGGTTGGAACACATTGTGCTTAAAGCAGTCTTAAGTGCCACTCAAGGCGTTTCGCATTGGGCTTTATGGGCCAGAATTGTGCTCAACCAGCGCAATGTGACAATAAAAAGCTCATAAAAATGTATTAGCTTTGTGGAGGCATGAGCAGGCAGGACGTCATAGTCATAGTCGACGTCAGCCGAGCTTGGCAACTTTTTGTTGCTTCTTCTTCTTCTTCTTTTTTGCCTATGTGTGGCAGCTGCAACTTTCTGGCTAGAGCCAGCTGCCACTCAATGCGGCAACATCAAAACATTCAACTTGAAGTTGAAAAGCTGTCGCAGCAGCAGCAGCAGTTGGAGCAGCACAGGTGTTATCATCGATACCGTTGACGTTTGCTTCCTGCTCAGTGCAGGTGAGGGAGAGGCAGAGAGTGGGGGCGAATGAGAGGGCGAGTGAGAGGGAGAGGGCGTGTGAGTCAGCGGCACAGCGCAACACTCAGGCTAGGCACCTTGACACATCCACTTGAAGTATTGCTTCGCTCGCACCTGCTCTACCTCTCCTACTCACCCTCTCTCTCTCTCTCTCTCTCACACACTCTCTTTGCTGCCTGCTGCAGTGCAACAAATCGTGCGACTTTTGAGCAATTGAAAAGCGCGCTGCGCCTTTACCATTTTTTTTTTTTTTTTCTACTTATTTTTTTGGGGCTTGGTTCGATTTTCGCTCTTTTCTCTCTTTGCTGCTGTTTTTAATTTGTCACTTGAAGCAAAAGTTGCCAAAGTTGTCCCCAGGCTGAGTTGTTTGGCTGCTCTCTGGCTTGTTGCCGGCACTTGGACAGCTTTAATTAAAGTTAAGTGTTGCAAGTGCAGCCATAAGCCTCACATATATATCTTTGTATATATAATATATATGTGTATGTCTACCTACATCAATATTAGCTCACGCATATTGCACTTAGTAGCTGCTGAAATTGTGTGTGTGTGTGTGTGTGTGTGTGTGTTTTGATGCTGTAGGAAAATGTTGTAAAAACAACAACAATGTTGCACAATTGTTGTAACAAGTTCTCTCTTTTCTCATCGCTATAAGCAGCCAATTTCAACAGCTGCAACCTATTTATACAAGCAAACAAATACGACCCGAGGCCAACTATCGCATCAAATGTGAACAATTTCAAAGTAAATCCGAACGAAATTCAATAATAACAAATTGTTTAATTCATATGAATGAATACTCGATATTCTATTTAAACTTGTTTAATTGACTTGTGCGACTGCTTGTGGCACTTGAACAGGATATAGTATCATATCTTGACTATCAAGGGCATCAAATGGCAGAACTTACAGGAACATTTTGTAGATTATAGAGCAATGAAATTATTTATTTTATTTTTAAATACGAAAAATATGGTCTAGAAACATTAAAACAATTTTTGTTCATGAAATTGTATATTCAAAGGCTTGAATTGGGAATTTTATCCAATGATAATATATAATAAATAATAAACTTGTGTCGTACAAATTTTACAAATACAATTCAATATCTATATCTATTATAAATATATATCTTAACAATATATATTTAATACTATTTCAAAGTCTTTGTCACTCTTAAAAGACTCCCAAATGGTGACGTTTCACTGTTAACTTAACAGAGCTCTTTGCATAATCTGCTATTCCTCAATCGCACGAGTCTTTTAACAGTGACGGAACTGCTCTTTGCGTAACCTACAGAGTCTTTTAACAGTGGACAAGGCAAGCTGCACTGTTAAAAGATTCTCTTACCCAATCGAGTGTCTAGTGTTATGTATAGCACTGTTAAATTACTCAATCGTAATGTAGAGTTCTGCGAACGTTCTTGCCCTGGCTTCATATAAGGAAATGAGGAAATATTAGAGCAACAAAATATATATAATTAAATATGAATATAGAAAGACTTAATTTATATTTATTTGTTAATTCTATAGACCTTTTTATTTATTATTATTTAATTAATTTAATTAGTAAAATATTTATTTATAATTATTTAATAATTAATATTATTAGTTGTTTCTTATTTAATTTAATTTATTTATTTGTAGTATTTTATTATTTGTAAAAGTTACATTTTAATTATTTAGTTGAATTATTTTTAAAAATTATTTATAAATTATTATTTGATTTAATTTTTTTATTTGTAATATTTTTTAATTCATTCTACTCCATAATTATTTTTTTTTTTTTTAATTATTTGTACTACTTTATTAATATTTTTTTATTTATACAATTTTTTCATAATTTTTTAAAAATTTATTAAAATATATTTTAAGGTAATTATTTATTATTATTTTATAAATATTTTTATTATTTTATTTATTTATTTTTTGTTCTTAAATTATTAAATTTATATTAAAATATATGTTATGTATATTTATTTATTTTCTTTAGATGAATGAAATATACCTAAACAAATATTTATATTAAATATTCAAACATTGCAAATGTTACAAGACTAGACTCACTATTAATATATAATATTATATACAGAACTTGCTCAGACTACCCTCGCATTGTAAGAAAAAACAAAAACCCTTTGCCTTCAACACAAACAGCTTTTAATAGATTTTCTCCTGTGCGCTTCACACTTTACTTTATTTTCTTTGATAGCTCGAGCAAACGCTGCCTTTAAGTGCCTCAACGTTGCTTGGCTTTAATCAGTCTGATAAGAAATTTTATTGACTTTGGTATATATACTATATATATATATAATATCAGTGTAAGGCGTGCTGGGAGTGGGGCTAAAAATGACTAGCTGCGAGCGCAGTGTAAATTAACCTAAATCGCATGTAAGCCGCTTGTCACACAACATTCTTAGAGCACATTAAAAAAAAAAAAAAAAAAGAGAAATGAAATGAGAAGAGCCACGGCCGTGAGTTGGCAGTATAAACCACACACATACATCAACATATATATATATATAGTTGTGCATACATATATGATAACTGTTATACTTACATGCACATATGCATATCATAATCTCTGTTTATCACGCTCCCACGCAGCATATCTCTCTCTCTCTCTCTCTATCTATACATATATCTCTCTCACACACTCACTAACTCTCTCCCTCTCTCTCTCTCTCTCACTCATTGCAGATGATGTCCTATTCTCACGTCGCGGCCGCATGGGACGCATTGTGAGTCCGCGTCACACGCTTCCGCCGAACACAACGTGCACGTACCACTTTCACGGATATCCTGGTGACCTGATTTGGTTATCGTTCACCAGCTACAATCTGCAGATACTGCAGCAGGCGATACACGACAACAATACGCTGGGACGGGTGAGTGAAAACGTTTGAGATGACTTCCATACAGAGCAGCAGTCTCCACGCCCCCCACTCGCACGCAATTGAAATTTGGATTGAGCCGCCCGTAACAGTTTGCATAAATGCATAAAATGTATGTTGGCTGGGTGGTTGCTGTTGCTGTTGCTCCTTCTGCATGCTGGAGCTGCAGTTGCTGCTGAAGTATCCAAGCTGTTTGCATTGTATGCCTAAACGCGTCGAGCGTTCGCTCGCTCGCTCGCTCCACGCCCAGAGCCAGATCCTTGTTGACTATTGTCTTGATTTCTATATATGCTATTAGTGCCAGTCGAGCGACACTTTGTCTTCTCACCCAATTAAAATGTTGCCGCTTGTGTGAATGGAAACACACACACACATAGATATATACAGTTAGTTTTACAAGGACTCCATGTTGTTGGGAATTTTGACATTTCGTTTTAAGTCTAAATACTAAAGTCTACCCTGAGGCTAAATGAAACTGCGTCAAAATGCGACGCCAGCAACAACAATGCAACAACTGTGGCAAGTAGTTGAAGCAACAACAACAACAACAACAACAATGGCAACACCTTCTGTCACTCGGGTGTTGAGCGCATTTTTAATGTGCGTTATTGCCGCCTGTCTAACGGCCTGTAAATTGTGTCAAGGTACAAACTATTCGCATATATAACAGCTGCTTGGCGTCGAGAAGAAAGAAATAAAAAAAAAAAAAAAAGTGAGAAAAAAAAAACTGGGCACAAATGGAGTAGTCAGTGCGTTGATGAGTGGGTCAAAAGGGTCGACAATAAACGAGTAAATGGTTTTTTAGGCCAAATAACTGCGTTTATTCCCTAAATAACAACTTGAGATAATGTAAGCAGTGCCTAACAGATGGAATGTCGTAAAATGTTAGTAAATGTTGAAATAAATAACATAAACTGTTAAGAGCAAATAACAATGGCAGCTGAATGCCTACTCTGTAAATTATATAACAGAAACTGTTAATGGGAGAGACAACAGATTCTTTACTCTTTAATTAACAGCAATCGTTTTGCTCATGTCTACGATAACAGAAACTGCTAACAGGGGCATTCGCTAGATTCTTATGTTAAGCTAGCTGGAATATTTACTAGCATAAGAGTAATACAGAACAGACAGAGCGTTCAATAATATTATGAGCAAATGAAAGTTTAACAGAGAAAATGATATGATTTAACAATTATATTTTGCATATTCTCATTCTTCCTATACACTGCTCAATCTGTTCCGTGTCATTATTAATTATTTAATTTCTACTCTTACTCTGTAACAGAATGCCTTTTGCTAATATGCCTTAACAGAAATTGTTAATAGCAGTAAAAGCCTTATGCAAACTCTTACAGCCGCTTAAAACATAACTACTAAGAATTGGTTTAAGTCAAACAGAATTTAATTAATTAGCTGTTATGCAGCTTTACTCTTTACGTATAACAGTATTACACTAGCTTAGCAGATCTTTAAAATGTTAATAACATACCTAATGAGATTAAGCTTAAGCTTAAATTGCAATAGAATCAATTGTTATATTGTTTTACTCTTTACCCATCTACCTGCCTACTCAATCGTGCTGCGTGCCTGAGTATTTTAACAGTGCTGCCTGTTATATGTACATGTTCGCTCTGCATCACTGTTAAAAGACTTAATCGTGGCTCTGCATAACTGAGCGTAACTTAAGTGCTCTACACACACACTGTTAATAAGAGCGATAGCTAAATGCATCTCATTCACTCAACATGCTTTTAAAATGTTCGCAACTTTGCTGTTAAGCCTATTAGCCTAAACTCGAATAGCATTTAAGCAATCAACTCGAGGTATTCTTTATAATTGAGTTGGCTTTTTTAGAGCATTCTCCTTCTTCCACTCCGCAGCAGCCTGTCGTATGTGAGAACATGCAATCTTCCATCAGGCCAACTTCACCTGTCTGCGTCTTGAGCGTGGATATAAATTGCTTCAAGTTGCGTAACTTTTTCAAGGTCTCCTCTTTTTCTGTCTAGACAGCCGAAAGAGTGAGGCGGCGTTTCAAATTCTGTTGTTTTGGTAACAGAGTTCTCTCGAGCACTTGAGAAATTGTTGCGACTTGAATTTACTGCCAATTAATTTCGAAAATCCCAATGCAGAGAGACACCTGCAACAAAAAAAAATGAGAGCTCATCAGCTGTTCGTTAAGCTCTGCGCACTGGTTTTGGCAGGATGAAAAAAAAAAAGAAGAAGAAGAAGAAGCAATAAACAAAAAAAGGAAAACGTAAAACGTGGATTGCTGGAGCTCGCCTGCTGCCACTTCAAGGATTGGCGACAACAAACGCTCGCATCCTTGTTCTAGTCGCTGCTGGATGCAGTGTCCGTGTCAATTGCAGTTGCCTCACCTACACTTTAAATTGTAAAAAATGAAAAGCTGCCAGCAGCGAATAAAAACAACTGCAGAGTAACCGTTGCCCCGCCACATCTCTCTCCCTCTCACTCTCACACACACACACACACACACACACTCAGACACAGTTCGTGGCTCCATAATTTCCACCCTCTTCCCACTCGGGCAGTGGAACAATAAAAAGTGACAGAACAAAAATATGTGTGTAAAATAAAACAGGGGCAACAGCAGCAGAGGCAGCGGCAGCATCAGCAGCAGCAGCGGCAGCAAAAACAGTTCATGAATTTTGTAACAGCAACAAAAGCGACAAAAACAAACAGCAGGTATAACAGCTACAATAACAACAACGACAATCAACACTTGGAGGAGCATAAGACGAGCGAGCGAGAGAGTGAGAGGGTCGAGCACAGTTGGTACGTGGGTAGATGCGAAATTGAAGGGAATTTGCACAACAACAACAACGAAAAAAAAAATGCTAGAAAACTTTTTAAATTAAGAAGCAAAGTTAAAACTCCAAACAAAAAACATGAAATACAAAAAAGAAAGAAAGAGATAGAGAGCAGCAGCAGCGAGCTGAAAACAGTGGGCGATTGCAAAACAATGCGACAACAGAAATGAAAAAAAAAATGAAAATAACGGTGCGACATTTATGAGAGCCAAACATACAAATGGTGACGTTTCGCGAACGCCTTCCCACTCTAGAACAGCATAGCAGCAATGCAAACGGTTGTGAAAGAGAGAGCAGCAGCATACTGTTAGAGAGAGGGGCAGAGCAGGCACCCCAGTTGGAAATGCGACATGACATAGGCCTACAGAAACTCCAATTTGAAGGCACTTAACAGCTTCACAAACTGTCATATGGCTAAGAATGAGGCTGAGCAGGTGGTAGTTGTCAGTTGGCAAAGATGTGTGGAGTGCTAGCTAAAAATTCTTGAATAGTCTCAAAAACGAAGCCACATTTCCCAAGGGGCTTTCAACAAGTTCAAGGTAAATAATAAGAGAGAGAGCGAGCAAAAAGCAGCAGGAAATAAAAACAAATATATTTTAATATATGAAAAAGTCAATCAACTAAAAGTGTATAAACGAAAAATAAAAATATTTACTTTGAATTATAAACAAAAAAAAAAGATAGTAAACACCAAAAAGCCAATCCATTTAAATCTGATTAAACAAAGCTGCTTGCTGTCTTCTACTTCAGCTCTAACTTTTAGACATTTTTTTGCTGTTGTTGTTGCTGTTGTTGCTGTTTGTGCCTGAAATAAGCCACAGCTGTTTGTAACTGTCTTTTCATTATTAACACAGTCAACAATAATCACTGCCTAGACACGAAAAGGAAAACATTTTCAACAGGCGTCTAGTGAAAATATTTAATGCCTGCAAACAGCCTGCCGGAGATGGAGCAGCAGCAGTAGAAGAAGAAGAAGAATAAGCAGGGGAGAATCAGCAGCAGCAGCAGAGGCACAGCAAAGCAAATGAAGTAGCTGAAGGAGATGACGAAGAAGAAGAGGCGCAAAAACAACATGAAAACATGACAACAGCAGTGACAAAACGTGAAAAGACAAATATCTCACACTTGCAACTGACTCTCATTGCCGCTGTTTGAATATGTGACATATGACAAACATGTTGAAGAGAAGGGCGACGATGAGCGACGAAGGGCGGTGGGCAGCAGGAATTGTTAGCACTAACGGAATGCGAGCTGGCCGACAACAAGACAAACAGACACAAACTAACACTAACAAAACAAACGCACAGAGGGCACCAAAGAACAGTGAGTGACTGAGTGAGTGAGAGAGACTGAGGTAGAGGTGAAGAGCGGCATAAAGCGTGAAAAAAAAAATGCATGAAGATAAACTGAAAGCTGAGCATAATGGGTTTTGCTTTGAAAAGCTGTGAATTTATGTTATAAGACTTTAATACAGAGCGCTGTTAACTTTAACATTTCGCCTGTTAATAACATTATCTTAAGGTGTTTAGCCACGTTTTACAGTGGATGTTTTTGCGTTAAATATGTATACGAATTTTGATCTCATAGCACTGTAAATAAGAGCTCTGTTAACTTAAACATTTCATCAATGAATAACATTTTAAAATCTTTACAGAGCGATCTGCCGCCTTGGATAACACGTTTGCGCATGTGGGACAGCTACGGCACATATTTGCCCGTCAAGTCGACGAGTGTGACCACAGGACAACCGCCACCACCGCCGCCGGTGGCATCCTCGGCCGATGGGGGCAAACCAACGCTGTTGAATCAAAGCAACTATGGCAGCTATTACTACAGCGCCAGCAATCCGAAACTGAATCGCAATTTGCGCGTCAACATTGACAATGCCTGGAATCCAGTCGACACATACATCTATGGCCCGACACAGTCGAGTGTGTTTAATCAGGAGAACAAGTACAGCGGCTATCAGAGCGGCGCCGGCGGTGGTGGTGCGGTCGGTGGTGCTGCTGGCAAGCAATTGGGCGGCATTAAGGATAGCCTCAATTATATATCGTCAGGCAAATCGGGTCGCGACAACAGTGGCGCCTCGGCAGCAGCTGTGCTCAGCTCCGAGAAGAATAGCCAGAGCGCCGTTTCGCTAATGAGCACCAAGGGCAAGCGACGCCTCATGCTGGAGATCTATGACTATGAGACGCCCAAGCTCTGTGATCACACGGCCATCGGCAGCGGCGTCAGTGGCAGCAGCGCCTTGATGGGTGGCAATAAGCAGCGACCTTGCAGCCCACTGGAGAGCTATGTGAGCACTGGCAGAGATTTGGTAAGTGCATTAGGGAAGAATTTAAGAGAATCTATAGTCTATTTATATTAAATATGTATTAACTATCTATAAAATGCTAATAATTGTTAGCTAACTATAGAGAAATTTGAATTTTGACACAGGCCAGCAAAAATATAGAAATATTTTGAACAACTTAATATACATTTTTAGTTTTTTAATTCAGTTCAATTGAGTTCACCTGAAGCTAACATATTTATTCATTTATTATTTATTCTTTTCAAAATGATAGATAGCTTAAAATTTATTTAAATAAGTTTTGTTTAATATATAAATTAATTTATAAAATAAATAAATAATTAATTAATTTATTATGTAACTTTTTTCATAAATTTTTTTAATGTTATATGTTAAGCTCATAATTCTTGTACATTACATTTACGTAATTAATTTAATTTATTTAAATTAAGTTTTTTATTAAATTAATAATGTTATATATTAACTTAATAGTTTTGTTAATTTATTATTTAAATTATGTTTTTTTATTAATTTAATAATGTAATAACGTAATATATTAACGTAATCATTTATTATATTTTTTAATAATTAATAGTTAATTTTATAATAATTATTAATAAACAATTGTTACAATTTAATTTAATTTCGTTTTCAATTATAATTTTAAATTTATTAATTTATTCATTTGTTATTTTAAACTAATGTTTATGTTTATTAATGGAATAATTTTATATATTAACTCATAATTTATTAAATTAATTTAATTATTAAATAATAATTAATAGCTAATTTCATAATAAATAATAAGTAATAATAAAATAAATAATACAAAAATACCAATTAAAATAATAATAATATCCCAATTAAAAAACGTAATTGACAAACTAGATTTATTAAACTACTAATTTGACATTTTCTATAAATTACTTTCAAGTCCCATTAAAGTATCTCTTCTCTGCCTGCTAGCATAACATTCTTAAATTCTTTTCAACTTTATCAGAGTTGGTAAACGAACTCTCCCTCAAAAATCATTTTATTAAGTACACAGTCTTTGTCAAGAGTTTTTTTTTTCGGTAACAATAGAGTAATTGCTCACGCAAAAATAAATATCTAGCTTCAAGCATCCTTAAGATATGCTTCAGTTATTTCAAGACGTTGACTTTAAAGCCAAAATTATGCAACACTTGTGTCTACAGACAAATGAGAGTCCCTATAAATGTAGCCTGCTCTCGGGCATTGGCTTGGAAATTTCATTGTTTACTTTGGCAGAAAAAAATAAAAAATAAAAAATAAAAAAAATAAAAGTCAAATTTGTTGAACTTAAGAAAACACACGAAACAAAAAAAAGTAAGAGAGAAACAAAAACAAAATGTAAAGAAAATAAAAAAGAGCCTCGAGTTTATTGTATTTCATGCTACTAAACAGTCAGCTGCAGTTGCTCTGACTCCGGCTCTGGTTCTGAGCTCCCCCCAACAATTACCTGGGAGCAGCAGCAGTGGCGTGGGGGGAGGCGTTTGGGCAAGCCGAAACGAAATTTGGCACAGTGCAAATTTGTATTTGCTTAAAACTTGACAAAATTAATCAAATTAAACACTCGAGTGCATCGCCAGACGTGCACAAATAACGACAAGCGACAAACGAAGCCAGAACGAATCCAGTTGGCCCACGGCGGCTTCTTTGACTGCTAGCTAAATTCAAATTCGCCAAGCACATGCACACACAGGACGATGAGGGGGAGATGAGGGAGGTTGGTTAAGGCTGCGGGCCTAGCAAATAGAGGGGGACCGCAATAAGCTTGCTTAGCCTTTTTGAATGTCGCAAATATGAACTGCAAATATTTTGACGCCAAATTGAAGCGATGCCAGCCCAGCTACACTGAGCGAAAAATCCAGCAGGCAAGTCTAACAAGGCCAAGTGAAATCAGGAAATCACGAATTTTTTCGGGTCATTGCGAAAGTAAATAAAAACTCTATGTGAAGTCAACTAGCTTAGCCCTGGTTAGACTTACTTTTTTTTTTTTTAGTTTTTCAGTTTTTTCTTTCTGTTCTCTCAGTGCACACTAATTTGGTTCTTTTGGCCTGATATTTGCAGAAACTGGAATTCCACACGCACACGGGCACCGCCCTGTTTCCCGCTCAATTTGCACTGAACTACGAGTTCGTGGACACGGAACAGGGCGGCGAAACGTGGCCGGGACGACGTGGCGAGGATCCGGTGCCGCCGCTCTGCTCACGTGTCTTCCGCAAACGCAAGGGCAACATTCAGGTGCCACGCAATGTGTTCCTCTACGGCCGTGGCGGTGCGAAGAACATCACCTGCCTGTACCGGTTCGAGGCGGGTCCGTCGGAACGTGTGAAGCTGGTGCTGCACAATGTTTCGTTTGGCGAGGGCACCGCCTGCACTACCGACTCCGATCTGCATACGGGCCGACCGCGCTGCAATCAACTGGATCCCGAGGGTCGCATCACCGAGTTGCGGCTGTACGATGTGCCCTTTCGAGATGTGAAAATTCAGTTGGGCTGCTTCTGCGACAACTCCAGCGCGCTCTACAGTAATGCGCCGTTGACCTTTGTCTCGCACTCGCGCATCATGGAGTTGACCTTTACGGTGACGCGTCTCAATATCTCCGAAGACTTTGCCGACGTTTTCTTCTCGGCCTCGTATGAGTTCAAGCGGCAGCCCGACTGTCGCAAGCAGCTGAAGCTGAAGGGCGCCGGCGGCGAGGATGAACTGAAATATCCGCTAAAGACTCAGGACGCCAGCTGCGAGGGTCTGGCCTGGTACATCGAGGCTCAGTCATCGGAGCGTTCGCTATTCGTACAGACCTGGGGCGCCTATCTGCCCGTCGATCCCACCTCAGAGGATGCCATGCGCTGTCACACCAAGAACCGCCTGATGGTCTACTCGGGCCGCCCGCTGAAGCCCATGCGTGTCGTCTGCCCAGCCCAGAGCGGTCCACGGCCCACCTCCCTGCACATATTCTCCGAGGACTGGACCAATGGGCAGCCATTATTTATGAACAAGTAAGTGGAATGCGCTGCATATTAATGAGAACGGCAGAAATGTATGTCAACTAGATTCTGTTGTTTCAAGAGTGGAACTAAGCTGAGTGAAGCACTTCAAGTCGAAAGCAAAGCAAATCAATTTAATAGACATAAAGCTTTAATGCGCTTTTACGTATTTTTTTGTTTAAAGCAGACAGCTTTAAAGAGCTTTTTTAGCCATTTATTCTATATACATTTCAAGATACTTTCAAAGCTTCTAGCTGGATGATACTTGCAATTCCCATCCCAAAGCTTGAACTGTTTGCTGGTGCTCTCCAAGCTTTTGTGTGCTTCGAAAGCTCATTTTGATGCCACTCTGGCTTGGCCCATTTCCCATTTTCAGCAGCTATCATTGTGGCTTTTAGTGAGTGAGTTGCAAAGCGCTCGATTAATTATCTAAAAGGCTCGACACGCTCATTAGTGGACGCTGTCGCTGGCCAGATCTGTGGCTGCAGCCACTGTCAATTACCCTTTGGGGTGTCGTAAAAATATGTTTCCACATGGCCATGCTGTGTATGTTTTATATGTTCTGTTTCAACACTACTCTTTGCACAGTCAGATCTTCTTCTTCTTTTTTTTTTATGGCTGGCGACAAATTTGAGCTGCAGTTGCACATAAAATTGAATGGCAACACGTTTGGGGCAGCAGCAGCAGCGGCAGCTACACAAAACTGACCAAAGTCGAGTTCATTCTCGTGGCACGCACCTTGAACATAAATTGCCACAGAGCCACACTTCAGACCGCCGCAGCACAGCCCAAATGGATATTTTTGCATGCTTTTCAACGAGCCCCGTGTGTGTGTGTGTGTGTGTGTGAGTGAGTGTGTGTGTGTCGGCCATGTTTGTTTGCCTGAATGGTTTCTTTTTGCCTTCTTTGTGCTCAATTTCCTGTGTTTTGTTGTAGCCGCTGTAGCCATTTCCTGTTATTGCATTTTTAAGCAGCCTTTTTTTAGCTTCTTCTCACTACCTCTCTCTCCCACTCTCTGTTAGAAACGAGCTCATAAGAGCTTCCATAGAGTCGGAGGGTTCAGCAAATTGAGAGCACCCTGGTCGAGTAGTTGTTAAATTGCAATTAGTTTGTGGCTGAACAGAAAATATATTTAAAAAATAAGTAAAAATAAACAACATGCGCATATCATTAAAAATCATTTGCGCTTAAAGTGCTACGAAAATACTTCCTGCACACTCTTTATTATCCAATAGTTTGGCTCTTTTATTTGCACGAGTTGAGCTCGAATGTATTTTCAATGTTGCTGTTTGGATTTGTTTCGCGCAGTGAATTGAAGTGTTTGAGTGCAAAAAGCTAATGCAAAGATTATGGAGAGGATCAAGGTGACAGGGAGAGTGAATATGAACTGTATGAGCTAGTAGTAAAAAATTATTGAAAATAGCTTTTTGTTGCGCAAAAAATATATTTGGTATTTAAAACAATTTTTTGTTAATATTTAAACGTTTATATTTCATATTACTCTGATGGTTTTAATGCATTTAAAGCAAATGTTTTAAGCCTCTTTATAAATACAGTCGTAGCGAAAGCTTTTCACATGACAATAAATTCGTTTCGGAAACTGATTTTAATTTAGTTTAAACTATCGGCAATTGTGAAAATAAGCAAATATGCATATAGAATATATTTAATTTAACTCTTTTGCTTTGAGTATGGTTTGGGCTGTAGCCGATATTTGGTTTATTTCTTAGCTCTTAGGTGACGTTGCAGTTGATGAACAATTCTATATATCAATATACCGAGTTTTAGTAAAAGAAACAACAAGTTTTTTGTTTTATATATACCCTTTGATATGCTTTTATTTATTTGTTTATTTATTTATATATTAAATTATTAAACTATTTGTTTTATTATTATCTTTTTTTAATCTTTATTTTACTTTTTTAATTTTTCTATTTCTAAATTGATTTAATTTTTAATTTGCTTATATGTTTTATTTTTATATACATATATACATATAATTAATTAGATGTATAATTATATAATAATTATTAAATTATTTTTTTTATTATTAATTTAATTTTTAAATCTTTATTTTATTTTACTTTTTATTTTTATTTATTTTTTAATGCATTTTTGGTTTGCCTATTTGTTTTATTTATTTTTATATACACATACAAATTTTTTTATTTATTTATATAGTGAACAAAATGGATTTTTACATCAAGGTGCTTGTTGTTATTTTTTGTTTATTTATTTTATTTATTTTTATTATTTAATTAATTACTTGTTTATATATTATTGTTTAGTTATTTTTTATAGTTTATTTATTTATTTTTATTATTTAATTCATTTTTTTTTTCATTTATTTTATTAATTTTTATTATTTAATTCATAATTTTTTTATAATTTCTTTGTTCATTTATTTTTTTGTATTTTATTGATTTTTATTTTATTAATTTAATTAATTTTTTGATTTAACTAATTATTTTTTAAATTAATTAATTAATTCTCTATAAAATATAAATATAAAATAAATTTATTTATTTTTTTAATTAATTATTTATTTCTTTTTCTATTTATTTATATATTTGTGTATTAATTGTTTTTATTTATTTGCGTTCTAATACAATGAACAAAAAAAGTTTTTTTACATCAAGGTGCTTCCCTTTATTTATTTATTTGGTATGGTATCAAGAGTTTCAATGCATTCTAATCTATATCTGCTACTATCAAATCAAGCTTAGCCAAGCTTCGAATATCTTTTGCATATATATCTACATATACCAAGAGCACGTTAAAAGAAATAGATATCCTAAAATATGCGAAATAAATTGATTGATTGATGTCTGCTTTTGCGACTTGAGCCAATTTCTTTTAGCTGCTTAGCTTATTTGGCACTCAAGACGCTCAATTTAAATATTATGGCTTTGCTTTGGCTGTAGTCAGCACTCGAGAAGGCATTAAGCATATACCAAATGCGATAATGTTAATGGCAATATCATCGTCTTGGCCCACTTAAAAGGCAGTCGTGGCGCACTGAATAATAGACGAGTATTTTGTCTATGGCAATACGAGAGAGAGGGAAGAGAGAGTGAGACTGAGAGAGATAGATAATTAGTTGCACTTGAGCAACTGAAGGGCAAAGGAATATACGAATAAGAGTATTCCTTACTTCATTCAGCCAAAAACTTGCCTCAAAGTTATGCGGAGCATGGCGAGCAGCTGCATGACAGCCACAGGGCTTGCACTTTGAATTGGTAGAGGGAGAGAGAGAGAGAGAGAGAGAGAGAGAGAGAGAGAGAGAGAGAGAGAGAGAGGGAGAGAGAGATAGGTGGGTTAGCAATGGAACCCAAAAATGTTTACAACTTTACTTTTACATTTTGCACTCACTTTTCCACTCTCTTGCAGACCCATCAGCCTGGTGCTGGAGCCCATCCTGAAGGAGCCCGGTGACATAGCCTTCACATGGCTGGAGATACATCGCACCAAGAATGCGTTGCTGCAGCAACTGGACCTGCATGCGAATGCAAGCGTAACCACGGGCTTAGCCGCACCACCCAGCAGCAACAGTGGTGCTGGTGGTGGTGCCGTTGTGGGCACTGGCAGCGCTGGCGTTGCTGGCACTGGAAACGTTGCGACTAGCGCAGCAGCCAATGAAACGCTCAACGAATTTGGTTTCTATCCCAAGGAGTCGGATTGCGAGTACAAATGCCCCGAAATTGATGCATGCATAGCAGCCAGCCTGTGGTGTGATGGTAAGTGAATGATTGCGAGGGTAGTCACACAAGTTTGCTTTGCGGTGAATTCAGATGGAGTAGGAAATGAGTGCAAATGGTAGCAAAATTCGAATTGAAAGTAAAGGAAATTCATGAGATGCTAAAGGGTGATATTTACAATAAATATAATCTAAATAATATAAAAATAAATAAATATATATAAATTTAACTAAATAAATATAAATGTCTAGTACATCAGGGAAAATTAGTTAGAGTTTTTGTTGTTTTTATTCACTTATATTTTAATCTTATTGAAAGTTCTCTGTTACTAAGATCTTGCTCATGTATTACTAACATAAAGAGTTTAAAGGCTAGTTAGATATAGTTAATATTTTTGAATGATAGATATTATATAGATGCTAGAATTAATGAAAGATGGGCTAAATGACTTATAGGCATTCATTCATATTCGGAATATATATTCCGAAATTAATGTTTATTAAATCATATAAAATTATATCTTTAAAGTAACTCTTACAACTGATTGCTTCAGCAGTAGTCATGACTAAGTATTTCAATTGAATATAGCCTTTCGATCCTTTTGAGATTAATAATAAATAGCAATTATTTAATATACTGCTCAGTTAGTTGAATTTGAAAATATTACCGAATAGACAAAAAATGAGCAACAATAATATAAATAAATAAAATACTGATACTTTTACTGAATACACATTACACATTTTAATGAGCGACCCCAAAGGCAATGCATCTCTGCTGCTTAAAGCAGAGCACACAAATATCTCTTGATCGTTTTCCAATGTCTGCAAAAACGTTCGCATCACTCACACTTTAACAAACAGCTGAGAGAGCAAGCAATTGCTTCGGTTCTGCAACGAGTTGCTTCGTGTGCGGATAACAACTTTTTTCTCGTTTATTTTACGCTCTCGGCTTATCACGAAGTGAAGCTGACTTTTTTGTATGTATTGGTATGTGTGCGAGGCTTCTCATCTCATACTTTAATGTGCATGTGTGTGTACTGAACTTCATTGCACGAACGTCAAGCGTATGGCTCTCTAAGTGACGTTCGGGAAAGAAAGCAGCACACGAATACTTCTACTCAAGGCGCTCAGCCGAAATCCAAAACGAAAAGAACCGAAGGCGCTTGCTCGGGAGAGTGTGAGCGAGAGAGTATGCGCTTCAAACAATTACCTGTTATTTGCTAGCTATGATGAACGAACACGTGTGCCAATTTCAAAATGTTTCGGTATTAATGTAGAACATGATGAGAGTGTGTTAAGGCGTGTTAACACTCACTCTCTCTCTCTCTTGCTCTTGCTATTTCATAGCCTAACTCTCCAATAATTCTAGCTACTTTATAGCTGTCAACTCTGATCAATGATAAATCTCCGAAATGCAAGTAAAGACATGCAAATGCTTAAATGAACTCATTATGGCAGATGAGACAAATATAGAAGGGAGACAAAGAGAGAGAGAGAGAGCGAGAGAGAGCTGTGGCTGATGACTATCATTAATCTACCTAATATAAATGATGAATGACGAGTTATAAGTTGATGAGTTGATGATTATCATCAAATTCAGTTCTCTCTCTCTTTCTCGCTCTCTCTCTCTCTCTCTCTCTCTCTCTCTCTCTCTCTCTCTCTCTCTCTCTCTCTCTCTCTCTCTCTGTATGATCTTTTGAGCTTACGTTCAACCAACTTCAGAGAATTCCTAAACAAATGCAATTCTTCTCAAGCCTTTAACAATTTCCTGTCCAAGACTTGGCAACTTTGCAAACAGCCCTCGCCAAGACATAAGTTTGCATTAGGTGTACGTGATTTTTGGGCTGTTTGGCCCACAGCCACAGCCACATCCACAGCCAATGCAATTGCTGTTGGTGTTGCGTTTGCTGTCCAAAGGCTCGCCGCTTGCGAGTAGGCAACAGAAATTTCACTTGTGGTTGCTTCTCTGTTAATTTCATTGCAAGCTGCCGCTGCTGCCGCTGCTGCCGCTGCTGCTGCTGTTGGCCACGTTTTTGTAATCAGGCAAAGTTTTCTGACAACTGCACAAAGCGTGGCTGGCGCTGTTGCAAGTTGCTGCGGGTTGTGTCCACCAGAGCCAGAGACCCACAAAAAAATATCTTTCACAAAACTTTAGCCGCAGCAGCTGCTGCCAAGAGCCAAGAGGTAGGTGGGGGAGTGCAGTGCAGACGCCTTTTAGCTTCAATTATTTATGGGCATCCAGGCGCGCATGCAACTGAGCTGCTTAACCGAAAAAAGGCAACGCATTAAACAAGCTAACCAGACCCACGAACAGTCCCATCCCAGATCAAGGCCAGCAACCAGGGAGCACTCAAGTGACATTGGGCCGCCGCAGGGTCTTTCAATTTGGCAAACCCGTAACCGTAACCGTAACCGTAGCCGCAAACGTAACCTGACCGGCGACCACACAGATTTCTTTTCAATCAATGCCTCTATATATATGTATATGTATATATCTTTGCTTTGCAGGTCATCACAACTGTCCCAGCGGCTTCGATGAGTCCGAGGAGGAGTGCGGCACGGCGCGGAAGCTGCTGGAGCTGCCCGGCGGCGTATTTGCGGCATTGGGTTGCATTGCAGCCGCGTTGACTGCCTGCCTGATATTCTGCATGTTTGGGCTGATGCGCAAGCGAAAAAAGTCGGTGGTGCAGAAGGGCGGCGGTGTTGGCGGTGGTCTCGGTGTCGTCGGTGCTGGCGGTGGTGGTGGCTTCATGAACGGCGCCAATGGCAATGGCAATGCAATGCCAGTCGCATGCAACATTGGCACACTGAAGAAGGACTTCAAGAAGGAGGCGCTCTACATTGATCCGGCGTCCTGACATCCACTCCAGCCGGTCGAGTACATACATGTGGATCGAGAGACCACCGTGTGATATGTTGCCGCCGGCTATGGCATGTATGAGCAAATGGAGCAAGGCCTAAACGTTGCCTGACCAGCACAGAAACTGGAGCAGGAGCAGCAGCAGGAGCAGACACAGGAGCAGCAGCAGCAGCAACAGTACTTCGAACTGGATATGGAGCGAGAGCAGATGCAACTTGAGATTATTGCTGGACCGGTGCAGGAGCTGGCATGGAGATTTTAAAGCTAAGAGTGAGTGCAAAATGGGATTTAAGAATTGAGCCAAACAGGGAGAATGCGAACTAAGAAAAAAAAAAGCTAAATTGTAAGTTCTTAACTTTTCTAAGCGCTTCAAACAATAAGAAAGAAAAAGAAGAAAAAAAAACCTAAATACTCTCTGTCTCTCTCTGCGGGATATGTGCTGTCTGTGTGTGTGTGTGCGCGTCTAGATTTAAGCATAGGTTTACTAATACAAATAGCTATGTGTATAGCACTGCGTTTTTAACAAAAAAAAAAGAAAGAAAATAGAAAGAAAAAGCATTTTTGTTCTCGATTTCAATAAATAAACACTGCCTGGCAATTTCTGTAAATACATTTAAGTATTTCATTAAGTTAATTTACAATTATTTGGAGCAAAGTTCTGGATTGAAAGCAATTTCTGTTTACTTTTTTATATTCATAAAAGATTTTGCATAAAATTTGCAATGATTACTTTAGGTTATTATATTTTTAAATATTTTTATTTGATGTATATAAAATGTAACTATAAATTATGAAATTATTTGTTAAATATTGAATAAATGAATATACTTTTATTATAATTTAAATTTTATATTTCTTAAACATTTTTGTACAATATATAATTTAAATATAATATATAATTTATATATATAACGTATATAAAATACAGCGTTTTTAACGTTTTTTATTTTATTTTTATTTTAAGCAAATAAATGATGTAATAATAATATTATAGATTTTTTTATTCATTATATTTTAGTTTACCAGTTTTATGTAATTGAAATACTTTTGTAATTAAAACTTAATATATAATAATATTTTAATTCAAAAGAGTTTACTTTTTATTACATTATTATTTTACTTATTATTATTATATTTTATATAATATAGTTTCTTTTATTATTTTTATTTTATTATTTTATTTTTTATATATATATATTTTTTTTTTCTAATATTTCTTTATTTGTTTATCTGTTAATTTGTTTACTGAAGAGAGCAAAGGAAAATAAAATGCCTAAAATAATTATTTAGACACATTAATTATATATAATATAATTTATTTTAATTAAAATATAATATTTTATTTTATTTTTTTAATTTTTTGCTAATTTGCTACAAGTTAAATAAAACAAGTAAAGAAGAGTTTCAATATTTAATTTATTTATTCTCTGCTCTACAACAGTCTAGAAATTGCTCTATAAAATTTATATTCTAATCTGCATTTATATCATGTATACAATATTCATAGACCTGCTGCGCAGCTGCCTCATTTCGATTATCGTTTAAGCTGCAAAAGTGAGGCAAAAACTATTTGTAAGTTAGGTACCTTAAATATGATTAAGAGAATACTTGCAGTTGAGCAGCCAATGGCATATGCAGCATAGCACACACAGCATACACTGAAAGAAATGGAAACTAGTTACAATTAGCAAAAGAAAAAAAAAAAAAAAAAAAGAAAAACAAAAACCAAAGGCAAAGCAGATCAGAAATTACAATTAAATTGTATAAATCGAAACAGAAGCGCAAAGAAAAAAACTAGAAAAACTTTAAGCACTCTGGCATAAGAAATAATAAAAGCGAAAAACTTGAAAAAAAAAAAAAAGTTAGGAATAGTTACGATTATTATAACTCTTAGCTGCATTTGATGAGGGCAAAATCTCGACAGTGTTGTGAGCCAGGACAAGCACATACTGAACTAAATATATACATATATATATACGATATAGTATATATAACTATCTAAGAGCTAAGGCATTCAATTCGGCAAGCTGAGGCAGAGTTATCATACGATATTATGAGTATGTATAGTTATATATATAGCATAGTCTATGAATAATGATAGAAAATCAGCACGTGCGTTTTTTAATACAGCACACACACACCTACATACACCTACACACATCCCCACACACATACACGCACACACATAGCAACACCAACTAAATAAAAGACATCACATAGTGGTTTAATTGTTATCAATTTATTCAATTAAATAATGATATATATTTAAGATTCTGCAAAATACAAAATTAAAAAAAAAAAAACATTTATCAACCCAAAAATAAAAAAAAACTAAACTGCCATAAAATGTCTTAAGTCTCTTAAAAAATAAAATAATTTTGAAAAAATATAAATTTTTTTTAGTATTTTTTTTTTTTCGTTTACTTTTCAAGACTCGATACATGTAAGACGCATCTCATTTGACTGCACTTGACTTTTCATTTGTAGCTACGCATTCCTAATGATATTATAAATAAATTAGCATTTAACATAAACAATTTGTAAAAATAAATTAAAAAGAAAACATCCACACACACACACAGCAAATATAGAGAAGCAAGTATATGATATACGAGATAATAGAGTAAATTTATGCCAATTGTATGCAGTACTCTAGACACTAAGCCATACGACATAGAACCCTATATATATATATATAAATATAAAATAAACTATAAAATTAATAACAACAATCAAATTTTTGGCAGTTTTTCCAATTAGACTAAATAAGCGAGAAAATGAGAAACTCATTTAAATATTAAGACAAAAATACTTTAACAAAAAAATGCACTAAAAAAACGGTAAATAAAATAAAAATTATTAAAAAAAAATACAAAAATAATAAAGAAAATTTATAGCAAAACGCAACTAGAAATCAATTGAAAAAGTGAAAATTTAAAATTCAAATGCATGCAATAAAATGCTGTAAAAAATATATGTGGCAAGATATTCAATTTATTTTATTTTTGAAATATATAAAATGCACACAATTTGATGAAAGTTATTTTTAAAAATATTATTTTAATAATTTTCGCGCACATTTCCAAATAAACAATATTTACATTAAGCAGCAAAACAAATAAAAAATCAATTTAAAAAAATATAATAATTGGTACATAGGCCAAATTGTGAATCTGCTTAGATATGTATGAGGCTGACCAGGCAAGAGCTAATAATTATATTGCAGCAGTTATGCAATTTATTGTTAATATTTAAATTGTGAAATATACTTTAAGCTATGCCATTTAACTGGGAATTCTTTAAAGTCTGTCAATGCTGTAAAGCTAATTTTTTAAATTTAAAGAAATTTCTATGAACTAAAAGCAAATTTATTGAAATTTCATTTCCATGGTCAGCCTAACAATATTTATTGTTGCAGAAATATATAGTAAAAGCAGACAGATCATTCAAGAAGTAACCTTATATAAGATCACAGCAATCACAGACTCAATGAGTCACAGTCACAGTCACAGTCACAGTCACAGTCACAGTCACCTTTCTTCAGAGACTTTTGTGTGTGTGCCAAGTTGATTTCAAATACATCAAAGACGACGAAGAAACGTGCACGAAATTTAATAAATAAATAAAGAAAACACCAGGCATATAATTTATTTGAAAAGTACACAAAACTAAAATACAACAATGAGAAAAGTGAAAAGCAAATGAATATGCATGGAGATCAGCTGTGTAAATAGTCAAAAGCAGAAAATGCTAGAGAAACTGTCAAATATATTTCCAAAACAAAAAATAGTTTTCATTATTCAAACATAAATTTTCTGTTGTCTGCCATAAGTTTCACTTGTATAATAAACAAAATAAAAAAAGAAAAACACATAAAAATGATATGAAGTATATGAAAGAAAATATATAAGTATAAATAGTACGATATAGTATGAGAAAAAAAAGAAAAACCAAAATAAAACTTATAATGATGACGCACTGAATCAAATAGATGAAACGAGTATTTAAATTATGAAAAACAAAAGAACGACAATTAAAAACTAAAAGGAAACAAAACTTAAACATGAATTTTAAAAATACCAAAAAAAAAAAAAAAAACAAAAACGTTTGTTTCATTTTGAATTGCTTTTAGCCATGGCTATTTCCAGGCGCTGATTGCGCTCATCCTGGCTAAAAGGCTCGCCGTGTCGGTGTCAAAGTTAAGGCAACTGAGCCAACTGCTCGAGGCGTTGCACTAACTGGGTTGCTTGACCCGCATAACACATAAACCAGGCAGAGCAATAATAGCCACAGGTACTATGCACCGCAGCCCCATTTGCCCCTCCTTCAACTCTGCTGTGCCACGCCCACGCCCACGCCCACGCCCACTCCCACGCTCACTCCACTTGTCATCTGGTCTGGCTGTTTGCTCAACTGTGGCGCTGTTTATTGCCGCCAGCTGACTTCACTCTTCACTCTCCACTCTCCACACTCCACACTCCACACTCCACTCTCCACTATTCGCACTGTCTGTCTCCCCCTCGCTTACGCTCTTTTATGCCAACTGACCATCACCTGCATCACCTGCAGAGTAGGCCAAATGGCGTTGATAAGCCCAACTGCGAGAGCTGCTTATAAAATAAGTCACATGGCAAATGCTCAAGGCGCGCATAGCTGACTGCCGCATACTCGCTCAGCTATATTTATTTCAGGTAATTTCTCAACTGTCAAGGTAAATGAAAGGTAAACTTTACTATATTATTAATTAATGAATAATTAACATGCCTTTATATAAACTGAAATTTTATATGAGTTAAAATTTAAACTAGATATTTATTTTATTATTTTTTAAAGTTTTCATATTTAGTTAAAGTTTTTTATTTATGAAGTATTTACCAAATATTATTTATAGGTTTTTTATATTAAGTAAATGGGACAAATACTAAATTCTTTACATTTTTCACAAAATACAATCTTTCGAGAGGAAAAAAAAAAAATAAATAAAGATATAGTAGTTTAAGCACTTAATATAAATCAAATTTTAATGGCATGCAAAAATGATGAAGATGAATTACTGGCGCTGCCACGTAGCTGCAGATACATTTGTATCTGTATATACATTAACACGTAAAATAGAGACAAACATATATAGATAATACAATATATGAATATATACATATATATGTACGAGTATTAATAGATTTGGGGGCGACATTGCTGATGTTATTGATTTGCTGCATGTTCACTGACAGATAGCCAGACATAAAAGTCCTCAAAAAGACGATATAGCCATATACTCTCATCAAAGAATTCATGAATTAGTTTTAAAAGAGCTCTAGCATCTAGCAAATAGAGATTTCAAACCCATCTACCTAAGCAATTGTCTATATTTTTGTATATATATTTTTTTATTATTACTCATATATTGAATAATTATTTTTTAAATGCTATAAATATCTATTGGAATTATCAGCTTTTTTTTTTTACTCAATACAAAAATTAAAAAAAAAAAAAATAAATAAAAATAACTAAATAAATAAATCAAACAAAAAATAAATTTAAAAAAATGAATAAATAAATAAAAAATAAAATAAATAAATAAATAAATAACAAAAAAAGAAAAAAAAGAAAAATAAAATTAAAAAATAAATAAAAAAAAGTGTGAAAATTGTATTGGCTTCGAAATTAAATGTACAATTTTATTATTAACTAACAGAATAAACAAAAAATCATTAATTGAAAAGAAATAAGTGAAATTTAATACAAAATTAAATTAAAAACCTGTAGAAGCCACTCAACATATATATAAATAATATATTTATAATACAAGTTAGACTAAGTTCGGTTTTATTTAATTCACTTAAATTTGTTATGCAATTTAAATTTATTTATTTACGTATATAATAAAACATGACTTTTTCACTTCTTTTTTATTATTATTATAATTTCTATTTCATTTTTACCTTTCAATTAACGAACAACTATTGTAGCACGTCTCGCAGCTGTTGTGTTATGTGTCTGCTGCTGCTGCTGAGTCCACAAACATGCACAAATGTATTTGTATTTGCGCCGAGGGCCAATTGAAGTTGTTTACCATTGAGTTGCCCGTTCAGCACAATTGTTAAACCAGCAACAACACTGACAACAACAGCAACAACAGCAACAACAACGAGAAAAACTTATTGCCAGACAATTGCAAACTGATAAACGTACAGTTGACAGACACTGTGCAAGTGTGGCCCAACGACACTCGCTTCTAAATGAGCATTATTCGGCTCATCATCATTATCATTATGATCATCATTGTTATGATTATGATTGTGGTTTGTCGTATGACAAATCAAATTCACTTTTCGTCCAAAAATCTTTGCAATCTGCTGACAGAAATTTCTTTAAACAATTCACGATTGCAAATCGATTTCAATCGATGCTGCATCTGTCTTATATAATCGCGCTATCGCGCTCGCACAACAGCTATACGCCCTCTCGCTCACTCATCTCAGCTAATTGTCGTTAGCATAAACAACGGCAATTAATTAATTTATTTTTTTATGCTTTTTGTTTGTTTCTTTTTTTATAATTTTGTGTTGACTTTGCGTTTTTCGATTTTTTTATCAAGAAATTTACATGAATTTTCAGCTTGTTGCAAAAAAGTCGAAACAATCAATTTTTTGCTTTTCGATTTATAAGAAAACAAAAATAAAATAAAAACAAAATAAATGGCAAAAATATATGTATTAAAAGTAATTCGGTAAGTTGGCAAAGTTTTTGGCCAACAGCCGACAGACGCCAGTACGAAAATTGAGATATCGCGAACGGCACAATGCATGCAAAAAGTATGCGTGCAAGAATGAAGAAATGATTAATAATATATATATATATATTTATAGACAAGATTGACAATAGGCAATAGATCAAGATTTAGATATACATTACAAAACAGCAAGTGTACGCATTCTTACAGCGCTCACTGTCTTACACACAAGCATAGGGTCAATGTGCTTGTTGAGCGGCAAGTGCGACTGGCTGACTGAAAATGTAAATATAATTAATTTCAACAGAAATTTCAGATTTTTGCCAAAGAAATGTGCAAAAATATGCTCAAAGATGAATTTTGAAAGAAGTGGCAACGGAATTAAGAAGGAAAAAACAAAAACAACTCTAAATAAATTGCTAAACTTTGGACGAAAAGGTCAAATTGTGGTCCAAGCGGGCGGAACAAAAGACAAACCTGTTTAGATATTTTGTATATTTGTATTTATTGTTTCTATACAATTCCAGAAGAAAGAATTTCGAAGCGGGCTAGAACCACATAAGAAACATCTGTTCAAAGACCGACGATTGTTAGACGTAACTATATATTGTTTGAGTAATTGTAGTTGTATGACGTTTTGGTACGTTCACAAGCTGTTTAAATATTAGCGACCCAAATAATGCACAACAAAAAAGTGGATTTCGATGTCATTAAAAACATTAAAACTCTGTGGACAATAACGAAAATGCAGACATCAAATGGCCCACAGTGGCGTCCCGCGATATTGTGGCATTGGAACACACGAGTTAAAGAGCGCAAATGAAGAGAGAGGCCCGCCCGTTGGAATGAGTGTGCAAAAGAAAATGGTAAAAGCAGCTGTCAGCTGGTAGCTGGCAACAACAACAAACAGCAGCAACAACAAACGGTAAACGTAACTAGCGCTCAGCGCAGACGCAAACGTTGACGTTGCGACGGCGCAGCAGCAGCAACAGAAAAGCCGATCAACATTTGAAGTTGGGCCAAAAAGGCGGCCAAACGCTCACAGGAACATTCAGTTGTGCCGCGAACGTTGTGCGCTACACACGTGACTCTCTACCGCTGTCGTGCTGCCGTGCTGCCGCGCTGCTTACCTAACCGTTAACAGTTAAACGCAAAAAGCATACAGTACACTTACAACTTAGCAACTGCAATCTTGTGACAGTGTCAAAGAAGAGAATTAGAAAAGCTACTCAACGCTGAGCCGAGAGTGTACTACATTTTGTCTCTGTGTGTGTGTGTGCATGTATGTGTGTGTGTGTGTGTGTTTGAGTGAGTGCGCGTGTTTGTAATTTTCTCTGTGTAGCTGTAAATGTCTCTGAACGCAGATCGTTCATACAAAATGAAGCTGCGCGATGTGGAAAATGCCTTTAAATATAGGCGCATACCTTATCCTAAGCGGTAAGTCATTAAAGATCAAATATAATACAATGTTTAATTAGATATTTAGAAATAAATATGTATATATAAATATAAAATATAAATATAAGAAAATGTAGATGTTTATTATATTATAGGAAACATATATTAAATATTAACAATTAATAACATTTATTAAAATACATTATTATATTCAACATAAAAAAAAGAAATAAATAACATTAAAAAAATAAATAAATAAATAAAAATAAAAAAGAAATTATTCGCTTATTTTTTGTTTTTTTACATAAAATATATACAAATAAATATAAATTTAAATATTTAATAAAAAAAAAAAAATTAATCGAATAAAAATAAATAATTAATATATTTATATATTCTTAAAACATATAAAAATATAATTTTAAATAAAAATAACTAAAACTATTTTATTATATATTAATTATAAACATAATTTAACAGATAACAAATACAAAAAAAAATAAATAAAATAAAATAAAATAAAAAATAAAAAAAAATAAAAAAATTAATAAAATTAAAAATAAATAATTAAAATATTTATATATTTTTTAAACATATAAAAATATATAATAATTAAAAAATAACTAAAACTATTTTATTATATATTAATTATAAACATAATTTAATTTAAAATCGCAAAACAACTAAATAAATAAATTTAAAAAAATATGTATATAAAGATAATTAAAAATTAATGTGCAATATATAAAACATTTTTAAATTGCTTAAAAAACTTGTACATCTTTTTTTTTTTAATGTGTTTTTTATGCTTGTCTTTTGCAACGGAATTGGATTGAAGCATGCATGTAATTGCAAACCGGTCATAATTGCTTATTGGAGTCCAATAAGACTTGAGGTGCACTCAATTCTTGATTCTCAGTTGCTAACTTTCGGTTTTCTCAGCTCGCATCGAGCAAAAGTGAAACGTTTTTCTCTCTCTCTCTCTCTCTCTCTCTCTCTCCTCTCTCTCTCTCTCTCACTCTCTTGTGAACCGATTGCAAGTAAGAAAAAATCATATAAAAACGCATTTCATGGTCAGCTGCAAATGCAGCTGCCGCTGCATTAGCCATCCAATCAGAATACTCTTAACGTGCTCCAGTTTCAAATAACTTGAAGTCAACTCGGAATTTTTTTTGTTTTTGATTATTTTTTCTCTTGTTTGTTGTTTTTCAATTGTTCTGCAGTCATATTTTATTACGGGGCCAGTTGTTTTTTTTTTTTTTTTTTATGTTAAAAGAAAAACCTCGAAAACTCAAACTCAAACTCAAACTGAAACTCAAACTAAAACTCAAATTCAAACTCAAGTATTTCAAGTAGCCAGAGTACACAGTACCCTCGGCAGCTAGCAATACATCTTTGTTGGTTTTCTTTTCATCGGTTTTTGTTTAGGTTCTGGGCTGCCTCTTAAAGCGCTCCAATGATGGCTGACTGGCGGGCCGGCCGCTCATTAGGCGCTGCCCGGACCCGGACTATAGCGGGCCGGGCCATTAGTTAAGGTGTTTTGGCCACGTTGGCTGCGTCCGCTGATTGTGCAACTTGTGGCAAGACCCAAATGTGTTGCAATTGAGAGCGCATTAGATGTAAGCTAATGATATACCGAACAAACACTTGTTATGGCCTAATTGGTATTTGAAAAAAACGCCAAAGCCAAAACCAAAGCAAAAGCAAAAAAAAAGTCGTTCATTGTTGATGTTGTGGCTTTTCTGTGTAGGTGTGGAAATTTGCTTTGGCCTCGCGTTGAATAAACATTAAGAAAATGTTAATGAAATAAAAACAATCAACAGCGTTGTGGCTCATGAAATTCATAAGGAATCTCTTCTGAGCATATTTATATTATTATTATTTTCAGTAATTTAATTGTATCAAAATTACTTTTAACAACTTTCATAAATATAAAAATAATATAAAAATATATAGATAATAGAGAAAATTGCCTAGTTCAACTTATATTTTTATTATATATTATAAATTTAATTTTTTCTATGTTTAATTTTTGATTAGTTAAAAAAAAAATTGTTTTATTTATATAAATGGATTTTGATTTATATTATAAATGGATTTTGTTCTATATTTAATTTTAAATTAGTTCAACTCAAAATATTTTGTTTATTTTTTATTTATTTAAATTAATTTTGATTTATATTACAAATTGAATTTTTTCTATATTTAATTTTTGATTAGTTCAACTAGTTATAATTTAATTTACAACATTAATGCTAATAAAAAGAATGATTGAACGAAAAAAAAAAACATGCTAATTTTTTAATGAATCAATAATTTACAGAGTTTTGTTAATTAAAAATAAATCGGTTGATAATTATGAATTTATTTTAATTAATATGCCTATTTCAAGTTTGGTATTTAACCCCAATAAAAATTAAAATAAACTCAAATAGGAAAAATTAAAAATAAAGTTAATTAAATTATTATATACATTATTAAAGAATATGTGTTTTTTAATATTTCAATTATTTTGTTTTAAATTATTATTAGTATATATTTTTACTATTTCTTCCTTTCAATGAATTTCATGTTAAATACAAACTGAATAACTGCAGTTGACCATGAACGATTTCAGTTAAAGAATAAACACACGTTAATCAGCACGTATTTAATTATGTTTTCCAATATTGTTGTCATGTTTAAATGGGCGTCCGTCTGTTAAGAAAATAAATTACTTATTTATAAATTAATTGCATATAACTTTTCGCGGGGGGGCTTGCATTAAAATTTACGCTCATTTTGACAATTTGTACGCTTCGGTCGCTTGGCTATTTTAATTTAGTCAGTCGGTCATTCACTCAATCAATCAATTGGTAAACAGCTTTTAATTGGTATTGCAATTAACCGAGAGAGAGGGAGAAAAAAAAATGAAATGAAAACTTTTGTTTATGCCATAAAATTAAATAAATATTTGTGTGCTGAAAAGTTGCGTAAAACAAAATGAAAGCATTTCAACAAAATCAAAATCAACTACAAATATTTATGCGGGTATTGTGCATTTATTTGCATTACTTGCTGCCCTTTTGCTGTTATTGTTGTTGTTGCTGCCGCTGCTTAATTGATATTAATTTAATTAATTAATTGCAAAATCGTTGCAACGTTTGATCAACCGAACTCGCTGCATACAGTGGTCAATGCGAGCAGCTTTTGAGTGCTTGTTTAAAAATGTATACGCAAAAATGCACTTATTAATTAACTAGCCATTTTATGTGGCGCTTGTTGAATTTAACAATTAAATTAAAATATATTACAGAGCATGCTAACTAACAGTGGCCGAGTAGCACGCTTGAGTCATTAACAGTGTGGTAGTTGCTCATTAACAGCACTAGCACTGTTAAGTACACTCCCACTGTTAAGCACACTCCCACTTGTCTTTGAGTTCTTTTGCTTGTCCTCAGCAATGCACACACACATGCACATGTATATGTATATGTGCAAGCATAGGCATAGGTGTAACTTTGCATGCAATACATGCAGCCATCAATAAAATCCACTTTTGTGCATATAAATACATACATACATATGTATTTATCCATTACCACACAACCATGTGACGTCACATGCTACGAGCTGTGTATATTTAATTAGAACTTTATCACTTGCACTGTGGGTTACCTAAACCAGCTCAAGTTGCTTCTCGTCTCTCTCACTTCTCTCCGCTCAATAACTGTATTTGGCAGCTAGTTTTGCTGTTGTTATTGTTATTGCTGTTATTGTTGCTGTCTTCTTTGATAAAGGCCGGCGATTGCTGCTTGTGCACTGCTTGACAGCAATTAAGCCATGCACTGCTTGATGACAATTACATGATTTGGCTGGCTGACAGCCATAGATATTCAATAGAAATCATTTGCAGCAGGTGGGCGCACACAAGAAACTAATTATTACAGCTTTCTTGTAATAGGTGTGACTGTTTGCCAAATCACCAGACATACGCACACGCATACATATTTTCTGTATGTACAAACAATCAATTAACTGTTAGCCGGCAAATGTTGCTGCCGTCAAAGTGTTGCGTTCGCCAGTTTGTTTTGCTTCTTTGGCTTTTCCGTTTTGTGCTTTTTATTTTTACAACAAGAATGTGCAAGACGGAAGCGAAAGCTTCACAGAGTCTGCACTCTTCTTACACATTGGCTGGCGCTGCTGCTAACCTGTTACATATACGTACATATGCCGGCCACTGTTAAAAGACTCAATCGTGTATGCCGGCGCCCTAACAGTGCACTGCAGTGGGCCCTTGCACATTTACATAAATAAATGTATAAGAGTCGCTGCTCTGTTGCTCGCATATGTTAGCTTGTTGACTGTTGTTAACAGATCTTTTCGCACGCAATTTAATGCAAGTGAAAGCCTAAAATTGCTTACATTGTTGCCAACTATTATAGCCACTTTATAACCGCAACTGTTTAACGCCTTTTGGTCACACAAATTTTTTAGATGTTGACTAAAACGAAACACAGACACGCACGCCCACAATCCAAATTGTCAGACTATAATAGTATACCAGTTGTTATATTTATCAGAAAAAAAAAGAAATGAAACTAAACAAAGTCTTAGAGAGTGCCATTAACAACGCCCACCCACTGAGGGCAGCTGTTATACTGTTATATGCATTATCTAAAGCGGTCAAAAGTCACAACCAAATTCGCTATGTTTCACTGTGTAAACACTAAATTGAAAAAATACAATAGCAACAACATATATCAGACAATATATACATACATATATATATAAGGTAAAAACTGATTAACACAATCATGTGAAAAATGTGCAACGCAACAGTTTTGGCAGAAAAATAACAAACAACAGCAAAAAGTGGAAATGAAGTGAATAGCTTTCACTTGATATACAAATATAGACAAGGCGCAGTCCACTCCGGCGAGTGGGCGGGGCGGACAATGCGTAATGTTAACGATAATGTTGTACATTATAGTAGCAGTTGTTGTTGTTGTTTCTATTGTTGTTGTTGTTGTTGTTGTTGCTTTAGTTGGCACGCGCTACTGACTTGCAGTGCAGTGCAAATGTCTTCGATATACAATGGCAATAAAAAGTCGATTTATAGATAAATATTTACGCTAATAAAAATGGGTTAATGGAATTTTAGTAATATGCATAGATATTATTTTGCTCTTTATATAACAGTTGACTAGAGAAACTTTATCAATTATTTTAATTTATTAGATTTTTTATTTACATATTTAAAATAAAAACTTTTCATTAGCAGTTTATATAAATTTTCAATTTATATATTTTTTATTTATAATATGTATTGATCATTTTTTAACTTGACTCAACTTGACTAGAAACAAATTATAGTCTAAGACAATTATCTCATTAGCTGAATTGAAACTTCATTTGAAAGAGTTATCTTAATTTCTCTTAACACTACTGTTAATGTTAACACTTAACATTTCATAACACTTTACTGCTACGTTCACGATTGAGTAACAGAGTCTTTTAATAGTGTGCTGCGCTCTTCTGCTACAGATTAAAGAGTTATCTTAACTTATCTTAACACTTTACTGTTAACACTTAACATTTTATAACACTGTACTGCTCTTCTGCCACAGAATAATGCTAAATTGGGGCACACGTTGATAATTTGCTAAATTGCTGACTCAGCTGGGCAACACAAAGCACTTAGCCTTTGCTGAGTGTTCGATCTATAGAGATATACATTTATTGATAGAGTGACCTGCATCAAAATTCAGCCTGATGCTAATTGCTCTTTTGCAATTGAAGACGCACGCTGACGCCCCTTTGCTTTCACTTTACACCCTTTGTTTTTTTTTTATGGCGACATCGGCGTCGGCATCTAATCGATTGTGACAGTTCTGCGGCCGCATTGCCTAATGGTCGAAGAGCCACCCAGTGCGAAGACAGTTTACAACGCTCGCTTGTTAAGCCGAGCATGTTCCATGGTCCACGCTCTTTTGGGCGCCATAAAAAATTCTGCTCGCCAAGTAGCTGGCGCCCATAAATCTACGCCGTGTGCTGTAGTTAAGGTGATTTACATACTTGAAAGACTCCACTCTGCGTGTACATCGCTGTCTCCATACTTTACGCCAGGTAGTTACTCACTTTCGCTCGTCTATGAGTACAGCAATTGCAAAAAAAAAAAGGGGAGAAGCAAAAAGTATATAAATTAGATTGAAATTTGTTTGCCGCTGTTTAAGAAATTCACAAAAAGAAAAAACAATTTTTACAGCTCTTGCATGAAATTTGAATGTGAAAACAACAAAAGAATCAACAAACATTCGATTATATTTGCTGCATGTGAAAACACAATTCAACAATAATTCAAACCGAACTGCTTTCAGATTTATTACAAGTATAACAGTAGAAGAGTTTCTTTGAAAAGCAAAGAGAAAGGCTCTAATAAATCTTAACTTGTAATCTACTGTCAGCTGATTAAAAATATAGATATTCTTTTGAAATCTGTTATAAATATAACACATGAAATTGAACTTACTAGCTGTAATCTAAATAATTTTAATACAATATTAAAAGTAAAGTATGCGAGTATAACAGTTTAAAATAATATTAAAAGAATGAAATGAAATGAATGATTAATTTTCAAGCAAAAAAAGTTTCCGTTGCTCATAAAAATATAGACAACGTTTTTTTTATTTATATATTAACAGTATATCAGTTTAGCTTAAAACAAAGAGCTATACATAGAGACATTGAGACTGCCTTGAGCTGTGTTTCATTTATATTAGTATAACAATTTGATTTAACTAAACTAGAAATGCTCTAATGAAGATTTAATATATTTTTAGGAAATGCATTTTAATATTTAAAATAAATGAGATTTGCATTAAGTATAACTGTATAACAGTTTTACCGATGGCAAATTGAGTTGCTGTAGAATAACAGCAAACATCAAATATGTATATGTTACTTTCATACTTGATTTATGTATAACAGTAGAACACTTTTTACCCAATCTAATATGAATGCTCCAATTAATGTACTCTACACTTAAATTCAGCTGATACAATGCGTGACATGAAGTATTACTGTATAACAGTTCGACTTAAAGCAAAGAGAATTAATTAATCTTGCTTTTACAATTTTAATACATTTTTCTGCTCACATCAAACTTGATCCATTTAAGGTTTGTTAGCTGCCAAAAGGAAAGTTGAAATGAGCCCATTAAACGGTTGCCTCTTAGGCAGATTCTTGCTAATGAACCAAGGTTATGAGGGCTACGACTCACCCGTAGTTCCCTTGATTTGTTGTTTATTGTTGTGAAAGGCTAAAAATCAAAAATGGATTTTAATGATTGCCAACAGCAAGCACAGCAGCAAGCATATTGAAGTTTGAACAACATGTTCGTATAACATAAATCTTTCCAATCATTTTTTTTCTGCTTTCAATGTATTTTATTTCATTTTTTTTTTTTTTTTTTTGCTGGCTAGTCAATGTGTTACCAGCCACGTGCTGTGAGGCCAAAAACTCTCGTTTCCCAGCCGCATTAAGGGCATTCCCATTTTGCTCATATTACGTAGTATTTTGAGCCTCTTCCTCTTCGCTTTTGTTATTTTGATTGACCGCCCGCTGCCGCTGCTGTGCAGCAGGTGCTGTGACCCACACGTAACTTGAAGCAAATCGCAAACAGCGCACCTTTCACCAAAAATTAAACAAAAATCAATAATAGTAGATCTTAGAGTAAAGTTTGCCCAGTTGAGTGCTTTGCATCTTTGCTCAGCTGCCTTTCTAAGCAGTCGCCCAGTCGCATTGCCAATTGCATGGCTCATGCGTGCAATGCATTTTAGTTGGCAATGCGGCGTGGCTACAATTGTTCAGCTTCCTGAATGCCAAATCTATAAACTGGTTGCTAAAAAAAAAAAAAAAACAAAACGAGGAAACAAAATTAATGGATTAGCTTAGTATTTTTAACTGTCTAAACAATGATATTTTACATTTTTTATCAAGGCCTAATAGCGTTTTAATATATGTACAGCATTTTCAACTATTTTTTATATGAAAATTTAAATATAGTTAATATTAAAACAAATATTTTATTTTTTACATTTAACTAAAATTAAAAAAAAATTTTATATTGAAATATGATATTTAAAAATGTTTTTGAAACAAAATATTCTTATAAATTTTAGTACTACAACAAATATTTTCTTAAACTTAATGAAAATTAAAAAAATTAATTAAGATTTTTTAACTAAAATTAAATAATAAATAAATAAATAAATGCTTATAAAACACCATAATTTGTGTTCTAATTCTTTCACTAAATTTTAATATTAAAACAAATACTTTTACATTAAATTAAAATTAAAAAAAAAGAATATTTGTTACATTTAAATTAAAATTACAATATTGTTTGTATATTTCAATAACATTAATTAAATAAAATTAAAAGTAAAAAATATATTTTTTTTATTTATTTTATTTTTTATTGTAACATATATTTATTATTTTGGTATTAAAATTTATTAGACAATTTTTTTTAAATATATTTATAATAAAGAATATTTTTTTACCTTTAAATAAAACTTATTAAAATCTCTTTTGACTTTAATAACATTAATTAAAAAAAAAAAACAAAATCAAGAGTAAAATAATATATTTTTTAATATATATATATATATATATATATATATATATATATATATATATATATATATATATATATATATATATATATATATATATATATATATATATATATATAGGTTTCTCGTAGTTTTAAAATATATTAGAGCATTCTTTTTATATACGTATGTTTCCATATAGGCCATTAGGCCTTTATAGATAGATAATAAAATTTCAGGGCTACAGCAGCGACAGCAGCTCCAAAAAGATCCAAAAGCCTTAGCTTGATTTCAAATCGAAAACTGAGATAGCTTTGTTCTAAATTAACATGAGTTGTGTATATTTTTCATTCATAGAATGCAGAATATATTCTAAAAATACTTGACTTTAAAATTAATAATGTTAGTGTGTAGTTAAATTAGATGGCACTTTACATTCCCTCACACTATGCGCACCATTTGTGAGTTCCAGCCAGATCGGCAGAGAACATACAGCGGCGAGAATTTAACTGGACGGATTATATTGCAGACAAGTGCAACAAAATGTGTCGAAAGAATGTATATTACATTTGTGGGCCAGGCGGAAGTACAATTCGAGGAGACACGCTTTTGTCAGGAAAGTGACCATAAGGAACCCGAAAGATTTGTGACAACTGCAACCGAAACGTATACGAAATATCATAGGCAAATTTACGGATGTGACAAATTGGCAAAGGGCACACATACCTTTACATTTTCCATACCACTGCCGTCGTATTGCCCGACAACGAGTTCTGGCAAATTTGGACGGGTGTGGTATGTGTTGTCGCTCGTCATAGAACGTACCTTCAGGGTCAATACGATTCATAGTATACCAATAGAAGTGTTGCAGCCGTACGATCTTAGTGCGGATCCAAAAGTTCTAAGGCCAATTGAGCTAACGGCAATGCGTAAACTCTGGCGCTGGCCCTTTCGGCCGCGCATCATCAATTTGAATCTTTATATACCCTCGGGTGGGTATACGCCAGGCGATAAATTGAACTATACAATCGATGTACATAATAAGTCGAACAGTGTTGACATTAAGGGTTATACAGTGAATCTAGTCCAGGAATTTGAATACTTCGCCGGTGGTCATCGACGCGTATGCCCGCTGTCCGTGTACAGTGAAACAAGGTGTGAGCGAGTGAAGCATCTGACAAAAAGATCGATAAGTGCCAGTTTCGTGATACCAACAGTGCCGCCATCATCGCAGATTGAGACCATAATAAGGGTATCGTATAAGCTGAGGTTAACTGTTCTATTGACCGGCTGGCATTTGACATGGTATATGGAAGTACCGATAACAATTGGCGCGAAACAAGTCTCTCCGAGCTCAGATGAGAAAACTCAACAGGGTAAAAGTTATAAAAATGGTTCATCAAAGCGAAAGAAACGTTGCCGGGCTTTTCGATAGAAACAAATTTTTAATTGTGTAAACTGCTTGCTAATACTTCAATCTTAGAGAGCTTTGGAATTTTATTTATTTTATATATATAATTGATACACAAATGAATATAAGATTTTGAAATTAACAATTGTATTTTAAATTCCTTGGACATGTCAACGGTGTGTGAGTTCAAGTTCGATCGGCCCAGTGCGGTGTT